>CM073428.1:42407819-42782819 GCA_037114965.1 Monochamus alternatus | reverse complement strand
AAATCCTGTGTTGAGTCATATTTCTCTAGGCGCTGTCAAATTACAGACCTGGTGTTTCTTCCTGTGTCGTGTTTGAGAAGTTTGGACACCTTTTCTGGATTTTTCTTTGTAATGGAGTCTCCTACAGGACCGCAATCTTCAAAATCGATGTTCGCTCTTCAAACTTATGGCGGCGTCTCCTCGTTTTTTCGACGTGGCTTCCAAACGTTTCTATGGTATCCCTCGTTGTCAAGGTAATTTCATATGTGTCTTGTTTTTACGTTATTTTGTGGAAGATATTCCAATTCATACACTTTATTTTACTTTTTGGTTTTAAAGAAACGTTTATAGTTCACTTATTTTATAATTATTCACTACCTTATTTTCTAACCTAAACTTAACCTATTGCTACATTATTTACATTACCCATATTTTTTTAAAAAGTTTATTTCTTTGTTCTTAGTCCTGCATTTGATTTCATGTCCGTTATTTAATTCACAAATAATATTTATTTACAAATACAGTGTGTTTCATCTTAAATGTCCGTGTTTGATATAATTTTACTAATTGAGTCTTACAGAGAACTTGTCTGGCTTAATGCATGAGGTTTCTATTTTATTTCTCCTGGTTCCTTTCCGCGATGAATCTGCATGGTCTTCAAAAGAACCATTTGTTTGACAACGTTTCGGTAAAATCTCATTTACCATCTTCAGGTCTTGTTACTTCTGCTTCGAAGATGGTAAATGAGATTTTACCGAAACGTTGTCAAACAAATGGTTCTTTTGAATACCATGCAGATTCATCGCGGAACCCGGAGAAATTTTACAACCACATATAACACCCGCGGAAGTCTACGAACTAACATATGTCCGTTTTTGATATAATTTTACTAATTGAGTCGTACATAGATATATATGTGAAGACAGTTAGACGACTATCTAAGTTGAGAAAAGAAATCAGTCAAAAATAAAGAGGATTCTTTATCTAGTTCAATAACATTATGAAAATTTGAAGAAATTGTTAAATGTAAAAACAAACTTATAAAAACGAGGTTGTATCACAAAAAATATATGGACCAAATACAACACCATGACGTATTATAATCAAACATCAACAACAAAAATAAAAGAACCTACTACGTATTACAAAATTTTTGTTAAGAATTTAAAAAAAAATCTTATATTATCAACTAACCCCAGAAAGGAGCCCATGGTCACTCAGACAGCATGGCAGTGGGGGACAATGGACACAAAAGAATTAGAAACCTAAGAACTATAGAAAATAAACGACAGAAGCCATGCACTGCCAACTGTGAAATTTGAAAAATTGAACTATTAAATACCAGCTGTGAATAAGAAAAAATTAGTTAACAATATTCTGACTGCTGTGCCAATGTAGAAGATAAGTAAAGATGACGCTAAGGCCATCAATGTCTCATCTCCTATTAATGCAATCAGTCTCCTGATCAATAAAACAAGTTCTAAAGCATGTTGCGCAAGCATACATGAGTTTTTATTGCATCTAATATCACTTTTGTGTGCACATAAGGGATCTCTAAGTCTACGGCCAGTTTGACCTATATATTTTCTATTACAATCCCTGCAAGTGACCCCATAAACAAAACCCGATCTATCTAATAAAGATATGTCATCCTTCAAATTCGAAAACAAATGACCATTATTAAGAATATTACTAAAAGCCAATTTAATACCGGTTATATCTTGAAAAATGTTTTTTAATTTAAAAGTTACATTAGTTAAATGAAGCAAAGAACAATAAATTAAATTTTGAGTATCAGTTACAATTGGCCGGTCTGTGGTGATCTTCTCTGAAATAACAACTTATCGACTAATTTATTTGGATATTGACAATCAATTAAAAGTTTAGACAATTTTTTAACACCCTGTTGAGTCTTGCTCGGGTGCGAGGTTTTAAGAACTCTATTCTTCATTTCCAAAATAAGATTAATTTTTTGTTGTTGCGGATGAAAGGATTTATAATGTAAATATCTTCAAGACGAGCTAGGTTTAGTATACCATGTATACCTCTAAAAAAATTACAAGTTCATCGAGTGCATATGCACAGTAATTGTAGGTACTACTTATCTGTAGGATTTTGTGTACACATTTTTCTTATTTGATTAAATAATTTAACATTACATTGGTAACTTGAATTTTTGGTGATTATACTTATCTTGTTATGGCTTTCGATTCCGGAAGAACACTTGCTATCTTTTTGCGCATGGTGTTTTGGGGAACATGTGTAATGGAACTAACGGAACCGTCTTCACAGATATGTAAACTTCAGATTAAGGCAAAATATTACTAAAATGATTGACCTAATGTAATAGTTGTATACAGTACACAGAATGACTAGAATTTATATCCGTATGTTGAGCTGTTAAGGTTTGAAGCTGCAATAATTCTTCTTCTACAACCTATATTTTTAAATTCTTGTGCATGAAAATGTTTACTGCATATTCTTTGCTTATCTAAATAAAAACTATCTTTTCGATTGCATCTTAGCTCCTTCCATTCCGCTCTCTTCTTAATTAAGGTTTTTTTGGGACACTAGAGAAAGTAATGGATTCACCAGTTTCCTTTTTTCATTTTGGTTTTTCAAGTATCCACAATTTAAATTATGCCCCCAGGATTATAACGCAACATAATTTGAGATTTAACATAAAAGTATGTATTCCCAACAGCACTTAAATAACAACTAAAACGTAACGGTAGCTAATCCCAGAACAACAATTATTACGACAAAACACGAAAATAGAAATAATAACACGGGACACACAATACTCTTAAAATAGATATAAATAGAAACCGAACTTTATTAGCCAACCAATATTTAACATTTCCGATTCAAATACCAGTAACGTCACATGTGAGTTTGTGGATGGGCGGAGCGAAGGGAATCAGCAGTTTGTAGGCAACCTCCTCTGTTGACTTCAAACAACCTGCCAGTGCGGAGCCGGTCAAAACCCGGAGCTGCGTGCTGTGCATCGTTCGCACTTGCCTAATGAAGCTACTGCATAGACAGACACATGGGACTTGGCAAAATTCACTATTTTAATTTTCACCGACCATCACTGAAAAAAGAATTATTTTTCTCGGTGTATTGATAAAAATGAGTAGAAATTTCCATGTTTTTATGCTCTTTACATAATATTTACTAGAAAATTTTAATTTACATTATATATTAAGGAATAATCAAATGTACCTATGTGTTCGTACGTAATAAAATTAGGAAATTTCAGAAATAGTATGGTAATACAATGTACTACAATGGAACTATTTACTTGTACTCAATTTATTGTGAAATTTTACAGCAATATTCATGTGATTTCTGTTGCACATGCGCAGAGGCACATCCGCCTAACCTCTAACCTAATAGGTTTTAGTTACGTTGTTAACGTGTAGTAGACAAACATATTACCTACGGTTTATTAATAAAGACTTTTTGTGGGATATTCGTAAAACAGTAAATATAAGATAATATTTTATTACGTGTCCACTTGCAGGTGTAATTTAAATATTATACAATTTGCAAATATCATATAAACTGAAAGGTTATGTTGTTTAGATGTTTGTATCAAAACTACGCCATTGATCATACATCATTTCAAGTAACATATTTGTCTTTATGGCAGTAAAAATAGTAATTGCTTATAACAAATATCATCATTAGTTATAGTTACGTTATTTATAAATTTACTGAATCTAAAATTTGAGATAAAAATATTTGGTATAGGTGGTATATTCTTAATGTGCCTATAAAAACAAGAAGCGATACCATTTGCTCCCCGTCCACCTGCAGCTTCATGCCACATAAAATGTGCAGAATTACCAGATACCCCATCATGGACTGTTAAATTATATGTTGAAAGTTGACGAAGGTAGAACACTTTATCAGCAGTAATATAAGGAGTACCTGAAAATTTTATAATGGAGCCAGAAATAAATAAAATATTAATAGAACTTACCTGTTCCAGGTCAAATATGAAAGTTCTATATGAAGAATCATTTTCTCCAAATTCCTTGTCTTCTTTCTTTTTCGCATAGGCTGCATCAGCCATATTTTGATAATTCTGTAATAGATTCCTCAACTGCTTCTTTTCCTCTTCCTCTTTAGCTGTTCTTAATTGCATATTTAGGATATCACATTTTGAGCAAGTGTCAAATTTTGGTTTTTTGAACCGAATCTCTATAGTGTAGAACTCACGATTAAAAGTTTTTATTGATATAGGGTCTTATTTTATCACAATAAAGTGCAAAGTATTTCTTGTCTGAGTGGCGTCGTGTGTAATGTGACTGACATGTAGGAAAAGACTGAATGTGATCCTGTATCTCCTTTAATTTGTTTTTCACCACAGTGGCAATACATTTTTCAGATATGTCGAAAGTACATCTGACACATGATTTGCATACTTTATACGTTATAGTTATGTGTTAAATTTCTATTTTTCTTGATTTTATTTATGTATCCAATCCTCTTCCTTTCACTGGCTTTAGGTGTAATACCTATTAACAAGGCGCAATAGACAACCTGTATATAATAGGAACCCATAGCCTAGTATTTATCAAACAACAGTTTTCGATCATTTTCATGAATTTTTTCGTTGCATTTTAAACGACAGCTTTTTAAAGGCTTCATTCTTTCAGCTTCCCTAAATTTTCCTGTTGCAGTGGTGTAGGCCTCCCCTTGATATATTTTTCTTTTCCTGTCAACTTTCATCTGTTCTAACCAACATTTTTCTACTACACTTGGTAAATTCTGGTCTTAATTTTCTAATTCATCTTCCTCAGAATCTTCAAATTCATTGAACGATAGTCGTTTTCATCTGGTTCAAAAGTAGGCTCTTTGTTATCGTCAATACTAAGTAATTCATCATAAAGTACTGCTGAACATCCATAAATATTTTCATTTTCAGACAACAATTCGTCAACATTACTATCAATAATTTTGTTTTATATATATATATATATATATATATATACCGGGTGTTCCCTCTAAGACTTTCAGTGCGAATATCTCCGAAACCATCATAGCCAGTGCGACGAAATTTGGTATACAGACACTAGATGGCGCGTAGAATCTGATGATAACATCAATTTTTATACAGGGTGTTCCATTTTCCAAGAAATCGATTTAATTTTGATTTTTTAGTTGTCAGCCCTGCTAAAACTTATGTTTAAATTGAAATATACTTAATTATGAACACATTCTGATAAATAAACATTCAAAAATTTCAAAATTTAACATAAAAAAACGCCTCCAAAAAGTACCCAAATTTCATTGTTTTGTCATGTAAAATGTGTATAGCCTTGAGCCAGACTTACACAGAAGAAACTAACATCTATGAATCTGATTTTATATTAAACACTTATTCTGTATTCTAATTTCATTTACAGAACAACGTTCAATCTGAGGAATGTATATGCATGTACGATTAGAAACAAATCTTGCCGTTTCATCGTTCAATACCTACCTTATTATGTTATGTTGTGTATATGTTGTAACAACAGTTAGCTTTCAACATTTTAAAGATATTCTAACAAGATGTTTTCATACTGTACATAGAATTATGAAATTAGTTTATTTTTCTTAATTTTATTCGTTTAGAAATTTTAAAACCCACGACAGACAACTGAATTTAATGTCTTATAGAATACTCTTCAAAGAATGTGAGTTACAGACTTGTTTATAATATTATCCATGTTTAGAATTATTTCCAAGAAAATGTCCGTAATATTTTTCGCTTATTCTTTCTGGTGTCTGTTTTAATGTAATTTGTGGCACTGCACACACATAACTGAAAGATAAAAACAATTACAACAACAATTACAAATTATTATCTAGCTTTAAACGACTATTTGATAGGTACCTACCTACTGGGTATAGTACATTTGCAGGTGATTCTTCCTAGCAAAAACCAGTTGCTTTATTTCAGTTCTGTATCATGAAATACAGAAATTGTAGTTCATTGTTTACCATTTTACAGATGTAGAGTTCTTCTTAAACATAAGTACATAAGTACAGTGCTGAAATATGTGGATACAAGAATCAATCATTTCTAGGTTATGCTTTCGTAATATTTTCTTTTGTGGGGCTAGGGTAGGTTCAGATCTGACTTTCAACGACAAATACGTTCACATTATAATTAAAAGTTTTAGAAATGGTTTTGTTTGAATTTATTTGTTGCTAAATAAGTAATCAATAATTATTACAGCAGTTGGAAAACAGGGATATTCTTTAAGTACTTACACAATTTTGTAAATTATTTTGTCATAAAAAATACGTGTACCTAATTATTATTGTACACTGTAGTAACATAAAAAAACAATTTACTGAAGTTTTATTACATCATAATGGAATAATTTAAAAATTTTCACAGATATTTTACACAATCTTCACGCTGTAACTCTAGCTGTAGCGGTAGACTGCGCCGGCACGGCGACCACAATGCTCCAAAAGCCTCAACTCAAGTCTAAATTTTTATCGACAAGTCTCAATAACACCATTGTTCATACGTAAATTGCATTAAATCCATTATTTAGCGTTATTTATGTAAAATAAAATACTTCATGCCTTTAATATTTGACAATTCAATGACAATTCATAGTTTTGACGTTCACCGATGTTAGTTTCTTCTGTGTAAGTCTGGCTCAAGGCTTTACACATTTTACATGACAAAACAATGAAATTTGGGTACTTTTTGGAGGCGTTTTTTATGTTAAATTTTGAAATTTTTGAATGTTTATTTATCAGAATGTGTTCATAATTAAGTATATTTCAATTTAAAAATAAGTTTTAGCAGGGCTGACAACCAACAAATCAAAATTAAATCGATTTCTTGGAAAATGGAACACCCTGTATAAAAATTGATGTTATATATATATATATATATATTGTTTATTGTTGCTTAAGGAATACAAACAGAACAAACCCAAAAAGCGTATTCCCTTATAGGTACATTATAATAATGATTGTTACATAAATATAAGTATACAAGAAATTAAGACATGTTTAAACAAAAGATAAATAATTGAAGAATGAAGTGCAATGAAACAATATAAGAAAAATACCTAGCGCTAATTTAAATATAATTATCGAAAATATTTTTTTAAAGTCCTATCAGGAGCTACTTGAGACAGAAAAAACATCAACATTAATATCGTTCAAAATATTATTACAAGAGGATAAGCATCTATTTAAAGGCGAATTGAAAAAATAATTGATATTGGCAAAATCACAGTAAAATATATTTGTATTTCTCGTGAAATATGATGGAACGTTATAATTAATAAGGCTATTAATTTCAATAGAATCAATTAGATTATTAACAACTTTATAAATAAATTTAATATCAGTTATGCGTCTTCTACTTTCCAGAGATAATAAGTTCAACCTATCTCGAATTAAAAAGCTATCTACAATATCAGGATAGAACTTGTGATTTAAATATCTAACAAATTTGTTTTGGATTCCTTCAAGGTGGTTTATGTAAACATTATATTGAGGATTCCAGACTACTGAACCATAACTTAACGAACTGTTAACATAAGCCATAAATAAAACGCGAAGTGTAGCCGGTTTTTTTAGATCAACACAATTTCTACATAAAAAACCTAACATTTTATTAGTCTTATTAGAAATGTAACTAATATGACGGTCAAAAATCGTCTTGCTGTCAAAAATTATGCCAAGATCTGATATTTGTGATACTTTCTGCAAATTGTGATTTTCCAGTAAAAAGCTGCAATTTGATTTTTGTTTCTACTAAATGTAATATGATGGCATTTCTTGAAATTTATATGTAAGCTGTTATCATCACAATATTTTTTGAAAGTGTTTAAATCTTCTTGCAATAAACCAGCATCTCTTGTACTACTTAGAGAAAGAAAAACTTTGAGATCGTCTGCATACATTAAAAATTTAGAGAACTTAAAATAATAATTAATATCATTAACATATATGTTAAATAATAATGGACCCAAATGCGATCCCTGGGGAACACCCGATGTTACCAACAAGATATCTGAACAATATTGACCCAGTCTAACCGACTGACATCTGTTCGAAAGATAAGCTTGTTTAACATTATTCTATGATCTATTTTATCAAAAGCTTTACTGAAGTCCGTATAAACAGCATCCACCTGAATTTTTTTATTCATATTAGAGAGAATATATTCTGTATAGATAAACAAATTACTGTCAACAGATCTCTTTTTCATAAACCCATGTTGCTCTATATTAAGAAGACTCAAAACATCATAATACAAGAAATCACGAATTATAGATTCAAAAAGCTTGGCTACAATACATAACTTTGATATTGGGCGGTAATTTTCAACAAATTGTTTATTTCCCGATTTAAAAATGGGAATAATATTTGCTTTTTTTCATATATTAGGAAAGTGTCCTTCCAAAAGAGATTTATTAAAAATTAAAATTAAAGCATCAGAGATGCCATCAGTACATTTTTTGAAGAAATCCGTAGGCAAATTATCAAGCCCTGCACCTTTTTTAGATAAAGCTTTAATCTTCTGAACAATAATTTCTCTACTAACTTGATAATTAGATATTAAATTACAGTTATTAAAATGGAAAGTAGAAGTATTGTAATTTTTAATATGGGTTGAATTATTAAACGAAGACATAAAGTACTGGGAAAAAGAGTTACATATGTCCGGACCGTCAGTTAAAAAAATACCATTATGAACAATAGAATTTATGAAATTAGGTGACTTTTTCCTAGTATTTACAAACTTCTAAAATTGTTTTGGATTATTCACCATATCATCTTCACAAGATTTAATATAATTTTTATAATCTACGGATAAGAGAAATTTAGAACGACCTCCCAAAATTTTAAATGTTAAGTAATCAATATGATTACCGAACTTTTTCCATAATCGATGATATTTTTTCTTCTCTTTAATAGCTTTAACAGTAGCAGAACTATACCAAAATGGAAATTTTTTATAAATATTAGAATTCGTTGGAACATAAGTATCGATTAATGCCTCGATTATATTATAAAATTTACATACACATTCTTCAATATTAAGACTATTAAATATGTTATGCCAGTTAGTACTTAATAAAGCAGAATTAATGGCGGCAAAGTCTGCTAATTGAAAATTATAAATGTTAAAAGAATTATGTAATTTTAAATTAGGCTTATCAATAAACAATTACAAGTTAAACTCTCAAGTATTATGATATACATCAATTGGTACCAAAGAAAACATAGACTCATGTATATCTGAAATATTGCAACTATTGCTAAAAACTAAATCTAAAGTATTACCAGAAATATTAACAAAATGATTAAACTGTGAAAACTCCCCTAACGAAACTGTATCAATTAATAAGTTAGAATTAATGTCTATGTAATTATGCGGCACACACAAATTATTAATGAGATCTTGCTTCCAAGATATATTTGGTAAATTAAAGTCACCACATAGAACAATGGTTTCATTGGGATTACTCAAAACTATATCGCCTAATTTCGAACAAAATACATTTAATGCAAAGATGTCACCTGGAGGTAAGTAGACACAGCACACAAAAAATTTTGTATTTCCATTTCCTGGGATGACTGCTACCCAAAGATTCTCTGCTTCAGAAAACCATTCATTCACTATGAAGCTATTATAATTATTGTTTACACCAATAAGCACTCCCCCACCATTGCTCTTAGCTCTTGCACAAGTTGTTCCCCTGTCTCTTCGATACACCACAAACGATAATATTTCTGAACTTGAAATTGAATTATTAAGCCATGTTTCTGTAAGGCAGATTATATCTGAATCAGAACCATGTGAGTTTTTTAAGATAATATTAGTTTTAGATTTTAGGCCACGTACATTTTGATTAAAAAATGAAACATCCATTCATAACTCTATTTACATCTTTTTGTGAGCAACAATAGTTTTCTATAAATTTGAAATATGTCCATAATACCATCCTGAAATGTCTGTTTTAGATAAACTATGCACTTATATCTTTTTAATAGAACAAAAACGAATAATTTTTATAATCACCTGTGCACTTAACTCAATTTCATTAAAATAATGGCTTATGTCTTTTTAACTGGCGACCACAGGATTATTGTCATGTCGTCGGCGTATAGATAGGTGTTTGTGTTAGGGGTGTGAGATATGTCACTATTGTAAATGGTGTAAAGGTGAGAGGAGAGAGGACAGTAGGAGTAGGAGTTTTGGACTTGGATGCGGAGTTTGCGGTGATGGAGGTAGGATTTTATTAGTTTGGTAAAGGATATCGGACAGTGGTTTGTGAGCATTTTCATCAGTAGGCGTTCATGCCAAACCATATAGAAAGCCTTTGCGACATCCAAGAAGACAGTCCAGTAAGCTGTCTCCTGTTGAAGGTCGCCGTAATGTGCTCTGTTAGTCGGAAGATCTGGAGTTCGGTGGAGTGACCAGGGCGGAAAGCGAACTGCTCATTGGGAATGACTCGCAGTTCCTCGGAGTGGGTTTTGAGGCGAGAAAGGATGATGACTTTTTCCGCCGGTAAGCATATTCAAATGTTACAGATGCGTCCGTCGCTCGTAAGTTTTCGTAAAACACGATTGTAAATAAGATTACTGACGAGTCGTTCGGATTTGTCTGTAACATTTCACTTTTACTTTGAATTGAAATCTTTAAAAAAATTCTATTCCTTTTTTTTTGTGAATTTAAGTAAATGGATACATTTTTATTGAAATCGGCGCTTAAATCAGAATGTATAATTCGAATCCTTTATTCTTTTTTTCACTGTTCATGATTATGAATAAGCATGCAATTACAGATAACCTTGACCCAACTCTTTACTGCGTATTTTTTACTTGCACAAATTAAAACTCAAAATTATCCCAGGTTTATTGTACTTCTCAAATTATAACACAAACTGTACTCTCGTTTATTAAAATGAAAAAAAGGACCGAATTAAACAACAATGGAACAAAAACTTATTTTCTAAATTTATTTGAACCCAGTCCAACATTCTTTTTGACACATAAGACCAACGAGTGAGGGGTCCTAAGGATTTTTCTACTTTCTTGTGATCGAGCTAGCGATTTTCTACCGATCTGTTTCCGCTACTTTTCTTTGTCCTATAGAGGTTGGTTGAACACCGATTTGTTTTCCTTTTCGCTGTGTACTTAACTTTCCTTTTCTTTTGATCAGTCAACAAAGCATTGGTATTGGTATTGGATGCATATTTGATTTTAAGTACGCACGAATCGCTGGATAAAACTGTGCTGGATCTTCCAAATTATTCATAATTTCTTTGCTGTGGCTCTCCCATTCTAATTTTACAGCTTCTAGTTCTTCACTAGAAGGTATTTGTACGTTTTCAGATTGATTTTCATTCATATAATTCTCATCAATATTGACCTCACTTTGATTGTTACCTAACAATTTTGGCATTATTTTCCATATTCAATAATGGCAAAAACAAATTGGAATCTGGCTTCTTTCCTGTAGCAATTTCATATAATTAATTCTTAGTCATCACAGATAAAGTATTAATACTGTTCAATATGCCATATTTTTCACAATGAAAGCCTGATGCTTGCAATATTTTCCATTATAGTCTACCGGATAAGTGCATTTACAGATTGACATGTCAACATAATAGAATATCTGAGCATCTTTCGAACTTTGAATTTTGTATTCCATATTTCCGGTTTCAGCCACAAATACGCTTGAATCAAATTGGAACAGCTTAAATTAACGATTGTAGACAGTCTTAGATTCTCTTTTAAGCAGTAGGTCAAGAATGCGCTCCTTATAATACATCTCAAAACTTGTAACTATGAAGTCTGCTAACTGTGGCAAGTTGAAAGCTTTGGTGCGTTCTAGTGGAATGTCTTTGAGGAGGCGAAACATCACCTCACTGTAATTATTTGTATCTGTACCTCTTAGAATTAAATTTGTTCTATACAAAAGGCACCAACTCTCAATTCTAGACATCATATTATTCACATAGTTTTTATATTTGTCATGAACACAATGTTTGTCAAATTCTTTTTTGCCTTTGCAAGTTGATCGTCGCTTTTGGAATATAAAATGTCACGGAATAGTTTATAGTAACTCTTGGTTTTATTTTTGGGTATGGAGTTCTTCGTCATTGTTAACCATCGCCAACAAGCCTTAAGACAATGAAATGTGCACAAAAGCAATTTAGAATTCGGCCAATTTTTTGTAGCACATATCTTTCAGTGAGATCGTCATCTGTTAAAATTGCTGTTGGTTGAATTTTCACAGGGAAAATTTCCATCAGTGCGCTCACAGTCGCACTAAATATATCAGCTTTTTGACTACTGCTTAAAATACATCCGATTGGAATTCCACCCGCTGAAGATTGAGTCAGGAAAACATAAACTTTGTGGTCTTCAGTATCGCAGTTTGCTGTGGCATCCACAAAAACAACTTCAGAAGCTTGAGGTAGGGTAAGAGCTCTTTGCATTATGGGTGTACAAAGTGTACACCCATAACAGTGTGTAATTTGTACCACTGGTTACGATTTTGAACTTCATTCCATTATTATGCTCATGCTGTGAAAGTAAATCTTGTAATTTTTCCATCATACCTTCCCCACTTCTATCTCCATAATTATTTTTAAAATGATTTTTCCACAACGATCCCACATCACTTTCTGTGGGAAAATAATATCGGTCAAAAACATATTTGCTGCGGTGTGTCCACGTTCAAATAACTCTAATAACGAGGTTTTTGTTTCTGGGCCAATAGGTCGTATTCTTAGAGCTTCTGTTACATCAAGACGATGATTATGTTCATCTATGAATTTAACTATACAAGGCCATTCCTCATCTATGGGTTATTTTGATCTTGAGTTAAGGATATACCGTTGAATGGGAATGTTCAATTTAGCTGGACAGTCTACGTTTTTAGATTTTTTCTCTCTTTTGTTCAAAGTTATATTTCGCCTACGACTATTAAAATGGCAGTGATATAACCACTTGAAGACATTCCTTGGAGCCTCAGCTGATATTTTGAAGGTTTTTGTTATACGCCACGTCTCTTTGGTTGAGCTTTGCACAATATGTAGCCATTTCTAAAAAAATACACTATTCATTACCACGAATTCTCCAAACTATCCAAAATACACAACGGTGGTGTTTTCTGTTTATGTATTTTATTTTTAGGTCCTATTATTGTCAATAGTAAGTAAATAAATATTACTGAAAAGAAGGCGCATAATACCTATTTCTTCATTATTTTACAATTATTTGAAAAGAAGTACTTTTGTTGGAAACTACTTAACCAATACATTAGATTTTACACTTGCATAATAATTTAAAAACTACCAAAATTCTACCAATACGTCAGATGTGGATTGCAAAGACACCTCCGTAATAAGAGTACCAATAATACAACAACTCACCTCAACATCATCTGCTGTTTTCAACTGCATCTTAATTATACTGTTTTCTATGATTTTATATTGATAATTTTGAGGTAAACGATTTAACCTGTCAGCCATATTGCTTTCTCTGCTGTACTATCTACAATACTGGTAAATAAACTGTTAAAGCTATCGTGCTACTCAGTTAAGTCATGAATGTTACAGACCAGTCCGCCTAAATCGTCCGTAACTTTGGAAGCGCTCTTCGTGTTTTATCGTGTATTAAACGGGAATTTGAACTGCCATCTTTTTAGCTGTGCTGGCTTTACAGTTAAATACAAAACCATTTCAACCTCTCTTAATAACTTAACCTAGTGAATATTGGATTTTATTTCACTATTTATGTAATAAAATATGGATAGTTCATTTTGATCCGTTGGAGTTTTGTAATTTCAATATTAAATATTTTTTATGTTGAAATTTAATATTTTAACTGCATACTTTTAAAAAATAAAGTAGGTACTGTAGGAAAATATTTAAATTTGCCAACGTCGCGTCAGACCGACACATAGTGACAGTCTGAAAAGGGGGTTTAAATAATGATTTGAAAATATCTTTTCTGGCGTAAATATGCATTTAAAATTGTTTTAAATCGCGTATTCGTATTATACTCATTTTTCCTATATTCTCTTAAAATTAATGGCAGTATGACTGAATCACCTGTATAAACAAATAATTTATTTCCATGAAAGAAAATTTGTTTACAGACACCAAATTTTTTTGGTGTAAAGGGCCTATAACCATTAAAGTTTGTGGGCTGTCAACAGTAGACGAACTCTCTTAATGATTTTTTTCGCAGATCAGTTGGTAGCACAAAGCATATACCTACAATAGAGTAGAACATCTAGTATTGAGTTTGTATAAAAGTTTCAATGTTTCAGGTGGATCGGCCGTGAACTGTTTAAAATTAAAAATATTAAATTAAGGAAGAGTACACTCCATATGTAAAAATGACAAAAATAAATTAGTAATCTTCTAATACCTACTGCTATTATATAATATAATTAGATCTAAGTTACCTAATTATTGTATTAGAATGACGATATAGAAACATTTAGTAGATACATCAGTTATAGCTTGTTGATTTATTTTAAGCATTTCTTCATTTTACAAATACATTTTATTACCGTTCCATGACAGCATAAATTAGAAAAACATTTAGTAAATATATTAATTTAATAAGCGTAACACGGATGAGGCATTTTATTTTTTTTAAATTCAACAAGCTCTACCAATACGTAAAATATACTAAACGGGTCGCCAGTGTGAACCATTGGGCGACGACACAGCTCACTCAAACTCCACCCAAACACAGCAATATTGGTATTCTACTATCAAACACGTTATGTCGAATTTCAAATATAAATAAAAACCCGTTATAAAAGAAAGATTGTTAAACAAAGCAATTTTGGACATAAGTAATAAATTGATTTAAATTCAACGACACTGTTCTATTTTTTTTTATTTTATGGACTTTTAGAAAAATGCTTTCGATTAATGTCGGCTAAATGCCTATTTTGTTTTTAAATAATGACGTTGTTTACATTGATATAAGTATAAATGTTATAAAATAACCATCTTCAAAACTGCGCTAAGGATAAAAACAAAAAGTTGCATCTACATTATATTGGAGATTCTAAGATATAATGGCCACAAGTAGGCGGGCAAGAGATACGCCCGTCCCATAACAGTGGAGGTTTTTTGTTAACGTTCCCTAATTTCGGCTTTACAAAGCAGAGACTTCATTTCAACAGCGTCGGCATATTTCACGCTAGGTAACCAGTCCACAGGCTCAGCCTCCCTCCGTTTATTCTTGCAGTGTGCAATCTCTTTAAAACTGCGTAATATGTAACATATATTTAACATTAACCTAAAATTTGAATAGGCTATATAGTGTATACACATACTTGGTATGTGTATAGTACCTATGTAAGGGTATATAGTTGCGAGAAGAATTCAGACGACTTGCGTCATATGAACACATGAATAATTCATTATATTTTCATCAAAATATTTAAGAAACTGTAACTGAGAACAATAAAACTATATACTACACTAAATGTTTGCATGTCGCAAGAAATACATAAAATAAATCCAAATATATATATATATATATATATATATATATATATATATATATATATATATATATATATATATATATATATTTCAATTAATTTAAGCCTGAACGAGTTAAACAGCGAACCGAGAGGCCCCCGTCAAGTGTTGGTAATCTATGAAGTAATAGTGGAACGTGCGCTGTTTTTTAGCCGGGCGACCAACATGGTTGTTATTTACGCTCTACCGATGTTTACACAGGTCTCGCTCGCGTTTACAGAAACGGTTCCAATTTCTGCATCTAAATGATATTAAGGAGAGTGAATATTTTATTAATCATTTCTAGGTCATGAAACTTAACAATGATAATTACCTACCATTCCCTTGATTTATAAAATTTCATGTAGGTAGTTATTTTTTTCTTCAAAAAAGATATTTTCGAGAATTGAATTACATATTACAATTTATATGCAATGCGTCGATCAAAAAACGTATAATATGTAATACCTATGCTATAATCAACAGTCTAATATTCACAATACTATAATTTAAATATTTTAAGTAAAAATTAAGATATAAACTGCATTATTATTTTACTTTGACGAGTCGTAAGTATTAATTTGGAAAACACTATACAGGGTGTCCGGAAAATATGCACACAAACTTCGGGAGCCTAATCTACTGATGAAAATAGTCATATAAGCTTATGTAGCATTTTTTCGAATTCTCAATAATAACGAAGTTATGGTCTGCCATAAAAGAAAATGTCATTTTTATTTCTGACTTTTTTTTGTAGTAAACCGATTTTCTTTAAATTCGGTACAGTTGTTATACGCATTAAGGTGGACCGTAAACATTAAAAAGAATTCAAAATAAAAAACCACAACACCTCTAAACCTCCAATCCATGTAAAAGATTTGGTCAAATTTTTTTATTTATAATTATTTTCTAATTTTGATATGCCAAAATAAAATCCCATTAAATATGCTATAAAAAAGGTACTCTTGTTTCAATTCACTAAAAGTAACCGTTTTCGAGAAACATGCCATTGAAGTGTTCATGACATCACATAGTCCTCAGCAATAATAAATACAAAGCGTGCTTTGGAAACGAAAACAAGATTTATTTAAGTACTTAACAAATAAAACAATATTTACAAAAGACTTTCAAAGTGGTTCCCTGC
Source organism: Monochamus alternatus (assembly GCA_037114965.1). Lineage (NCBI taxonomy): Eukaryota > Metazoa > Arthropoda > Insecta > Coleoptera > Cerambycidae > Monochamus > Monochamus alternatus. The sequence continues at coordinate 42,766,151 of CM073428.1, read as the reverse complement.
TACTCCTATACTCCTATACAAATTAATTAATCGTAAAAATGACTGGCGGGTTAGAAAAAATATTCCGGGCTTCTGTCTAATAATATTTCAACTTTCGACTATTCTTTCTCTTAATTCTGCAATGTTGTTTATTGGTCCGTTACAAACAAGAGTCTTGAGGTACCCCCAAATCCATGGAATTAAGATCTGGTGATCTAGGGTCCCATTCCACAAATCCACTACGGCCAATCCACTTATTAGGAAATTCCGTATCAATATATTCCCTCGCTGGTACACTAAAGTGTGGCGGGGCACCATCTTGAAGCAACCACATGCTGTTTTTTACTTGTAGAAGTACGTCCATTCCTTAAAAAAATCTAGATATATTTCACCATTTAGTCTATTTGGGAAAAAATGTGGTCCAAATAAATGATCCCCTACAATTCACGTTCATACATTTAGCGAGAATCTGTTCTGGAAACCACTTTCCATGGCTACGTGAGGATTTTCATCACTCCAAAAATGGGAATTATGTAAATTAAGCAACCCGTCATGACCAAATCCTGCTTCGTCGGTAAATAGTATGGTTTGTAAGGATTCGTTATTCTCATTGTGAAAATTATTATGGTGTTACAAAATAATAGACGTCATGCAGAGTCGCCGGGAAATAACGCCTGTACTTTTGGATAATGGATGAATAAGTGAATTCTCTCGTAGTATTTCATGCACATAAGTTTTAGGAATATTGTGTTCTATGACAATTTTTCTTAAACTATTCGTGGGATTATTTTCAATAGAATTTAAAATTATTTCTTCTGTTCCTGCTGTTCTTGTTCTTCTTGGGCGCCCAACATATAACCGGTTTCTTCTCTTGAGCATTCCATATTCCCCTAGTCTTCAATGAATTTTAGAAAACATTCGTGGTTGAGATAATATTCTATTGGGAAATGCGTAATAGTAAAGTCGTTGCGCCTCATATGTATTAACAGCTGCTAGCCCATAATACATATCAAGTAATTCTGTGTTGGAGTAATTATTCATTATCACGAGATTTAACACTTCCCAAATCAATTTTTTTTACAATACTGTTGACAGTCGCCAAGACACCAGACTTAAATAAATCATGGTTTTTGTCTCCAAAGCACGCTTTGTATTTATTATTGCTGATAACTACGTGATGTCATGAAAACAATGGCATTTTTCTCGAAAACGGTTACTTTAAGTAAATTGAAACAAGAGTACCTTTTTTATAGGATATTTAATGGGATTTTGTTCTGGCATATAAAAATTAGAAAATAATTATAAAAAAAAAATTACCAAATTTCTTAGATGGATTAGAGGTTTAAAGGTGTTGTGGTTTTTTATTTTGAATTCTTTTAAATGTTTACGGTCCACCTTAATGCGTATAACAACTGTACCGAATTTGAAGAAAATCGGTAAAATATAGAAACTGTATTGCTAATTAGGTATGTTTAGGAATTTTAATTCATTTCTAAAGTGCCTAACATGTATATCAATCAGTAATAGTATATTATTAAAAAGTTGTTACTATTGAGATTGGAATTTTCGTAGCAGGTAAAACCCGCTTTACAGTGTGCAACTCTTTCTGCAATTTGCAAGCCTCTTGCCATAGACATGCGCTATGAACAGTAGCGTATTGCAAATGCCGTCGTATCCGAAAGACTTGCACTATCAAAATATATTAGGTCTTGTTCGATTTTTAATGAAGCTTTTTTACAATTCTGGGGAATAATTTAGTGATTTTTGTGGTTACATACATTTTTACTTGTGGTGATACGTAAAATTTCATAGGCTGCATTTTCAAATTCAAATTGCCTTCTTTCACTTCCACTTGATTATTATTTGATTGTTGAGATTACAAAATATATTAACTGAAACCTTTATTTTATACGTCATGCTGTTTGTCAAATTTGAATAAACAATTTAGTTTTTAGAGTGCAAAGCCATTGCAGAATGAATTGCGGACTGTAAAGCTGATTTATAAGACCGTTAAGAAATTCGTCGTAATATACAGGGTGTTTCATAATACATGAGCAGGACTTCAGGATGCGATAGCTCGTCCAAAAATTTGAACAAAAGTTTGTATTAACTTACCCTCTAAAATGCACAATTTTCGAGATACAGGGTGTTGAAATTGTAAAAAAAATGTTTATCGTACAGAAAACAGCTTTTGTAAGCATTTACTACTAATAATAAGCTATGTTCTGTGCGAGAAAAATTTTTTTTCAGTCATAATTGGTGAAGATTTTGAAGGGAAAGTGGGTGTTTTTCTCCCCAGCTTCTACGCCACTGGAAAAGTACGGTTTTGAGACGCCCAAATGCCCAAGTAGAAGTGACTGTCCTCAACGAAATTGAAGAAAATCCGATCACAAGTACCAGAAAAATTGCTCACAACTTAAACATACCTCACTCGACGGTTTGGAGAATTTTGAAAAGATAACTTTTGTATCCCTACCATATCCAAAGAGTACAAGCCTTATTGCCAAGATTTTCCGCGATTGGCTTTTTGTAGATGGATGCAAGACAAAATAGCTCAAAATTCTTAGTTTGGAGCCGAAGTCATCTTAACCGATGAAGCATCTTTCTCGAGAGATGGTATTTCAATTTTCACAATAACCACATATGGGCTGAAGAAAATCCATATGAAATTGCAGAAGGCAATCATCAGCAACAATTTTCCGTGAATGTTTGGGCTGGCATCATCGGCGATCATTTGATAGGCCCACATTTTTACCGAACAGATTAAACGATGCAGATTATCGACAATTTCTAGAAGAAGTACTGCCGGAAATGCTGGAAGATGTACCGCTTCAAGTAAGACAAAACATGTACTTTATGCATGATGAAGCTTGGACGACGAATACCAAGACCATTGGATCGGAGGAGGTCCCCACCTTTGGCTCCTGCGATCTCCCGAACTTGATTGTTCTTGTTTCTTTTGGGGTCATCTCAAAACCCTAGTCTATGCTACTCCAGTTGAATATGTTGATCAATTAAGAGAATGCATTGTTGCATCTTGCGACATAATTCTTGCGTGTTGGACAGTCAATGCGTTGCTCCGTGCATTGAAGCTAACGGAGGACATTTCCAACATTTAATTTTAACTGTGTACAATTTTTTTTTAAATTTTGCAACTATGAAGTTAACGTTTGGTTTTTTACTTGTTCTAACGATTAAATAAATTTTGTTTAATTAGTAAAAAAAATGTATTTCAAAAAATTTACCATGTTTTTCAACGTAAAAGTAGATTTTTATAGAAAACGGTCAACTTTAGAGCTTATGACCAAGAGTACATTTTTTGTGTAGAAAACATTGGCGGTTCAAATGGGCGTCTCAAAACTGTACTTTTTTTTCCAGTGGTGTAGAAGTTGGGGAGAAAAACACCCACTTCCCCTTCAAAATCTTCACCAACTATGACTTTAGAAACACACAGAATATAGCTTATTATGAGTAGTAAATGCTTACAAAAGCTGTTTTCTGTACGATAAACGGTTCCGGAGATATTTGCAAAAAAACGATTTTTTTTTACAATTTCAACACCCTGTATCTCGAAAATTGTGCATTTTTTTGCATTTGCATTTAGGGTAAGTTAATATAACCTTTTTTCAAATTTTTGGACGAGTTATCACATCCTGAAGTCCTGCGCATATATTAGGAAACATTATTATATCGCGCTTATAAATTAATGTTTTGAGTTATCTTTACGAATCGCTTGCAACTTACATAAAAAGCTACAGCGCTTTTAATGGCACCTACAAATTTTCGAAACTATTAGTCTTTTGAAGAAAATAAATTCCAAAGTCATCAACGGCTAATTTGCATATTGAAAATTTCACTATGCAGCCAAAAGATATAGAAGTTCAAAAAAATATTTAGCACGTTAGGTGTTACAGTTTTTGAGATACCAGAATTTTCAATGAGGGCGGATGGATCTTGAAAGTCATATCGGCCAAGATGTACAAATAAGGGTTTATATAATTAACTGTGTACAAGGTGAGTCAGTCATAATGTCATTAATTTTAAGAGGAGATAGGGAATAATGAGTATAATGCGAATACGCGATTAAAAAAATCTAAATGCATATTTACGCCGAAAAAAATATTTATTATTTAAACCCCCTTTTCAGACTGTCACTGACCGCTCACAGCCTTGATCGTTTACAGCTCACAGTTCAACACAATGTCGACCTGATGCAATGTTGCCAAGTTGAAATATTTTTCTAGTACCTATCTATCTAGGTTTTAGACATCACAAATAAACGGTTGTACTGACTATTTTAGTATATCATTTTTTCTTGCTCAGTTCAACTGATCAAATAATTCTATTAAAAATTGCAAGTAACGCGGTTCCCCCAGGTTTTCCGGTAGAAAATACGGTCCAATCAAACGATACTCATAACGTTGACAACAAATCGTGTCTGAAGCTAGACCGACAAGTAGCGTGTGGATTTTCCTCTGAGCAATTGTAGCTGTTATGACTGCAAAGAAATTAACTTAGTTACATTGAAATCACAAAACTCCAACGTATCTAATAATAAACCGAGTAATAAACCATTTACGTACATTACATAAAAAACCTATACCCAATGAGAAAATTATTAAGAGAAGCTGAAAAGTGTTTAAATACTAAGTAATAAAAAACGATCGTATTGTCCACAGAAAACTGTCCAAGACCGAAATGGCACGCCTCTGATCTGATGCTCATAAGTTATCGAGAGTGAATCTTGACCTACCGTATTATTAGGTCAATAACCTAGTTATACTCGCGACAAGAATTCAGACGACTTACGTCATAGGAACAAATGAATAATTCATTATATTTTCAACAAAATATTTAAGAAATTGCAACTGATAGTAATAAAACTATATACTACACTAAAAGCTTCCATTATATATTGCACTAAATTCGAAAAAATGATTTTTTTTAACGCGACCAAATATCGAAAATTGCATTGACAATAAAAACAAATGTGTAACGTCAGCCGTGACGTAAAACGTCTGAATTCTTGACGCGAGTATACCTATTTTTTGTACTGTTATTTAACGCCAAGGAGTAAAACTATTTTTTTAATCTAGATACATGAATGAATTTTCCTTAAATATTTATTTATTTCTTAATAAAAACAAATAGATAAGAGATAATAAATAAATGTTTTTGAATGTTAGGTTATTACAGTTTAATAAGTTTGATATTACGTTTTCACTACGTTTTACAAATAAATATGAATTTTTAGTATTACTCGTAAGTACAATTAATTATTCAGTTTGTAGTTAGGTACATCTAACCTAGAAGTGTATTGTTTTTTAAGTAGTATGGTACTAACCTGTTTAAAATGCCAGTTCGAGTAAAACTGCACTCATCCGTCCATAGCACTTTATTAATAAAATTAGGGTCAGCCGCAATTTTATTCACCCGACGCAGTTTCACAAAACCCGTATCGCGAAGGCACTTACACAAAGTTCACGCACCTGGAGAATGTCTTGTTAGGTAGACATCTCCAATATTCCGTAACAACGGCATTCGCATTTCGTAAACATTCTCCGTATAACACTACCATTTCCGCATATTCGGAATTTGTAAAAGTATGCATTGTGAATTTACGACGAATACGCGATACCGAAATAAACAAACTACTGCTTACTGCTTGTATTCTCTCCATCCCCCCTCCAAATGTGTGGCGTGATCTACAAATTTGGGGGCAAGGAAATGCGGGAAATTCAGAAAGTGCTAAATGGGGATAAATTTGAATAACACGCTGAAGTGTTAGACGATATTATGTATGTAAACATGATGTGGCAACGATGTTTAATCCGGCATTCGATTGTTGTATGGGTGCGTCATCAGAAAGTTCGTAGCGCATCAGGAGCATCGTCTTACCGATTTTTATAGGGTGATTTGTTTATTTTTTTAAAGGTCGAGTAATTTTTTTTCGATTTTCTGCCTTTATTAGGCCTCCCGCATACGTGGTTAAAATTAATGGCATTACGACTGACTCACCCTGTATACAGTCTGACTCATTTCAAACGGGCTTGTAAGAGTGGTATTTGTTATACCATTTATTTTAGTTTTTTCTAAAAAATTCACTGTAAAAAGTATTCCTGTACGGTTAATGGGCAATTTTGTTACATCCATTTATCGGACTGTATTATTACTTATTGATGGTATATTTACTTTACTCGTGAACTTACATTAGTCAAATTTTAAAGTTATGTAATTTTAATTAGCATATTTACGTTTGTCATGAATGTTACTTTGTAAGTTTTCGATATTTGATAATTTTAAGAAACATATTTACTTTAGCTATGAATTGCACCTAGTAAAATTTCCAATATATTAGGAAATATTAATACCTAAGTATAACGACATTTACATTAGACGCATGTTCGGTCCGAGTTGCGTACCTGCTTTGATGGAAACTCGAAAATGTACCTAAACATATAATAATAATAATATCTCTACCCCTCATTCTAATCACAGGGATTAGCCCAGAAGTCGGAGACTTGTGCGGGAGAGGGGGCGGCATATTATTATTAAGCAGGCCGCATTTGCGCCCAGGAACGACTTACGTTGGTAGGCCCTAACCACTATTCAGTGCAGGAATGAGAAAAACCTGGAAAACCTCATTAATTAGGGGAGTAGTCAAATATCAACCGGTATCAATCTCTCACATTGACCCAAGCTAACATTATTCCACCCTACCATACCCGCAGAAAGGGTGCCAATCCTCTCCACGAATATAGCTTATATACGGTCTACCGGCAGCTGGGCTCGAACCAACTCCGATCTAGTCACCTCGATTCAAGTACTGACGCCTTAAACCGCGCGACCACTGACCGACCGATATACTTGGATACATCGAATGTGTCCGAGCACTCGAGTTATGTCCCCTGTATATTATATATTTTTGCTTCAAGGTGTTCTAAGAAACATAATATAAACGTTAAGCTTTTGCCATATCTAGTTAAGATAAATAAAATGTTAATTCATCAAAATTCATTTATTATAAAACATGTAGAATCTTTTGTAAGTTCAGTTAAAAGTTGTATTTGGTCGTAATAACGCTTCGCATTAAACATCTGCTACTCAAAAACAAATTGTTTTATTCCAAAGACAAAACTGGCGACGAGGATACGGATAAGTAGTGCCGTTCGAACCTATGATTAGTGATTCGAATAAACTTTTCTAAGTTGAAGGTGCCGCGAATTCACAAACGGACAAAGTGAAAGTGATAGACTGCCGATCGATTCCTTGTGCGATAATCGATTAGAAGCTGCTCTTCTAAGGTGGAAAATCATCTTCCAAAGCCGAAGCCACCCAGGACTGTAAATCAATCAGGATTTAGTCAACTGAGAGGACCAGGCCGAAAAACACCAAAAAGTAGTAAGTCAAGCATTATTTTCCTCCAAATTGCAACTTGACTCACGATCCCTATTTTCAATTGAGAACAATAGGCCCGCCGTTCATTGTGAACAATTAGATTTAAGAAACAAAACTTGAATTCAAACTCACGTCTTGATTTTAGTTAGAAAACCTTAGCTATAAGTTAGAACAATAAACAAATTTTTTTTTTTTTCAAAATTCTTTTTTCTGTTTTAAAATTTAAATAATTTTTAAAAATTGATAACGTAACAAGTTTGATTGATTCTTTAAATAGTTTAAATATCAGTACAATGGCAACTAGCAGAGAGCCAAGCGCCCACGCTGTGCCCACAGCTGTAGACTATCAACTTCTCAGGTTATACATTGATAACATTCCAAGATATGATGGCAATCCATTTGGTCTCAACACTTTTATTAGTTCATGTGATAATCTCATAAATATTTTTTACAAAGCAGATAGAGATGCTTTAAATAGTTTTATTCATCAAGCGATTTTAGGTAAATTAACTGGTAAAGCACAAATGCTAGTAGGTTCCCGAATCGAAATACAAAATTGGCTACAAATAAAAGAAGTTTTGAGAGTTAACTTTGGCGATCAGAGAGACATAAAATGTTTAGAACATGATCTATTAAATTTAAAATTATCCAAAAATGAATCATATCACAGTTTCGGATTAAGGTGCCAAGAATTACACAGTCTTTTATTAAGCAAATTAGTTCATTCCAATAAATCTTATCAAGAAAAAGAATTTTATTCAAAACATTACGAACAAATGGCTCTTGATACTTTCACCAGATCTCTAAATCCTATGCTTCAATTTATGATTAGAATTCAGAAATTAGATTCTTTAGAAACTGCTATTAATAAAGTAAATGAAGAACAAAATTTTTCAAATTATAGTAAATCATTTAATGGTTATAATCCACCTAGTAATTTTCAAAAACCAATGATTCCTTCGCTTCAAGTTAAACAGCCACAGTATAACTTTGTACCAAGACCAACTGTAGGATATAATCCAAATTCACAAAATTTCAATTTCAATCCAAATAATCAAAATCCATTTAGAAATCCAAGCGCCGTAGTGCAACAGCAAAAACCAAATTTTCCTTCACAACCAATTAATATTCAACCGAGACCAGCGCCCCCGCAAAAATTCCCAACAGGTAGTAAAGTTTTTGGTAAACCACAAAATGTATTTAAACCTAAAGGTATAGTTCCCCAATATAAACCAACACCTATGTCGACTACATCAAAAGCGACCATACCAAGACCATATAACCACTTTCAGCCCACGGGTCCAAGAAACTGGACATCTGAAGAACTCTACCATGTCGGAGAAGATCCTTTCCAAACAGAAGAATGTTATGGAGAAGAACAACTCGAATATTATGAAGAGGAGCATAACGAAGAACAACAATGGTACCACCAAGAACAAATGGAACCAGAAGCCAACGAAACATCTGAAAATGAAAATTTTCACTCAGCTACGACTCAGAACAACCCCAAATAGCATTCGACGAAGAAGAACCACCGTATAACGAAATTAACGCTTTAAGGCAAGCATGTCCATTACCTTTTATTATAATTCAACAACCACCTATGAAATTACTAATAGATACCGGCTGCGCAACTTCTATAATTCGACCCTCTATAATTGAACAAAACTACCCTTCTTGTATTTACATAGATAAGACTGATTTAAAAACATGTGCAGGTACATTTTCAACAAGGTATAAAGCCGACATTCCAATTTTTAATGAATTTAGTTCTAATGAAAAAATCACCGTGATTCTTCATGATTTCCATGAGTATTATGATGGTTTAATAGGTTTCAATGATCTTCAAAAATTCCATTTATCAATTAATTTTTCGGAACAATCTCTTTGTAATCCTGATATGTCTGTCAATATTCCAATTAACTATCGTCATCCAGATGACAATTCCAAAAGATATTCTATTAATGCATATGAAGTCCTTCTTAAAGAAATTCCTGTAAACGCACCTGATGGAGACATTTACATCCCTTATCAGTCAACCGATAATCTTTATATTCCCGCTTCTATAAGTACATGCCGAAAAGGTTATGCTACTGTTGAAATATACAATATGTCTGAGGAAACTCAATCTGTTGAATTTTATGAACCCCTTGATGTCGAACCTTTTTCTGAAAATTACGATTCCTATGATTATGATATTAAATCTCCCCCTGTAAATTCGGATAAAAATAATATTGAAAAATTACTTCGTCTTGATCATTTAAATTCCGAAGAAAAGAAAGCCTTATTAGATGTTTGTAACAAATTTCATGACATTTTCTTAAAACCAGACGATCTCTTAACTTTCCATAATTCTGTTAAACATGAAATTAGGACTAAAGATGAAAATCCTGTTTTTTCCAAATCTTATCGTTTCCCTCATGTTCATAAAGCTGAAGTACGTACACAAATCGACAAAATGCTCCAAGAAAAAATCATTAAACCAAGCATAAGCCCTTGGTCTTCCCCTATCTGGATAGTGCCCAAAAAACTCGATGCATCTGGTACCCAAAAATGGAGACTTGTCATTGACTATCGTAAGTTAAACGATAAAACAATTGAAGATCGATACCCTCTTCCCAATATTACGGATATTCTTGACAAACTAGGTCGTTGCAATTATTTTACAACATTAGATTTAGCCAGTGGCTTCCATCAGATTGAAGTTCACCCAAATTCTGTCGAAAAAACTGCATTTACTGTAGAACAAGGGCATTACGAGTTTTTAAGGATGCCCTTTGGATTAAAGAATGCCCCTAGTACCTTCCAACGCGTCATGGACAACGTTCTTAAGGATCTCCAAAACAAAATTTGTCTAGTATACATGGACGATGTTATTATCTTCTCAACTTCCCTTCAGGAACATGTAATGAATTTACATAAAGTATTCGAAGCATTCCGGAAACATAACCTCAAAATTCAATTAGATAAATCCGAATTCATGTCTAAATCAGTAGAATTCTTAGGTCACATTGTTACTCCCCAAGGTGTTAAGCCTAATCCAAAGAAAATCGAAGCAATAAAACGTTTTCCAATTCCTCAAACCCATCGTGACATTAAAAGCTTTTTAGGTCTCTTAGGTTACTATCGGCGTTTCATAAAAAATTTCTCTAAAATAACTAAACCCTTTACAAAATGTCTTAAAAAAGGAGAAAAGGTAATCCATACCCCAGAATTTGTCGATACTTTCGAATATTGTAAAAATCTTCTATGTAATGATTCCATATTAGCTTTCCCAGATTTCGAAAAACAATTCACCATCACAACCGACGCTTCTAATTATGCCATAGGCGCAATTCTTAGTCAAGATGACCGACCCATTTGTTATGCATCTCGGACATCCCGCTGAGATTAATTACAGCACAATAGAAAAAGAAAAACTCCATTTGATATTAACGAGACTGAAATTCTAAATGACTATATTAATGACCAAAAAGAAATTTCTAAAAAACTATATGACAACCTCAATCAACAAATTTCTCAAACTAAAGATCGCAATATTTCCAAATTAAATCAAAAAAGAAACGAACCAATAACAAACAAACCTGACGAAACAGTTTATTTAAAAACAAAAGATAAATTTACTTCTAAAACAAAACCAATTTATAAAGAAACTCAAATAGTTTCCGATAAAGAACATCTAGCACAGACAAAATTAGGGACATACCATAAGACTTTAATTAAAAAACCAAGACAAAAACTAAAAGAACCTCCTTTGTCACAGGTTGCAGACGAAAATGACTTTGAAGACCTTATCACTGCTTATCGCATTCAGTGGACTGACGATGACCAGTCAAGCAATTAACCCCTTGTTTCAAACAATAACTAACCCTATCCTACCGATACAACTAGGACCTACAAAATTAATCGAATCGACACATAAATTCGTATATCAAATAAATACATTAATGCTCTTGGAACATGCAGAAAACTTATATAAAACTTATGAAAAGCTTTGTTCTTTGACACTCGATGTCCCACCATTAGTAAATTTCACATTAACCAAAGTAGCTTTAAAACTTAATTCCTTACCTTTAAATAAAAAGAATAAAAGAGGATTAGTGGATGGTATTGGTAAAGTATCAAAATTCCTCTTCGGCACTTTAACCGAAGATGATAAAACAGAAATAATCGAACAATACAAAATCTTAAATAACAACCAACAAAATTTAGAAACCCAACTAAAAACACAATTATCCATTCTTCAGCCACTTTCTAAGATTTTTAACGAGACAGTATCAACTTTATCAGGTAATCAGCAACAAATCGCTAAATTAATTGAAGGATTAAGGCATGACTTTAGAGACGTTAATGTTAGATTCATTGGACAACAAATTATTGACAACGGAAATTCTCTCTTAACACTAATTGATGAAATTTATATAGCTATATCTTTCTCTGCTTTAAAAACAGTGTATATCCCTATAGTTAGTCTTAACGAAGTTTCATTTATGAAAAACACTCTTTCTCAAATTTATGGTAACTCTAAGTTATTACCTTTAGAAAACGATTTATCTTATTTTAAACTAATGCATCAAGATGTATTTTTCAAATATCCAAATTTTAATTTTATTATAACATTACCGTTGTTTTCAAGCGAAAATTTATTCCTTTATAAAATCTACCCAATTCCACAAGCCAATGTTACCCTTATTCCTTATAAACCAATAATAATGCTTGGCGAGAAGAATCAGCAATATTTAGATGAAGAATGCCCACAAGTCGAAGGTTATTACATTTGTGATAAGAAACCACAACCCATCCAGGACGACAGTATTTCAACAATAATCCATGGCCAACAACCCACAAATTGTCAATTTTCAAAAGTAAAAGTCACTCAACCAATTGTCTATCAAGTCAACCCAAGTCAACTACTAGTTATACCATTTAAAGAATCCAGTATCCGATTCCAGTGTGATACCAATGGAGTAGAACGAATGCAATCTCCCACATTAATCACTATTAATCCAAATTGTAAATTATGGATTGACGATGAACCCTACTTATTATCATCCAATCCCACTACAGTCGCAGGCACTGGTATATTATTACCACCACTACAACAAGTTAATATGTCAAGTATCATTTCCTATGATCTTAATCTAAAAACTGTCCATTTCGAGGATATTAATAAAATTATCCAATCGAGCCATTCACTGTCTTCAGTCACTACAATAGAAGCATTACCAGAAAAGAAGATCAAAATATTTTGGATCCTCTTTGCCGTCGCGTTAACATTCCTAAGTCTGATGACAACGTACATTTGTTTCCAAGAGAAAATATCCAAATTCATAAAAACTACAAGGTCCAGAGGCAACTCAACCAATGATGTCCCAATGGTGTCCCAAGGCCCCCATGCGCCATTTTAAAGAGGGAGGAGTTATGTCCCCTGTATATTATATATTTTTGCTTCAAGGTGTTCTAAGAAACATAATATAAACGTTAAGCTTTTGCCATATCTAGTTAAGATAAATAAAATGTTAATTCATCAAAATTCATTTATTATAAAACATGTAGAATCTTTTGTAAGTTCAGTTAAAAGTTGTATTTGGTCGTAATAACGCTTCGCATTAAACATCTGCTACTCAAAAACAAATTGTTTTATTCCAAAGACAAAACTCTCGTATAATGTAAGTGCTGCTCTATACTCTTTAAGTGTAGTATGTATTTTATAGTTAGTTACATACGGGTGGTTTATAGATTCGTTGGAGTAAAGCGAGAAACAAATGAAGCTCAAATATATAGTTTTAAATAGACTCTAAAAGGTACATATTTGCACATATAGTATAGTATATAATCTTCTCCTCAAAATTGATAATTCTCTGCCTCTGTCATCATTTTTTTTTTTGGAAGTCAATTTTTGAAAGTGTTTTTTAAATCCGTAATCTAATAACGTTATGCTACTTTGCAAGTCTCAAAATGTCCCCGTACTTTTTTTTTATAAAAATCCAATCACTTTAGAGTTTGTATGAGAAAATTGAAAATGTTTCTTGTGTATTTATATTTATCTCAATAATTTTACTACTTTTTTTCTTTGTGAATAGATAGTAGTAAGTACCGATGAGTACTTTCGGGGTTAAAAATTCTTCAAAAGTTTGCAGTTGCTTAATGGACAATTTATTATATTTAGATCATTTTTTTTTTAATTATTATACAAAAAGCGTAGCGGGTGTACATTAAAAAATAAAATTGTACAGAAATAAATTTATTACCCAATTTAATATAAAAGGCAGATAATAAAAAAAAATAAAAAATACATTTTAATAAAAAAAATATATATCTTACCTAGGTGGAACAAAAATTAAATGAGTGACGTAAACTCATTACTTAAATTTTGCTAATATTTTAGTTATTAGATTTATAACTTTCCTTTCTGATACCAAGAAGGCAGCACTTTTAGTTTTCTGGTCTGGTGAACTTCTCTGTTCCCATTTTACTATAATTAATGGCCAATTAATAGGATTGCTTAAATAAATTTCAATATTTAACTAAAATATTTCTGTTTATTATTTTTTACTGGAAGAAGTATAAGAGAATGAACTAATAATACTTACCTAAAAATGAAAATATATAGCGTACAAACATAGTGAGTATTATATGGGGCAGAATATAAACCATCAAACTTAAAATGGATGTGCTGTTTAAAAAATATTTATTTTCGTACTTTAAAAATGAAGTATTTTATAGAATTCAGTATAAATACTCTTATGTGAGACATAATTATCACAAGAACAGACCTACCAATGAACTATACCGTGATAAGAATAAAATAAATACTAGTAATATTTTTAATACTTTTTTTTAATAAATACTTTTTTAATGCCAACAAAGTGGTAATATAATAAATTTAATAAATTTTACAATACAAGTGGGCCAAAACAAAATTGAGAGGGCAGGGTACCATTAATACCAGTTACCAGTGTTATTCATTTGCATTTGCATGCATGCGTCATGCGTCTGTCATCTGTCCTTTGTAATCGGAAGCGCACGCAGTCGAACAACGAGGTAAGTAATGTTCATAAGTAAAACCTAAAATTCTGTATATTTTATAGGATATATTTAATATTTTTATTACAATTTCACTTTCATATAATAAATTTCATACAAATGGCGTAAATTTTCTTTAATTTAGCATATTTCATATTCTATGTAATTTTAAAGTACCAGTTTATGTGTTGTTCCTAATTTTTAGATATTTTATTCGGAGAAAATACTTGCACTTTTTACAATGTGGAGCAGTAAAACACTATTCTGACTCAAAGTATTAATATTTGTTTTATATTTTCAAGGCCTATTTCGAATATTTTTCATTGTCAAATTTTACAAAAAATGTTTAGTGATTTTTTGTCTTCAAATCTACGACGTTGGATTCAGCATCACTTAAAATGGTTTTATGCCAATTTTTGTAAATAAATATTAATAATTATTTATTTAAATACCTAATTTTATAATCCCTTAAGTATATAAGTTATGTTTTTACGCATAATGTAAGCGTGTGTTTGTAAATTAATTTCTCATGTGGCCGTACATTGTTTAAAACACGATTTATAATAATAGTCTCTATTTAGGAGCTATAGAGTCTTACCACAGTTTATTATACAGTTCGTCGAGTGAAGGTTCCAGAGGGTGTGGCAAAATCGCGGCTAAATGCGCAATAAACACCAATGAAATTCATATGTACACGACGAAGTGGAAGAAATTCTATTTCTTGACAAATCACCGTGCCCCTTGAGCGCGCGAATGTGTGCGGCTAAATGCGCAGTCGTCTTTTGGTCGTCTAAAGAAACGAAATCTATGACCTCGACATCAAAGGAGCCGACGTGAAGACGCCGGACTGTATACACACAACTTAACTGAATAGTCGTCGGATGGGGCTCGAAAGACCACCCGCTGGGCGCAGCTCGGCTGTCAGGTGACGACAGGGGTGTCCTCCGAAGGAGCGCCCGAGTCAGAGCAGAGGTTCGTCGGTATCTGACGGTGCGGCACACCAACGTGGAGTGAGTTCAGGGTGTCCAGGTAGAGTCCCCCAGGAAGGTGCTAGTACGGAGCGAAGGCGTGAACTGCCGTTCTAGGTGCCGCCTGGCCCTTTTCGTCGAGGGTCGGATAGTCCTGGGGTCCAGGGTCGAGGGTGGTGATAGCGGTGGGGTGCACTTTTTTAATTCATTTTTTAGAGCCAACATTTTTTTAGAAAATGTTTCTAAATACAGGGTGTTTGGTAACTACGGGGAAAAAATAAAGGGGTATATAGAGCAGGTCAAATAACTGCTAGTACTTCATATAAACTTTTTACCTAGGTGTCATTGTTGAGGAGTTATTGTCAGTCAAAGTAAGAAGTTGAAAAATGAATATTGTCCATAATTTCTAAAGGGTTACTTTGATTAACTTGAAATTTGGGGGATCAAAGCAACTCAATGAAATGTACCTTTGTGCATTTAAAATTGAATCAAATATTTTTTATTATACAAGGTCGGCCGAAATTATGTTCTAAAATTTACGCAACTTTGACGGAGCTATCAAATTTGACATTTTGTCCTCGCAGGCAGATAGCCCTGTTACTTTTCTACAAATAAGGTATACTTCATAACTTGTGAAAAAATGAACGATTGCCAAGATAATTAAATTTCTGTATTTTGTGTATAGCTACAACCGGGGACACAACAGAAAAAAGTTAAAAATGAAACATATGAATTAAAAGAGGTTACTTCAGTAAATGCTCGATATGTCCTCCATCTAGTTCAATGCACTTCCTTATTCTTTTAAGATTATTTTGTTGCACTCTAAATAGCATTTGTGGATTCCGTTTAATTTCATTACAATGATGTTCTATTCTTGCCATCAACTCTTCTCTAGTATAAACCGGAGTTGAATACACCAATTCTTTTAGGTAACCCCACAAGAAGAAGTCAAGGGGGTTAAGATCTGGTGACCTAGGTGCACATAAGTGTGGTCCGCCTCGACCAATCCACCTATCACCAAATGTTGCGTTGAGGTAATTTTTAACTTCACGACTGAAGTGGGGAGGTGGCACATTTTCTAGTAGTAGATTTAGATCGTGTTGTAAAAAATTCAAATATCGGGCACCGTTTAATCTATCCGGAAAGAAAAAGGGGCCTATTAATTGGTTACCGATTATTCCTGCCCATACATTAACTATGAATATTTGCTGGTGTTTGCCTTGAATGACTAAATGAGGGTTTTCATCACACCATGCATGTAAATTATGGGAATTCGTTATTCCGCCCCGGGTAAAACCTGCCTCATCCGTAAACAATACAGATTCAACAAAATTTAAATTGTTTCTTTGTTTTCGCGAAAACCAATTGCAGTAATTTAATCTTGCAGTCCCATTGCATGTACTTTTTGAATATGATAACGATGCAATAATTGTTTTTTTAGAACTTGGTGAGCTACCCACTTAGTGGTTCCATTTTGCGTTGAAAGTTTTCGTAGGCTTATTGAAGGATCTGCTTCTATTTGATCCAAGATCTGTTCTTCAATTTCTGCGTTTCTGGCACGTCTACGGGCTCCTTCCCCACCACGTCGTGGCAATATGCTTCCTGTATAGCGAACAGTTAAAATAAATTTGTAACTATATTTCTATTCATTTATACCTGTTTCCCTTAGGCGACGATCGCATCTTTGAAAAGTTTTCCGATTTGGTACATTCCGATCTGGAAATCGCAACGAGTAAATTCTTTGAGCTTCTAAAGAATTGCAATGCGCTTCTCCACAAATAAAGTGCATATCCGCATATTCTTCATAAGAGTATTCCATTATTTTATTTTTCACTGAAATGACCCACGCTTCAACTTGTAGGATATACTCCTATAACCTGAACGCGTGGTGAGGTAAAGTCACGAGATAATGCGATAGCGACTCGACCCACGCTGTAGTACGGTACACGACGGTAAATTACGGCCCACGTTTCAACTTATGGAGCAGAATCCTATAAATCGAACGCGTGGTGTGGTCACGTCTAGCTGACAGGAGCGATCGGCTGGTACTGACTGCAGTGCTGATCTCGCTAGGTCTCAACTTCGTGGCAGCGGAGTGGTGGAAGACTTGCGCAGAAGACTGGTGCTATCTTGCTTCAAATGGCTGGTGCGGAACAGGACTGCTTCCGATGCTAGGGGCTCAGGAACTAAATCTTCTACTCGAAGTTGGAAAGGCCTAATGCCACTTCGGAAGTGGCGGTTGGGCATTGATCGGTTTTCGAACTTTACTATTTTACTCAAATGCCACTTTTGAACTTTGAATAATCGGCGGTGTTCAAATTTGTGGACTTGTGGAATTTCCGGTTCGTCAACTTAACGACTAATAATTTTCAGACGGTTAACTTACTTATCAGCAACGTCTGGTGGCCTGGCAGGTACAAATTCTGGTGTATAGCAAGCCCTTTTTGGTGAATCGGTGACGCTTGCGTACTAGACGGTCGGCTCGACTTCACCTCACCAGTATATTAAAATTTCTATAATTATAGGTATATATTTTTATATTGCATGGAGTATAGTAAAATCTTCAAATATTTTAGCTTTGTGTAATCAAATTAAATAGTAATTGTTTATTCTATTAATAAAATTCAATAAATACTATATTAATTAATTATGAAATCAAGTAACTCGCGATAATTGAACGATCAAAGGAACTTATCTTAAGTGAAGTTCGATTGTAATTTTATGAGACCTCCAGTCCGAAGATATCACTTAAATTTACCACGTAGTACGCCTCTGGTGTCCACTACCCCATGCACAATATTTTTAAAAATGAACTCTGTTCCTGTCTCTTTCACTCTTCCACTCGGATTCCCTCACTGGTACCCTCATTTCTTTTAAATAAGGTTATGTTCTTCGCAACACTTGGGTCGAGCCCGTATTTACGCCGGGAGGGGAGGGAAGTGATATCTTCGGACTGAAGGTCTCATAAAATTACGATCGAACTTCACTTAAGGTAAGTTTCTTTGATCGTTCAATTTTATTTCAACCTCCAGTTCGAAGATATCACTTAAATTTACCACGTAGATATTTAAAGATTTTATGTTGCGAAGAAGCTTTCATTTTTTCATTTTAAACTATGTAGGTACATTGTTTAAGGTTATGAAAACACTGCTTGTCTAGTAAAATATAAAACTAAACTCTTATATTTCTGAAAAGAAATAAAATAATGAACATTTTGAACAAACTTTCTAACATTTAAGCAATAATAATGTTATTCTATATATTTCCATCTTCCTCTTGGACATTCAGCACCGCCGATGCAAATTTCGACGGGTCTGTATTAGTTAGATTATAAAACCTAGTAAAAGTCTGCGAAGTCCTAGACCAGCCAGCCGTTCTATGAATTACATCCATAGACACTCCTCTCCTAAGCGCGGATGACGTCGAGGCATGTCTAGTTGAATGTGGTTTGAAAATTTCGGTATTTATACCTGCGAGAGAAATAGTACATTTTACCCACCTGCTAATGTATTTTTAGATGCTACTTTTATTGGCTTTTGGTAAGTAACAAATAAATAATCATGCGCTGGCTCCCTAGTGGCCTTTATAGCATTTAAATAATATTTAAGCAACGAGGCAACGCATAATGGTGGATTGTCCGGAAAAAAAGGAATGTAAAGACATGGTTGGCTCCTGTCCTCCAAAAATATGTTTGTGTTTAATGGCCGCTATGGTCTGCATTCGGTGACCCGTTACAAGAGCCATCAGTGTACTCAATTTAAATGATAGGAATTTAATTGATAGATTTTCATGTGGAAATAAACCCTCAAGAGGTTCGGTGTCCCATATAAAATCATATTTTGGTGCAAATGGCCTTAAGTTGGATACACCTTTGAGAAATCTTTTTATTCTATAATCCTGACCTGTACCCTCTTTTAATAGAAGGGATAGAGCCGATCTATGACTGTTAAATGTACCATATTTATGATTACCTAAGTCCATTAAGTGTTGCAAAAATTGTAATACTTGTTCTGGCTCCGCATCATACACATTGCTTTTTGTATCTAGACAGTATTTCCACCATAATTTGTATCTAGAGTTGTACTGCAATAAGGTGGAATGCGAAATAGAATGTAGTGCGGTGTCCACTGCATTTTCTGGGAAGCCTTTTCCTAGTAACGCTTGGCGGACAATTTGGCGGCTACCAGGGTAATGCTCCTGTGCAACGGATGTATTTCCCTGAAAGGGGAAGTAAGAAGTTTATTATCAGGTTGTAAAACGATTTCCTTTACTTTAAGCTTTAGGAACTGGGGGTACCGTGCTTGGGATGGCCATAGAGGTACTACAACGATGCCTTCCGCTTTCTCGACTATTATTTTCTGAATTACTCTTAAAATTAGAGCAAATGAGGGAAATGCGTAAAAATAAAATTGTCCCCAATTGATAGTAAAGGCTTTTACCGCCACTGACCTAGGATCTGGAAATCAGGAAACAAATCGCTGACATTTGTAATTAATAGAGGATGCGAATAAGTCAATTTCCGGAACACCTAGGTTTTTTGTTATTTTATCAAAAGCGTCTAATGAAAGTGACCATTCGGTTTCAGTTGACAGAATCCGCGACTCACGGTCCGCCTTCCAATTATCCTTTGACGAAATATATGATGCTACTAAAAAGATATTTTTCTCCTGGCACCAGTGCCAAATATCTTTGGTTATATTATTCAGATTTGTGTGCTGGACACTGCCCATTCTATTTATATAGGACATGGCCGTTGTATTGTCCGTTCTTATCAAAATATTACAATTTTCGCAATTTGTCGCGAAGCATTGCAAACCATTATATATAGCTTTAAGCTCTAAAATATTAATATGCAATACTTTGTCGGCCTCACTCCACCAACCGTGGGTGCTTTCATTCGAAGTGCACGCCCCCAACCCGTCAATGATGAGTCTATGAACAATTCCATATGAAAAGTGTCGTGCCTTAAATCGTTTGAACAATTTGTAATATATATACTGCTCGACAAATTTACTGTACGGCTGTAGTCCATGCTGTTTTGCCTTAAATGAAATAACTTTTCCTTTTCTAAAGATTTTGTATGTAGCCAGCCGTATTTTACTGCTGGACATACAGAAATTAATAACCCTATCAGTTGAGCGAATTCTCGTATTCAGCAGCTACATTTTCCTAAATATCGTTTAATGTGCTTTAGAATTTTTTCTTGTTTATCAGCTGGCAATTTTAAATTTTGACAATCGAAAATAAATCCTAGAAATTTTTGTTGTGTTCTAGGAACTAAAGAAATCTTCTCTATATTAATAATGAACCCAAGATGTGTTAATAACTGAATAACTGCCTTTGTATTTTCAGCTCATTCTTTATGTGAATCGTCTAAAATTAAATTTCTCTAAGTATTTTTACTGCTGGTTTAATTAGTTTTGTAAAGGTATAAGGTGCAGAAGCTAGGCCAAAAGATAAGCAAGAAAATTGATACAATTTGTTGTCAAATTTAAATGTCAAATATTTTCTATAAGTTGGATCTACAGCAACTAAGAAATACGCATCCTTAAGGTCGATTGTAGACATGTAGGTATTTCGTTTAATAAGGCGCGACACCGTACGGAAATCCTCCATTTTAAAATGGGGAGTTTCCACAAATTTATTGAGTTCCTTCAAGTTTAGTATGAACCGTTTGTCGCCGTTCTTTTTGTCTGCCAAGAAAATTTTAGAGACAAATTGCCCCTCATTCGGACTACACCTATATATGGCACCTAACTGGATTAATTCTAATACAGATTTTTTTATAGCAAGTAAGTCACTATGGGAAAATGTTGTTTCTGGCGGGTGGAACTGCGTTTTTAAACGGAATTTTATAGCCTCTAATCCATGATAAGATCATCCCGTTAGAGGTTATGTACTCCCCAGTTCTTTATGAATGATTTTAGTCTACCAGCAAGAGGTAGTTTACTTACCTCGTCATAATTTATCTCCTTCCAGGGAAGGTTGTCTTGTATCGGCTCCTAGAGGACGCTTGGCCCTTCTGTGGCAACGCTTCCCTCCTGTAACGTGCCGCGCAATATCGGTTTCCCTGGTTACTTGCCTGCAAGATGCGACTCCCCCCCTTCTTTGCTCTTGCTGTTAGTTCTAGTGGAAGCAAGTTTAGTGTTTTTAGAAGGAATAGGGATAAGGTCTCTACCTGTATTTTCTAGGATTTTTGCCGATTTTATATTCTCGTCAAAATCCTTTCCAAATAGTAGAGCGTCCGGCTGTAATTTTTCAGCTACCTCTCTAACTGATTTACTAAGAACCGGACACATTTAGCTTCGTCTGGTTTGAGTAATATTATAAAATAAATTGGTGAAAATACGACCCGCGTCCCAAAGTGGGCTTAACAGCTTTTCTTGGGACTGTTTAGGTATATTTTCATCCTTATTTAATAATTGATTTAACGTGTCTCCCACCGCTGATAGTCCCTGTGCTAATTGTGACTGAATATTTATATAGCAGTCATCCCTTTTCTTATCAATGGGAGGCATTATCGCAAATATTTCAGGATTTATCGCGGGGGGAGTCAATACAAACGGAACTTCGTACCTGTTACTTAAAGCCACCTTGTCCTCACTGGAGAGCCCTACACCTAACATATGTCTCTGCGAGACTCTATTGCAGTATGCAACTTAAATGTATTTTTATCTTTATGTGGGTCCTCTCCTAAAATTTCTAGCATATCCTCGTCTAGGTTTACGTTTAATACGGGCGACTGCGCACCATTTGAATTATTATCTATTAATAAATTAGTAAGGTGCCTACCTTCGCCATAATCAAATGAACCCGAATCTTGAAGATTGCGGTTCTCATCTATTTTATTATCGCTTTGTATTTCCTTACTTGTCGCCGTACTGCACTGAGCACGGTCTAAACGTAAAGATGCCGGTACCGCCGGTCCGCTTTGGGAACGGTGATGGCACACAAAGGGGCGAGTAGGAGGCCAAAGTCAGTGGTGAAAATTGAGCTTGATGGTGGTGGCAATTGTCACATAGAGAACGGTCAATATGGTGAATACTTGTATGCTGCAGATTCCTATAAGTATGACAGCTATCTATAGACGATACGTATTTACTTGGCATACGCAGAATCGAGTGGAAGATCAAAGTAGATGGAAAATTGAAAATTGTGGATCTACTCGTAATAGACGTAGTATACAAGAATCAAATGGTTATATAATCAAATTGTAGTAGACGATAAGTCGATATTGACTGAAGATGATCAGCAAATAGCAAGTAGAACATCTACTATAGTTGAAGATGTTGAAAGGCTGAAAGCTTAAATCAATCACGAAGTAAGTTAGATTTAGATAGTTACTTGAATAATAGAGGAGGAGAAAGCAATGCTGCGGATTTTTTGAGAAATATATGTAGTGAACTTAATGCAAGTGATGGATAAAATATTAAGGTACTATTAATTAATATTACAGATCCGCTTTCAGAAACGACAGATAATGAGAATAGTGAAGCAGAGCTATCAAGGTTAATAGAAGAATACGAAAAGATTAAAAGCCAAGAACTACGTCATGTACTAATAAAATCTCTGTTTGAAAACGTACAAGTTTGCAAAGAGAAAGTGAATAGAGTGGAAAAGATAAAAATTGTAAGGAGGAAGGCGACCTAGATCGACTTGGGTGTCTTTCACATCCGACTCATCGCTATGCGAGGATGAGCGATGTTTTCTTTTTCCCATTCTAAAAAGCTAAAATTAAATTGATTAAAGTTAGCTATACTCACCATTTTATCACATCAACGGTGTACGTTCTGTGCGTAGTGGCACAAGTAATCGGACTGGAGGTTGAAATAAAATGCATCAATGACTATATTAGGTATAGAACAGACTGAGTGAGTAAGAACAAAAACAAACATCGTCTTAAATTATATAAATATTTGCTACACTTGCAACCATTGAATTCCAATGTAAAAGGAACATAAAATTTACTTTAAGTTATCATTATTTATTTTATAGAGACGGGCTAAGTTAGGTCATCAAATCTGGGGGGGCTAAAGCCCCCGGTAGACTGTGTTTTAATGTCGATTCTGAAAGGTATGTGAGTTGTTTATAAATATTTTTGGAGGGGCTAATTCGATTTCTGGGGGGCTAAGCAACACCCAACCCCCCTAACTTCGCCTATGTTTATAGAAACGCTATACACATACATTTAGGACAAAGTAAAGTTAAATTATGTTAAATTTGTGTGTATGAGTGAATGTTAAAATTATAACTTGAATAATGTACTTAATTAGTTAGATAGAAAAATGTTATTATTAAATGTTTGAATAAATGTATTAATTAAATATCATTCATTGCATAAAAGATGGACAGTATACGTGTTCCTTGAAAGATACGTACTCCAATTACAGAATATTTCGTACACGTACTAATATTATTTAAAGAAAATGTAAATATGACGCCTCTATTCTCTGATACATCCTGTACAAGGTTGTATAATCTTTAATCAGTTTTACTTGAGGTTGTTCAGTAAACGACCTTCCCACTAATAAAGGCACATCCTGTATTGAATCTGGCACTACATTTATGTCCAATTCACATTCCACGTAGTCAATTTTGACTTTGCATCTTACTGTTCCTAAAGACGATACCACTGAATTACCATAACCTTTTATAATGACTTTCTTGGAATTACCATTTTTAAATTTAACCTATCCACTTGAGTTTTTGTTATATTGGTGCAGGAACTGCCAGTATCAATGTATAATTTGATAGGAAAATTCTTTATGGTACCTTCTTTAAATAATTTGGCATTGGTGTCAATCGGTTGTGAACCTTGTCATAAAGTAGCTTTCTTAGTCTGTTGGTGTCTGTTGATCTTTTATTCTGTTTAATGAAGCACCTACTCTCCTCATGCCCCTTCTTATGACAAAAACTGAAAACTTTAGTGGTTGGGGTATTCTCCACTCTGCACTGATAAGATTTATGATCAGTTTTGCCACAACTGAAACATTTCATTTCAGTTAACTTTGATCTGTTGGGTCTGTGTCCGCCTTTTCCAATGGACCACTTTCTATGATCCCCCTTTGGATCCTTTGTTGAACCACTGGTATTCTTTAACGATCTCAGGTAAGTAAATAAATCCTCAGGTTCAGTATAATTCCCAGCGCGAGCAGATGTTTTGACATGGTCATCTTGAAGGCCATAATACAGGCAACAGCGTCGGTGCCCTGTATATTTCCACAATTATTGATTAGTGATAATTTCTCAAAATAATATCGGGTGTAAGTTTCGCCAGTAGTTTTCCTACGTTTCTTCATCTCTTCTAGCTTTTCAGCATAATCCCGAGAAGTTGGAAAAGCCCGCTGCAGTTTTTCTTTCCATTCTGCCCACGACTATTTGACAGACTGAAGGCTACGGTAAATGTCTCAGCTAACCCTCGTAGTTTAGCTATAGCATAGTAAATTGTCGCATCCTCCGACCAATGGAATACCTCTCTCAACTCATCCACCTTATTACACCATACTACTACATCCTGTTGATTATCTTCTGGATCAAAATACGGAACGGCATCACTGACATTTAAAGCTCGTTGAACTGCGACCTTGATTTCCCAATTGAGATAAGATGTCACGCATGGCATTTGCAAGTTGATTAACTGCGCTCAAATTTTCACTAGATTCACTCACTGTTTCAACGATGGGAGCCAATTCTCGTCTCATTTCAAAAGAATCAACTTCAGATGACTCAGACCGGGCATGCCGTGTTCTTTTTGCAGAAGAGTCACCAGTTTGGCAACGGCGTTTTCCCATGTTCATAATCTCAATTTATCACACAAACAATTAAAAATAAACTACAGTACGTCAATGGATACAGTAATAATTATCCCACTTCTGATATCTGTTAGGTGTGTCTGTTTGTCTCTGTTTGGATGTTTATATAAATTCTACTTCATATAGTTTGTCAGGGGCGTTTCTACTTATACAGGGCGTGAACCATTGAACGTAACTAATTGTGATTTGTTGCCTTACAACTAATACTATGTAACTATGTATAAACAATAACTAAAACACTTAACTAAGCTTAAGCAAAGTTTACTGAATAGATATAACTTATACCACTCTCTGTCGGCACTTTGATGTTTTCATATCAAAGCAGTACCGCAGCACGTAAATACTGTCGCAAAAAATGGCCAAGTACGAGGGACTTAAAAAAGTAGTTTCTTTCCAATTGGGAAATATTTATATATCAGGGATATTCCAAAAATGTGATGTAAGGCTTATTGTATAAATAAATTATTTGTAATGTAATAAATATAAATAGTACAAAACGATTATAGGTAAATGTATAAAGTTTTGTTAGTTAATATTGGAAGTCGTGTATATTCACTTGTAAATTTTAAAATAAAATATATACGTACTATGTAAAAAATTATGTAGCCATGAGAAAAATTTGTAATAAAATGTTTATTTAAATACTTAAAAAAAACAATATACATTATTTTAAAGCTAAAATAGGAACTAATAAAATCTATATTGTTTATAAGTTACAAAATAAATGCTGCAGTATAGGTTTTTACTTGCTCTTTTAATGCAGCTTTTATTAGACTCCTACACGAAAGTGTTTGTGACGTTTGGCAATCTTGATCTGAAATATAATAAAAATGCTTTATATTCTTGTTTTGTAATTTAATAAACTACATATTCTTTTCAGTAAAAAACATACTCAAATGAAAACCCAATGTATAAGTATGTCCAGGTCATTTCTAGTACTTAATATTATTTTAGTGATTTGGGTATTTCTATATGTATATTAATTAATTTGAGACAAATTATTTTAATTTATTTAAAGATGTTACTGTACATACCATTTCTATTATATACTGTTTGTGCACAGGTATCACTTAGAATCGGTTTGCCAGTTTGAACTTCAGCATCTTGAAATTTTGGCGCCAAAATAGTTTTGGTGTTATCAGAAATTCTACTTGAACCAAAAATGCTTGAGTGTAAAAATTACATAACACAATTAAGTACCTGCTTACGAAATTATTGCATATTATACTTTTTTTAATAAATATCAGTACAAAGAACTTACTTGTTGGTTCATACGAAAACAATGTTTGATGTTTCATTTGAAAAATATTTGCTTCAAATTCTAATTTTTTTATAGCATTGATCAGGACAATCTTTCAAATGAAGATTATAATTTTTATCGGCGTACCGCGTAAAATTTTATATCGTGACCTATTTCTTTATATTAGTTGATGAAATATACATACCTTGGACAATGGAAAAAGGAAAAACCACGTCCTGAGGGACAATTATTCTCAGTACAATATATCACGGGCATTTTTAGAAGGCCAATAAAATAAAATAAACTAGTAGATAGGTATTCAAGGTTTTTTGTCTCACACTATATCGATCGCACTCAACACGTTACAGTTCTAGCGTCGGCCACCGAGTAGGATCCTGGGTACCGAACGGTCCCCGAGACGGGCGAGAAGAGCGGAATTGGTAGAGTGGGGCGTGTTTGAGAGTGAAACAACTTATATATTTATTCTGTAAACTTTAGCTTAGGTCAGGATAGAATTGCCGTCGGAATCGCCCACTGGCATGCAGCTCTTGCAACAAGCTCAGAACCTTTCAACAAATAAGAGAGAAACACATGAGTACCTAAGCATACCTTCACATTCTCTAAACATCAACATGTACTACTTAGATCAACTAGTAAATATATTCCCTCTCAGACTGCAGCTGGACATCAACAATACAACAATGTACACTGACCAGACCACCTCTGCAGAGATAATTCACAGCAAGACTAGGTCTTAAACCAGAACCAGACAGCGTCACACGCAGCTAGCGGCTCCCGAGATATCCCTCGCTCACCGCAGCTAACGGACGGACTGTATCACCGCAGCTAACAGCCCGTGTCATACGCAGCTAACGGCCAATAAATAAACAAAAACAATAATAGACCGGCCTCGTCAGTAATACTGACGAGGCCGGAATATCATTCATAATCTCAAATAATTAATTAATCAACTACTAACTTAGCCAATAAACAAATGTTAAGCATGCCAAGTACCCAGTGATGCAACTCACCTAATAATCCAACACAACACAGGTTACTAAAACAATTGTCTAGTCCACTAGTTAATAACTTAATTTAATATGCACGCACACATTCACTCTCGAACTGTCTTAAAGGAATAAAGTCATTCTCCACTGTAAAAATCATTTAGGGTCCGACTAAACACTTAACCCAACGTCCTTAATCCTTATTCGTTTTTATCAATGTTTATTTTAACATGATCCCTACTCAATTCAGGTAGTCGTCCCATCGATCAAATTGTCTCGCTTCGTAACTATATACTCCTAAGAAAATTAAAAATAGCGAAAGAGGTTCACCTGACTGGTGCGTTAAGGAATAGACCTCTAAATTAATTAACCAGGTATGGCAGTCACTAGGCAAGAAAAAAGAAAACTCCTTATTGCACTTTTATTAATCTCAATCTTTTTCGTAAGTCCCTTTAACTTATCCTTTTACATTTTGTTAATTATTATACGTTTTTGTAGTTTCCTGATGAAGAAGCAATAAAGACTTCGAAAGCTTGAATAGAAATAAGTTTTCTATTTTCTTGCCTAGTGAATATATATATATATATATATATATATATATATATATTCTTGCCTAGTGAATATATATGTATATATAAGGGTAGTCACGACCGACTTGTTGAAAACCAAAATATACTTCTATACTATACTACTTGGCTTCTGCAAGGGACAGAAAAATTCTTCTTCTTATTCTTCTTCTCTCTTCTTCAGCCCTATTAATTTTGTATATATATATATATATAAGTAAGTGCTAAATGAGGGTAAATTTGAATAACACGTTGAAGTGTCAGACGATATTATGTATGTAAACATGATGTGGCAACGATGTTTAATCCGGCATTCAATTGCCATATGGGTGAGTCATCAGAAAGTTCGTAGCGTACCAGGAGCATCGTGTTACCGATTTTTACAGTATGATTTATTTATTTTTTTAAAAATCAAGAACAATTTTTATTTCGATTCTCTGCCTTTATTAGGCCTACCGAATACGTGGTTAAAATTAATTACATTATGACTGATGACTGATTCATGTATATTCTCTGTATATATATATATATATATATATATATATATATATATATATATATATATAATACGTGGTTAAAATTAATTACATTATGACTGATGACTGATTCATGTATATTCTCTATATATATATATATATATATATATATATATATATATATATATATATATATATATACAGAGGGATATATATATATACACAGGGTGTCTCGCTTAAAAGTGGAACAAGCCTGTAACATGCCTACCATGCGACCGATTTCAAAAAAACTTTTTTTGTTAGATACATCTTCAATAAAAAATTCAAAACCGTGGCCGATTACGATACAATTTATATGGCTTAAAATCGGAAAATCATATTAGGGATTTTTTGATTCGAAAAATTCTCACAAATTCTTGATGAGGCCCCCAAAGCCAAACCAAATTTTAGATGCCACACTATACAGGATGCTGAAGATAATTTGAGTGTCTCGCTCATTAATGTTTTAGAGATTACTTCCTCTCAAATGGAAAGTAATGTAAAAATAATAGTAATACCTTTATTATTCATTTGAGAGATATTTAAACAAATATCTGAAAATTAACAGCTTCCCCATTATGTATCTCAAAAACGAAGAATTTATGAAAAATGTTTATATGGCAATAATTTTTATATTTTGAATCATCTAAGAGCATCGCAGGCCGTTCAGTGATCACGGAATTTTACAAAAATAGTCCCATATGTCCTTCTCTATGCGCTTCCAACTTATGCTACTATGTACTATTTAAATGTCAAAATATGTTCTGTGGAAGATGAATTTTTTACCTCTTTTTTTAAAGCGACTGGCCAAAATTCTCTAAAAAATTTTCAGCGAGTCTAGCCCTCGACCTACTA
The DNA here is from genome assembly GCA_037114965.1 of Monochamus alternatus. NCBI lineage: Eukaryota > Metazoa > Arthropoda > Insecta > Coleoptera > Cerambycidae > Monochamus > Monochamus alternatus. The sequence continues at coordinate 42,736,785 of CM073428.1, read as the reverse complement.
GTGCAAACGTGTACATTTAAAATTATTAAAAGACACCAGAACGAAAAGAGACCTAGCATGGTCAGCGATCCGCTTAGACCGCGATCACCTAGTGTTTTCCACCTTTAGATGGCACTCCACATAAGTGAAGTGTCGGCCACCCGACAGTCTTAAAAAAAGAATTACGTGATTTAAGCGGTTTTTTAACATCAACGGAGAAAAGCTGATAATATAATTGATAAGAAAATGAGCATAACAACTTTTTGTTAGCTTTAACATGGCGTACTCAGCTTGCCCATAGGACGTTTCGTTTTCTTGCAATCATTATCAGCTTACTTTGTTTAAAACAGGACGTTGTCTTACAATGTACATATTGCTGCATCATATTAAATTCCGCGTTTGGTAATATATCACTTGTGGCAGTTAGATCACCTCACACGCATATTTCAACCACCATCAAGACTTTTTTGATAATTTTCTTAATAACTGACAGAAAAGAGAATAGATAGTTGTTATCAGAAAACATGCACATTGCTTCATTGATATAAATTGTTCCAGTTTTAAGCGTGACATCCAAGTATACTGTGTCAACAAAAATTTGGTTAGTAAGGTTTTCTGGGGTCCTGATCAAGAATTCGTAGGAATTATTCGAATCTAATAATCCCTAATATGATTTTCCGGTTTTAAGCCACATAAATTGTATTGTAGTCGACTACGGTTTCGAATTTTAGAGAACGCCAGGTATGTGCAAGATCGACTTTTTGAAGATGTATTCAACAAAAAAAAGTTTTTTAAAATCGCTCGAACGGTAGGCATGTTACAGGCTTGTTCCCCTTTTAAGTGAGTCACCCAAGTTATCCTGAGCACCCTGTATACTGTGGCAACGAAAATTTGGTTGGTAGGGTTTTCTGGGGTCCTGATCAAAAATCCGTGGAAATATTTCTTATCAAAAAATCCCTAATATGATTTTCCAATTTTAAGTCACATAAATTGTATGGTAGTTGGCCACGACTTCGCATTTTAGAGAACAGCAGGTATGTTCCAGATAGATTTTTTAAGATGTATCCAACAAAAAAAAGTTTATTGAAATCGGTCGAACCTACCGATCGGTCGACCAATCGGCATGTTACAGGCTTTTTCCACTTTTAAGCGAGACACCCTGTATATATATATATATATTGTGATGTGTTTATTATGTATGTGTATGATGATGATGATAATATGTTAATTTATTTTATATGATTTTAATTTTTATTGGGCGCCACTGTTTTTATTTTATTTTATTTTGTTTTGTTATTTATTTAAATGGTGCAAATTTTTTTTATGTTATATTGTATATGTGAGTTCTAAATGAAAATAAATATAATTTTGTTCTATAGTTTAAATTTATGAATTTTTTGTTTAGATAATATTGTTTTACCTGTTCCTATACCCTGACTATATTTTTCTCTTATCTCAGGAGTGGATTCTAGCAGAGTAGCTAACACCTTTTTTATATAATGTTCTAATATCTGTTACCACGCAGTACATATAAAACAATTTTTGAAACAGTACATTAACTTTTATTCGGACATAAAATTCTCAATTGAACTATGAACTCAACAAACAATGCAACAATGTGAACATGACGGACAAGCAGGTCATGTCGTGTGCGAATACAAAGTGTTTAAAACCCATAAAAACAAATTCATATAAAATTCAATGTACTAAATGTGATAGTTGGTACCACAGAGACTGTGCTAATTTAACAATCGATAAGATTCAGGATTATATAAAGGAGAAAAGTACTCCAAATGGAAAACGTTGGATGTGTGAAATGTGTTCTGTGCCATGTGAACCAGTTAATCACGATTGTGCCACTAGCAATGAAGGTAATACGCACTGTATAACATTAAAAGATGAAATCATTTATTTAAAACAAATTATATGTGAACTCAGAGAAAGTAATATGTTGTTAAAACAAAATAAACAGCTGTTAGAAGATAAGATATCAGACCTACAAAAACAGTTGACACTCCAAAAAACAAAAATAAATAGTAATACAGAGGGCACGAGTTCAAATAAGAAAAGTAAATTAAATATTGATGTTCCCTCAAATTCCATCGCGAATGAGCAGGTCACTCCATCATCAGTACATGTACCGAGTGAAGTAAATAAAAATAAATTTATATTCCCCCAAAATAGTGACAAATTATCTGTTATCAATCAAACTAAACATAATAATCAGGTTACACCAACTTGGGCTCAAATAACGTCTCATCAAACTAAATCGGACCGTGTAAAACACTTGTCTGTAAGGACCATCTTTGTAGGGGCGGCAGAGTCTGATGCCAACGAAAACTTTGTCTGATTGTTTGAGTAATAACTTTAATTTGAATATATTTCATGTTAATATACAAAGTCTGAAAAGTAAGATAAGTGAATTTGAAATTTTTCTCTAAAACTATAATTTTGGCTTTTTGTTTGTTAATGAACATTGCTGCAAATATAATGAGATTGGTTATTTAAATATATGTAATTATGATCTTATTTAGTTTTTGCAGGCGCGATCATATACATGGTGGAGTAGTGATATATGCTTTAAAAGTTATAAATAATTGTGTCAGTCTTGATAATATAAATAATCTATCGATAGAAATTCACTGTGAAATGGCGGCTGCCGCATATAAAAATATTAAATTTATGACAGTCTATAGATCTCCTGATGGGAACTTTGATATATTTCTCGAAAGACTTCACTTCACTTTCATAAAAAAAATGATAAAAACGCTTCTACTTTAATTAACCTGTTTCATTCATTTGGCCTATCTCATAAATTCAAAGGCCTCTCAAGGAAAAATAGCTGTTTGGATAACATATTTACTAATATAAGCTTTCAAAAAATGTATGCCTACCCTTTGGAGACTAGGAAGTCCGATCACTCTGGAATCTATATACGTCACTCCTCAAAACGTACTAAATATCGTTATATATGTGAAAATAATCTCATTGATTTAAGAAATTACCTGGATAGATTAAATTGGGATTTTATATGTAACAGTGATGTTAATATTAATATGCGGTGTGAGATGTATATAAAAATAATTGTTGATGCTGTCGATGAATATTTACCTTAGCAAATTAATACATAGGTCGAAAATTTCTGGCTTATCTTGGTTTGATGAAAGTTTGAAGCAGATGCGCGAACGTGTGCATTTTCTTCATTTACAGCTTAAGGATTATTTATGCAGTAGTGAGAAAGAAAACAGTTTTCAATTCATGGAAGAAACACGAATTATACATATACCCTTTTTTATACCATATATATATATATATATATATATATATATATATATTGCTTGTATTCTATTTCTTTGCTGTAACATATAGTTACAATTTTAGTCATTTTATCTTCTGCTTAGATTTGCATTTATTTCCTTATATATAGAGTTCCAGATCTAGCTTAGCTTGAGTGTGAACTATACCTCTGTACCGCTTACCTTGAATAAACGTCGTTCGATTCTATAAATGTATTACGTTATTTACAACGTTCTCGTTCGGTACATACTTAATTGGCGCAGTCGGTAGGATCTACAAACAAGTCTCTGAATTCTCGTGACTGAGTGAGTGAGATCCTTGGTGTACTCCTGTACTTTGTTCAAGATCCAGAACCTGTCCAGCTCTCAGGTGAAATTTATTGGATACGGAACTTCAAGTGGTTGGTCAACTTGACGCCTAGATCCCTGGACCGTCAACGACGATTCAAAGTAAGTCCCTCTTGTATTTTTCCACTCCTTTCCTCGCTAAGTTGATATAAACTGATTTTTTATATACTTGTGCGGCGAAAAGACATTTTGATTTACACTTGCCTGTGTATAGTCTAAATTAATTAGGATTAAATTTTTAAGAAGTGATTAAGTGAATTTAATTGTTCTGAATTCGTGAGTCAACTCTTCCACGATTAGAGTGACTGTTTTCAGACCCTGTTTTATATTTTTCTCTGTCAAGTGCTTCTTTTGTTGAGTGACTATTAGAGTGACTATTAAAACAATTTGTTTATGAGTCAACTCGACTGAAAACGAAGTGTTCGTTCAGATGCCAAAGGATAGTAATTCTCAAGCTAGATTACGAGTAGAAAATCCATACCAGGTCCCTGTCGGTGTTGGACTCTCCGTAAATCAAAACGAGATAGATAGTTTAGTAAATTAGTTATCTAGTACATTTAATAACGAAAATATGAATGAAGCTAAAGCTTTCCTTGATGTGATACCAGTTTTTGATGGTTCACAAACCAAACTACAAACATTTTGCAAATTATGTGACGAACTAATTAGAATCTTTAATATCCCAGAAAGAACTGAACGTATGGTATATTTACTTGCGGGAATTAGATCAAAAATTACAGGCCAAGCCGAAATTATTTTGAACCAACGTTTAGAAATTCAAACTTGGACACAAATTAAAAATTTATTACAACAAAATTTCGGAGATTGTAGAGATCTCCCATGCCTTCAGCAAGACTTAATTCATATGCGATATAACCCGAAAACCGAAACCTTGCAGGAATTCTCAAATAGAATTCAACACCTGAGGTCAATTTTATCTCAGAAACTACTGAACTTGAATATCACAGCTGTTGAAAAACAAGCTTATCAGGACATTTACGCTAGACTCGCACTCGACACGTACGTCGCGAACTTACCAGATAACTTACAGTCAATGATACGGACAGCTGACAAAACTACATACATTTGTAAACCGAGAACTACAGTTTAATCAGTACAAAGAACAACTTAAGAAAAACATGTCTTATTCGCAATCGCTGTCAGTCCTACCTAAAATTCCCCAAAGAAACCATAATCCTAATATGAATTTTAGAACTAACCAAAATTTTAAACCGAATTTCCAAAATCAGAATTTTGCAAGACCACCTCTTCCACCAAGAAATCCAAATTTTAATCAAAATTTCAACGAAAATTATAATCGAAACCGAAATCAACAAGCTTCGGAAACTTATCAAAATTATAAACCAAATCATCCCACTCCGATGTCAGGAGTTCAATCATTTGTGAATCAAACACATAATACCAGAAGTAATCATCAAAATTTCAGGCAAAACCAACAAAATTTTAGACAAAAACCGAATAGGCAAAATTTCCCTAGAACTAACGAAAATTTTAATATTGAAGAAGAAAACTTTGAACAAAATTTTGATCCAAATTTCGACCATAGTCAAGAATGTCAAAATGACAATTTACCTTTTGAACAAAATTTTGAAATAGATTATAATGACGAAGATTTTAATCAAAATTGTAACCAGAATTTTTATGACTGCGAAAATAACCAAAATTTTCCTTTAATCCCTCCTCAAGACAGCCAAACGTAGTAGCAAGTAATATTCAATTAGCTGCCCAGTTACCATATATAAAAATTTCTCAACAAAAAGCTCATGTACCCGCTTTTTCAGAATTTAATTCAAATCAAAATTTAGAAGTATTATCTTATGATTTTCATAACTATTTTGACGGACTTATTGACTACCATGATATGAAGAAATTTAACATGATAATTGACTTACCTAACAACAGACTTATAGGACAAAATTTTAATATTCCCCTTTATTTACGTGATCCTTATGACATAACAAGACGAGTAACACTTGCCCCAAATGAGTATTTAAAAACGATCATCCCTGTAGAAGCAAACTTTGGCGATATTTTAATACATTTTCAAAATTTAAACAATTTAATAAATAGAGAAACATTAACAACCAGCGAAGACGGATATGCCCCGGTAGAACTTTTCAATCCCTCTAGTGAAACAAAAACTTTTTATTTTCAAAATCCTATTCCTTGTCAAAATATAGAAAATTTCGAATTATACAATTTCCAAATTTCTTCAAATACAAGCAAATGTAAAAAGGAACAAATTCCAAATTTATTAAGAACGGAACATTTATCTAAAGAAGAAAAACAACATTTAATACCCCTTTGCAAAAATTATCACGATGCTTTTTATTTTCCTGGCGATCCTTTGACTTTTACTAATCAAGTTAAACATCAAATAAAAACTGAAGACGAAATTCCTGTTCATACAAAAACATATAGATATCCAGAAATACATAAACAAGAAGTGAAATCACAAATCCAATCATTATTACAAAATAATATTATCAAACCTTCAGATTCACCATGGTCCAGTCCCATATGGATTGTACCTAAAAAACTAGACGCTTCCGGAAATAAAAAATGGCGACTCGTAGTAGACTACCGAAAAGTTAACGAAAAGACAGTTACTGACAGATATCCTATTCCCAACATTACAGACATATTAGACAAACTAGGACGATCCCATTATTTCACTACCCTTGACCTAGCATCCGGTTTCCATCAAATAAAAATGTCTCCAGAATCAATCCCAAAAACCGCTTTTAACACTAACAACGGACATTACGAATTTCTAAGAGTCCCTTTTAACCTAAAAAATGCACCTACCACATTCCGAAGAGTCATGGACAATATTCTCAGAGATTTACAAAATACAATTCGCCTCGTATATATGGACAACATTGTAATTTTTAGCACTTCCCTTCAGGAACATATTTAAAATTTAAAACTAGTATTTGAAGCTTTAAGAAAAGCAGATCTGAAATTTCAATTGGACAAATCTGAATTTTTAGAAAGAGAAACAACATTTTTAGGACATATTATTACCCCTTCAGGAATAAAACCAAATCCAGACAAAGTAAAAGCTATTCAAAAATTTCCTATTCCTAAAACACCTAAAGATATAAAATCATTTCTTGGACTTGTAGGATTTTATCGAAAATTTATAAATAATTTTGCAAAAATAACAAAACCTCTAACTCGATGTTTAAAAAAAGGAAATAAAATTGAACACTCCCCTGAATTTCTAGAATCAGTAAATTTATGTAAAAATATTTTATCTATTGAACCCCTTTTAGCTTTCCCAGATTTTGTATTAACCACCGACGCATCTAACTTTGCGATCGGAGCTGTTTTATCCCAAAATGGTCACCCAATTTCATACGCGAGTAGAACCTTAAATCCGGCAGAAATAAATTATTCAACAATTGAAAAGGAATTATTAGCAATCGTTTGGACAACTAAATATTTTAGAGCTTATTTATATGGAAGAAAATTTATAATAAATACAGACCATAAACCCCTTTAGTGGCTTTTCTCCTTAAAAGACCCTCAGTCTAGATTAGTCCGTTGGAGACTAAAATTAGAAGAATTTGAATACGAAGTAAAATATATTAAAGGAAAAGAAAACAATGTTGCAGACGCATTATCCCGATTCCCTCCAGACATTAACATTCACCAACTTCAACCTTCTACTTCTCAAGCCTTAGATTTACCTATTTTAGATGACGATACTCTCTCTATGTTAGTAAACGTGGATAGACCTAACACACCTATTGACGAAGAATTACTTAACGATATTTTACGACAACTTCCAGAACCCTCTCCTCCAGTATTACATATTCCAGAACCTGACGACAACGAAACAATACATACCTCGATAGAAAATTCAGTAGCAGAATTACCCATAACCGATCAACCAATAAATCAATTTAAATATCAAATATCTATCGCTCTAAATCCAAATCCTGTTCAACCTTATTGGCACAGACTAACCAGACCTTTTGATAAAAACTCAATTTTTATAGTATTTAATCTTCAACTTTCAGACCAAAATAAAGCTAAAATATTACGAAACTTTCTAAAACCAAAAGAAATAAACTGTTTATATTTTTATGATCAAAAAGCTAGACAATGCTTTGAACGTTTAATACCAAAATTCTTTAATAATACAATTAAATTTAGAATCTCCACATTAAAAACTCAAGATGTAGAAAAACTAGAATCCCAGATCAGATTAATAATGAAACAACATGAAGTAAATACAGTACACAGAGGCATTGACACTGTTTATAATTCTTTAGCAAAAACTCACTATTGGCCTAATATGAAAGAAACTATAACAACCTATATAAATAATTGTGAAACATGTAATCGAGCAAAATATGATAGACACCCACAAAATCCACCAATCCAAAAAACGGAAACGCCTACTAAACCTTTCGATATTATACACATAGACATACTATTCTTTGATAAAAATCAATTCTTAACTGTTTTTGACACATTTTCAAAATTAGGACAAGCCTATCCTATACCTAGCAGAAATGCTATAACAACGACTAATACTATTCTAAATTACATCTCCCATTACGGAAAACCAGTCAAAATAATCTGTGATCAAGGCAGTGAATTTAATAATAAAATATTTTCAGAATTTTGTCAACTACAAAAATAATTTTACATTTCACTAGCGTCAGTAATTCAAATTCTAATAGTCCAGTCGAACGTTTCCACTCAACAATTTTAGATTCCATCAGAGCTTTGAAATTAGATCACCCTACTTTAAATCAAGAAACTCTAATTAAATTAGCAACCATTGGATATAATAATTCCGTACATTCTGTAACTCAAAAAACACCCTTAGAAATAATATTAGGTTCACCCCAAAATATAGAAATAGATGAAAGAATAATTACCACAAATTTTATAGAAAAACAAAAACAAATTTACTCAAAATTATACGAGGACGTACAAAACAAAATTGAAGTGACAAAACAAAAAACTTTAGACCGGGTAAATAAAAATAAAACCGAACCACAAAAAGTCAAAATTCTTCAAGATATACTAATAAAAGACAATTTAGCAAACAGACACAAAACAAGACCAAAATTTAAGAAAGCTATAGTTATGGAAGATAACGGCCCTACTATTCAAACAAAACAAGGAAAAATTCATAAAAAACATGTTAAGAAATTAAAACCCCCTGACACTTCTCCTCTGTCAAAGGATGAAGATTTTACTGATAGTGACGACAATATTCCATTGGCATGTCTCTTCCGAAATACTTAAACATATCAAACACTATTCGAAATCTGACTTGTAGAAAAAATTCTAAATCTTATTAGTATAATATATAATAAAACTCTTTGGCCTCATGAACAATCAAAACAGAGAACAAATAGAAAATAAATTAGAAATTTTAGAAATCAATTTAACTTATAAACTCAATTAAAGGAACAAGTTAAGTTACTTAACCTCTTTCATCAAAATTAATAATACTCTACATTTATCAGCCAAAATATATGTTCAAAATTATAAAGTTTATATCAACTTTCAAATTCCCATGTTCCAAATTTTACCTGTACCCTTGAATCAAAACCTACCTCAACCTACTTAAGAATCAACAAGATATCTTCAAAGGAGGGATTTACCCAAATACCAGGCCTGTACCCATGGAAGGACATGAACAGAGACAACTGCACGAATTCACTACAGTGACAGAATCCTATCGACTGTACTACATCCAAAATTTAAAAAAATTCCATACATCAAATTCAAAATTCGTTACTCATATAATTCACAACTCACCATGATATACAGCTAGATGAACTGAGTAGTTTAGCGTAGGTTTAGCGTAGTATATCTCAAATATAAAATCTAACCCTGAAATTGTTTGATCAAGATCCACATTAGCAACTTCACTACTTTATCATATAAATATATTACATTTTCAAGAGCTTCAATCAATAGCACCTAGAATTTTCATACGAAGGTCAAAACTCAACGACGACGACATAATTCAACGACTGAAATCACGTTTACTCCGATGATCTCCAGTCACCACACCAGGAACAGCGACTCCCTGCTGTTTCCTTATTACCCTCCGTGAAGATGAGCATCAAAATGAAGAAGCACCCCTGAGCCTTGGTTTCAGATGAGGACTTCGCCGCCCTAGATGTCTCAACCCCAGAAGGAGCGACTATCGCCCACTAGGACCCGGGTCGCTTCACCCCGTGAGCTCCCTCTACGACGGGAGGAATTATACATATACCCTTTTTATACCATATATATATGTTTGCTTATATTCTATTTCTTTGCTGTAACATATAGTTACAATGTTAGTCATTTTATCTTATGCTGAGACTTGCACTTATTTCCTTATATATAGAGTTCCAGATCTAGCTTAGCTCCTCTGTACCGCTTACTTTGAATAAACTTCGTTCGATTCTATAAATGTATTAAGTTATTTACAACGTTCTCGTTCGGTACATACTTAATTTGCCTTGCTTTAGCTGGCCATACAGATCATATTAATGAAATTGTTTCCATCATTGGAGAATTACGTGAATCTAGAATAATCAAATAAAATGACTATTCATAAATTTGATAGACACATAAACCAAAAAAATTAATCTTTGGAGTAACAAAGAGATTTATTTCAAATATTTACAACAAAAATTATAGAGAATAAAGTGAGAGAAATATATTCTTTTACCATTGCTACCATTGAATACGCACGCTTCGCCCGTCGCGCTAGTCTACAAACTAGCGATTAGTCACTCTCTACAATTTTGGAAGTCAACTATAGACTCATCTATATGACGAACTACATCTGCAGTTAAAATATTTGTACTTATTTAAGGTTCACCCTGTATATTTATAAAAAAACACATACCCATTAACTGTAGATCATTTTTGATTTTTGATCACTAATTGGTATATTATATATATTTGTCAAAAATAAATTGATTTATTTAGTAAGAAAATATATTTTTTTGACGAGTATTTGTTTAAGTGAAACACATAGTTATTCCATTTGAACATCTTATAAAAACTTAATTTAAAAAAATGATTTTCAGAAAAATATTTTTTTTCAGTTCCCTAAAAAATTGTTTGAAATTAATGTGCAGTTAGAATCAAATTATGCCTTTAATTAATACAAAAATGTATATATTTAATTGAGGGAAGTGGAAAATGAAAATATGTAGACTATTAATTTTTTTGTAAAGCTTTTAAGTTGTATTAGATTAGAAATATTTTGAAAAGCCGTAAAACACACAGCAGTAATCATATAGTTAATTCATTTACTGTGGAAAATATTTATACAAAAAATTAAATAGTTAAGAAATTTTGGAAATCTGATTGGGTAAAACAAATTTTGCACAATTTAAAGAAACAATGCGTGCAAGAAAAATTTGTGCAGAGTAGGAAATGGAAAAAAAGTTGTTCATTTGGGAAAAAAAAAGATGCAAGTGAAATGCGATAAGAAAGAATTTCTTAAGAAAACCCCAGAAAATAGGATAGTATCAGCAAAGTAAGAAAATCAAACACCAGGGCAATATAGTAAAAACAAAATCAAGAGAAGAAAGACGATTAAAAACCAAAAAAATATCACTCCTTAGGCGACATCAAGCATGAAACGTGCATAAGCAGTCAAAGGACAAGGAAAATATCCAGGAAATATAATATCCAGATAAAATAACAAACTATGAAGACCCAAGGTTAAGGTGTTGTGAGGCAGCAGCCGGAAGCAGGTGTCAATAAAAATAAAATTTATTAATTATTGTAAACGTAGGATAAGCTGATGTATGTTGAGTAGGGACATTAATATATTGAAAATTGGGACAATTTATTGAACAAAGGAATTCAAATTATCAAATTTTTTAAATGTGGTGGTGGTGTTTGTAGTAATAATAAGGGGTTGATTTGGTCCTAACTAGAATAAAATTATTAAGTCAGGGGAGGGGGCACTTTATCCAAATTTATTGATAAAAGAAGACGCCACTGAGTTTTATTAAATTTCAATATTTTTTTGAGATAAAGCAACTAAAAATCCAACTTTTTTATTTATTGTATTTTTGTAGTAAAAATTCCAGGAATATTTGCGAACAATTCGACTAAAAATACTTGTTTTATTCAGTTAGATGTGTTTAAAAATCAAGAACGTGGATGTCATTTGAATGCGTTTCGTGATTAATAATCGTGATTTGTATCTCGAATTTGTTGAAGTCCCTTGTCATGAATTGCTATACGAATGCTGAGATGACCGACATGCACTTCATTTATGGACTTGCTGATGGCAATGCATTAGAAGCTAGGCTTGTTGTACATTGACAGATTTCCTGACTGTATTGCTCCTGATAGAAAAACTTTCCAAGGTATTCATCGACGCTTTTATAAAGCAGGTACATTAAGAAATGGAGCATCAGGAAGACCAAGGACAGCAAGAACGGTAGAGCTGGAAGAGAATGATTGAAGAAGATCCAGGTACTTCTACTCTAAAAATTGCTGATGTTTGGATGTAAGTAATGGTACTGTTTGGCACTTCTTAAGGACAATACATGCCACACACAATGTGTTCAAGCACTTCTTTCTGCTGATTTTCCTCCACGTATTGCTTTCTGTCAATGGCTTTTGCAAGAAATGGTTAAAAAATCTACATGAAATATTTCATGTAGATTTGTTTTCAACATCAGTTCTCGTTCAACGATTGGATTGGAATTGTAGGTGACTGCCTTACCGGAGAGGTGTATCGCAATTTTTTGGAACACACGCCCTCTGGATTTCTAGAAGACGTACCATTGGCAAATAAGAGTGGTTTATGCACGATGGCGCACCAGCCCATTTTAGTGAGGTTGCTCGTGACTTCTTAACACAAACATACGGAAATCACTGGATTGGCCGAAGTGTACCTCACTTATGGCCTGCACGATTCCCGGACTTAAACCTCCTAGATTTTTTCCTGTGGGGCCATTTGAAGTCCTTGGTGTACGCTACTCTATACGACGGAAAATGTACTTAAGGCTTAAAAAATCGAATCATTGCTGGGTGCATTGCTACTCAATGAGGAGAAGATTGGATTCTTGCATCCAAGCTGGACCCACTTTTAACAGTTTTTGTAATTTTTGGTAAAATAGTGATACTTATTGTAAAATATTTATTTTTGCCTTTGAATTTGTAAAAAATATGTTTGTATGATAAATGGACATGCTCTAAAATGGGTCTTTTTACTCAAAAACGGTGCGTCGTACGATAAAATCTGAAGAAAGCTTTTTTTCTTCAGAGTTGAACAAGGAATTCAAAAATAATTTTTATTTTTAGAAAAAGCAGAGGCGTCCTATTTTTTTCTTTAAAAATAGCCAGTGGCATACCAATACTCGAGCCACTAGTAAGACTAAAAAATCGTTTTCTATTGCAAAGTATGCATCTCCCATAGCTATTGACACGCCTAAAATTTCTTTATAATATCTCAAGCGGTTTTAGAAAAATCTAATTTTTACTGTTTTTTAAATTATACTTCAACATCCTGTAGATCGGATAGAATCGGATCGAATCACCCCCTTAAATATTGCCGCCTTTTTTTAAAACGCCCTATATACACCGTTTCAGTTCGAATGAATTAAACTTTAGAACTCGATAAATAATTTAGAATTGCCTTATAAAGAAAAGGTCTAAGTGCCACCGTTTTCACTGTACAGGGTATTGGTCAATTTTTTAAATCATAATTTATGAAATCTTTGGTATGCTTATAACAAATTTATTCAAATTTGGTGTGGTGTTAATATTCACACGTGCATAATTTACTGTAAAATTTGCAAATTTTTGTAGATCAGTGATGTTGGAATAAGTTTTTTTATCCCTACTTCTACGTTAATGACCTAATAATTATTTGGGATTCATTTTTAGTTTCCATGTCGAAAATCGGTAGTCTATTGTTTCATCAAAAAACTCAGTTGAAAACCGTTCCAGGAATCCAAAAAAATTTTTAGTATCGCTACGCCATCTATACAGAAAAATTTGAACTAACAATTTTAACTACAATTTGAAGATATTCAAGGGAAGTAAAATAAATTTCTAAATTTCCAAGATGTTGGCAGCCGTGCTAAATGGCACACCTTGCATACAGAGTGATTCAGTCATAATGTCATTAATTTTAAGAGAAGATAGGGAAAAATTAGGATAATACGAAGACGCGATTTAAAAAAATTTTAAATGCATATTTTCGCTAGAAAAAAATATTTTCAAATCATTATTTAAACCCCCTTTGCAGACTAACACTGATGCTGGTGGTGGCCTGACGCGACGTGGCCAAATTTAAGTATATTCCTACAGTAGTGGAGAGGGTGGAGCATTCGGCCAGGTGGAGACTTCGGCTACCACCAGTTACTCGTTTTCTGTTTGAATTTCCCACCATATCTTAGTTGCAAAGTGTGGCAATTGTTGTCGACAGTGAGCTGTTATGATTGAGAATCAAATGTCTTCTGTTTTAAAAATATAATAAAATATTGTTCATTTTTCGACTCTCAAGGTAAGTTTTTATCCTATCAATATGTTGTTTTTTCTGACTACATTTTTGTAGTCAGACTTTTACTTTTTTTAGAAAAGATAGTTTATAGTGTATCACAAACAATCGTAACTGAATGTAACCTCATTTTCTGTTTATAAAATATCTGAATATTTTAAAAGTTGTGGAAGACAAGTGTGGAGGTTTCGGTCACTGAATGTGGGGGAGATTTGGCCGGTCGAATCTACCTCACATTGTCGTGACCGAAACCTCCACCTGTACTATGTTAGTACATTATTATAGTATTATTATATTGGAATTATTATTGGCAGATGCCCCGATTTTACAAGAGAAAAACTGATCGAGAAATAGCCGAGGAAGATATGAGGCATTCAATTTGTGCATATTTAAGAGGAGAAGTAGGTCTAAATGAATCTGCAAGACGACATAATGTAAAACGTATACTTTGCAATCACGTCTAAAGATCTTGTTAAAAAATAAAACTAAGGAAGACATATTAAGACGTTTTGAAGATTCGGGGAACGAAAGTGAAGGAGAACAGAATAGAGCAAAGCAGTTTGGAAATAAATATGCAGCTAATAAAATTTTTACTGTCGACCAGGAAAAAGAGCTCAGCAACAATTTGAAGCATGCTTCTAACCTAAATTATGGTTTATCTTATAAGCAAGTTCAGAAATTAGCGTACCAGTATGATAGATGCATACCTGATTGCCGAATGCCTCATCAATGGGTTGAGAAAAAAGAAGCAGGTGAACTATTATTTTGACTCAATATTTCCCCATTCTTGACAGTGTATTTTTTCAGGTGATGAGTGGAGGAAGGGGTTCATGAACAGAAATAAGGACCTATCATTGAGGAAACCAGAAAGCACTAGTTTGTTTCGGGGAACAGGGTTTAATAAATCCAGAGTGGAGGAATTCTTCCAAAATTTCACCACAGTATTGGAAAAATATAGTTTCACAGCTCAGCAGATCTTCAATCTCGATGAGACTGGCATAACAACAGTAATAAAACCTGTAAAAGTTGTCAGCAGCAAAGGAAAAAAGCAAGTCGGACAAGTAGCAAGTGGAGAACGTGGGGAGCTTGTAACCTTTGTTGGCATTATTAATGCTACTGGGTCAGTTCCGCCTGTTTTCATTTATCCACGTATTAGAAATGCAGAACAATACTTGATTAATGGACTAAATGGTAGCTTGGGTTTTGGTAATAAGTCAGGCTGGATGACCGCAGAGTTATTTTTAGATGTACTCAGGCATATTGTGAACCACACACGTTGTTCTCAAGAGAACAAGATTCTCCTAATTGTGGATAACCATGCATCTCATACTGTTCCTGCAATCCTCTTTTGTCGACAGAATGGAATAGTACTTTTATCGTTCCCACCGCATACAACGCATAGGTTGCAACCACTGGATGTGGGGATTTATAGCTCCTTTAAAACGAAATTGGCTGTTGCATTCAATGACTGGATGTTGAGTCACCCTGGAAGAACCATTTCTATAAGAGATATTTCTGAACTTGCCAACACCGCGTATTTGAACTAATTTACTCCGAAAAACATCATAAGTTCTTTCAAGAATACAGGCATTTGGCCACTCAACAGACTTATATTCAGCGATGAAGACTTCCAGTTCGGTCACTGATATACTGCAAGAGAACCCAGAAACCACTGCAGAGCTAGAAGGAATCATAGAAGTCTCTCAACAAAATGTTCTTGAAAATGATAAAACTCCTGAGCGAATTGCTGAGAATGAGAAGACAAGTGAAAATGAAAGTAATGAGACAATGACCAGTTTCTTAAATGACTTCCCCAGCCAAACACATTCTGTATCAATACCTATTAACGAACCTATACCATCAGGATCAATAAAACCTATACCATCGACATCAAAAGAACCTGTACCATCGACGTCAAAAGAACATGTCTCGGAACATCTACCATCTATATCCAAAAAATTAATACCATTGACAAAAAAGGCTTCGTTAGAAGTAATAAGACCTTTTCCCAAGATTGACCCATGTGAAAGAAAAAGAAAGATTAGGAATGTGGATTCAAAGTCTAGAATATACACTGACACTCCTGAACTTAATCGTAGACAAGATTTGGAAATGAAGAAAAAAAGGAAAGAAAATGCCTCCAATAAGAAGGCAGTTGTTAAGAAAGTTTTTGAAGATGACTTGTCATCTAGTGAATCTTCATTTGTTGCAAATGACACACCAGATGATGAGTCATTTGAATCATTACAAACTCTACAACAGGATGTTACTTTTAATATTGATGATTTTATTATGGCAAGGTTCAGAAAAGACAAGAAGAAAGAAGGCTATTGTTATTACATTGGCAAAATTGTAAATGTCAAAGAGGATGTGCTCACAGCCACATTTTTGAGAAGAAGGGGACTCACCACTAATTTTTATTTTCCAACAATTCCTGATATCAGTTTACGGATTACGGATGTCACAGCCAAGCTGTCAGCACCAGTCAAAATTGGGACTGCCCGGGTTTTAGCATCCCTGCGTTTCAATTATAATTTTCAAGGATACGACTTGAGATAGAAGTTCTTTTCTATATCTATATCGCAATAATTTTATTTATAATTTTGATTTTTTCAATGTGCTAAATTTTTTGTTATTCTTGGAAAAAAATATTAGTTTTATTACCTGTTGATATTTAATCTGGATATGTTAACCATTTTTAAGACCAAATAAAAAGATAATGTAACTGAATTAGTTGAAAACAGTTGATCTCTCTTGATTATAAACCTCGGCTGAATCCTCCCCAGTCACTGGCTGAAACTACCTCACTACTGGGGTAGATTCGGCCAAATGCATATATTGTTTGAATTAATAAAAAAAGTAACTCAAACATTTTTTAGATCTATTACTTCCATTATTTCCTGTAGTTTAGGTATTGAGGTTGGTTTTGGCATTCAAAGAATTTCTTTTCTGCATAACACTTTTTCATTTTCTTGCAAAAAGTCATAAGTAGCCGAACCCTCCACCTTCTCCCCTATCTACTTATTGTAATGTGTAATTAAAGCTATAAATTATTTTTTAACAGTATGCAATTCACATATTAAGTTTCAACATAAAAAATATTTAATATTGAAATTACAAAACTTCAACAGATCAATATATACCAGTCACATTTCATTACATAAATAATGCAATAAAATCCAATACTCACTAGGCTAGACAGCCGTTGTCCTTTGCTGAACAGAGCCGTTTAAAAATTTATAAAAGATATTTTAATACACAAGTGCTTATGTGTTTTCCGTGTGCGTCTATGTTATTGGGTACCTACTGATAATGAGTAATGGATTTCATTCATATTCATAATCAAATGCTATTTGCATATTTGGGAATATCAACGTACGAGCTTAACTTGATTCTGCTTTTAAAAACATAACGAAAGGGTGACAAAAAATAGGACTGGTGTGAAGTTAGCAGCTAAAAGTTAGCAGCCAATTTACCGAGAATACTCGAACACCCATAGCCGTACGCACAGAACACAGGTATGAAAATATTAAATAAGGGAACGGGTAGCAAAACATTTTAGCATTAAAAACGATAGAGGCAATGTAGTGACATAATGTTCATTAACTTACAATGTGTTTATCTAAGGATAGCAACACCCACCCTTAAACAGGGAAAAATTTAAACGTTAGAAGGGAATGAATAGCCACCTAGGGAATTATCACAGGGGAAGACAATATGGTTATAAAACACATACTAGGAGCAAATTCATTTGGGGGTCGTCTAAGGGTAGCAGAAGCCTCCCTTAAATAGGAGAAAAATCGGAAACGTTGGAAGGAAATGAATAGCTTGGAAATCGCATCAGGGGGAGATAATAGGGTCATGAAACACATATTAGGAGCACATCCATTTCGGGGCCGTATAAGGGTAGCAAAGCCCACCCTTGAACATGAAAAAAATTTGAAACGTTAGAAGTAAATAAATAGCCACCTTGGAAATCGCATCAGGGGGAGACAATAGGGTCATGAAACACATATTAGGAGCACATCCATTTCGGGGCCGTCTAAGGGTAGCAGAAGCCTCGCTTAAACTTGGAAATCGCATAATTTCCAAGGTGGCTATTCATTTCCTTCCAACGTTTCCGATTTTTTTCCTGTTTAAGGGAGGCTTCTGCTACCCTTAGACGGTCCCCAAATGAATTTGCTCCTAGTATGTGTTTTATAACCATATTATCTTCCCCTGTGATAATTCCTTAGGTGGCTATTCATTCCCTTCTAACTTTTAAATTTTTCCCTGTTTAAGGGTGGGTGTTGCTACACTTAGATAAACACCTTGTAAGTTAATGAACATTATGTCACTACATTGCCTATCGTTTTTAATGCTATAATGTTTTGCTACCCGTTTTCTTATTTAATATTCCCATACTTGCGTTCTGTTCGTACGCCTATAGCTGTTCGGGTATTCTCGGTAAATTGGCTGCTAACCTTTAGCTGCTAACTTCACACCGGTAAAAATAGGTATGTTTTTAATCCCGTAATTCGAGTCTTGACCTACCATATTTAGGTCAATAACCTTGTTTTTAATGTCTACTCAATGACAAGCGCTGCAAAGCTGCTGAACTGTTAAATAATAACAGAAACAATTAAACAATAATTAAATTTGCATTTCTATAAACATCCTGTGTAACCAAACGGAATGAGAATTTTATAATAAATGCCAACCGCAATAATCAGCGCCGACATCAGATAGACTGTAATCGACACACTCAGCACAGCTAAAAGGATAGGTAGTTCAAATTCCTGTTTAATACGTTACCGGCGGAATAAATCGAACATGGTTTGGGTCCGTTTTCCGATGCAAGCGAGTCCTCCGTCGACTGCATTTGGAACAGATGCACGCGGCCCGACTTCTATCCCTTTTTCATTCAGTAGTTATTATTTCCACGTGGTAAAAGTTGGTGAATTTTGTGTCGCCAATGTAGTTTATAATTATTAATAAAATTTGCTATTTGCCTAAATACATATGCAATTCAAGTTGGGTAAAGTGAAGTAGTGCAAGACGGCGGTTGTCCTTTGCTGAACAGAGCCATGGAAAAATTTATAAAAGACATTTTAATAGACATGTGCATCTGTGTTTTCCGTAAACGTCTGTATTATTCGGTACCTACTGATCATGAGTAATGGATTTGATTCTGATGCATATTCATAATTATATGCGATTTGTATTATTTGGGAATATCAACGTACCAACTCAACTTGATTCTGCTTTCATGAACATAACGAAAAGGTGACAAAATATGTACGTTTTTAATGTTTTATCCAAAATTATTTACTGTATAAACTTTTGCGGAGCTTTTAAATTTGCATTACGAGGGCATGATGAATTAATTTTACCTCAGAACTTGACAAAACGTTTAATGAATGCCTTAAAAATGCAACAATTTTTAAAAGTACCTCAAAGAATAATATACAAAATTTACACATTCATTTTTAAAATTTGACGAAAACAGTTTACAAGGTTCAAATTTACCGTCAGTTTCTAGGTTGGTAGCATAGTCGGTATTCTCTTTCCCCCACTTTTGTCACTTCTTTCAATTCAAATTATTAGTAGGTCGTACGCGACTCAAACCACCGGAAATTGTTTTTTGTGCTTGTTTTTTGTATCTATTGTACACATGCATTTCGATTTTAAAAATTTTTAAATACCTCAAAATTTTCATCATCAATGTCTCTATTGGTTCTATTGTGTGTTATGAAGACTTCTTTCAATTTAATCTCATGTTAGTAAGTATTTTTATCATTAGTTAACTGTTTTGTATGTTAATATTATAAATTTATTGTATCTTGGTAAAGGAAATAAACATTTCCGAAAGCTCGATGATTTAACGAAGAGTGTTCTTCTTTCTTTTTGGCCTTTTTCTGATGTTTTCGACTGCAACCTTAAACATTTTTTCCTCAAATTTTGTATATATAACAGGATGGTTGAGACCCTGACACGGTAGTTGCTGGACTGTCTTCCGCAGCGAGTATTGCTCTTGGCCTCGAAACCGAGGCTGTGTGACACGAAGCTGCAAATAGGGATAGCTGGCTACTTGTCATTCTCCTGTCATTTGCCCTTCCTTATTTTTTCCATCTTAATCGTTTAAGCTGCGCTAATGAGGGGCAATAACTTAGAAACAACGTTGTCCGAAGTTGCTTCGTTGTTCCTTTTACCTTTTTTTAGTTCCTTCGTTCTGTTTTATACCTCGAATGAGGAGAGTACCTGCGACGTTTAGAAACGCATATCATAAGTTTTTCTTAAGTTTCATGACAAAAACTGATATATGTAGGCAATCTTTAATATGTTCATAAGCATAATAGAAATATATAAGGACGCGTTTATGGCATCTCTCATACCATTTAAACATATAAATAAGAAAGAGATAGAGATCATGGAATTCATTGGTAGCCAATTGAGCAAGAGAGACTCTTCACAGGCAAGCCTCGCTTCTGAGAGAGCAACAGAGGGTGTGTTGTAGTGTACGTCGGTTCATGCTAAAATTTTATAAATGTCGTTTCAAGTTGCCGATGTGTATTGTAACCGTGTAATGTGAAATGGCAATGCCCAGGGCCTCAAGTATCATAGGCCGATATTATTAATTATTTAATAAATAAGTGCACTTAAAAAAATGGATATTCCAATTTAAAAAGTTGTCGCGAGAATTAGTAAATAAAATATTACAATGGCATTGGATGATGCGCGTATAGCAATAAAAAATTAATTAATTTGAAAGATCAAGAAAATCGTCAAATAGTTTAAAAAAACTTTTACTTCAATGGATTTATTCCTCTAACAAGTAAAGCAATTTCAAATAATTCTGTATTTATATTTTCTGATTTTTATTCATAAATAATAATTAAGAAAACAGTTTCTAAAAAATGTTAATTTTGTAGTTCGTATTTGGAACAATCCTGGTTTGCCTACCTCAATAGTTTAAAAAGTCAAAAGCCGCCATTAGTTTTAACACTAGTGAAAAAAATCTGTGGAACTCGAATGATTGTTTCGGATTTAAATAATTGATAAAAATGTTAAAGAAATATCAACAACGGTGAACATTTAATAGCGTTCATCACAAAATCCAAGTTTTATGAAGATGCAATAGACAGGTTTGCGAATTTCACTTTTTGCGTGAAAAATATTTCTCAAAAAAATCATCCTTTGTTGTTTTGTTAACTCATTAAATCTACTTCTCTTATTCTCAAAGAATGGCGGGCTTTTACGTTTTGGTCCCTTTTCCGGTATATTTCGTATGAGCATCCAGCAGTAATCAACTACAATATGTTTATTACGTTACCTGCCTTGGTAACATTGCGCTGCATCTTTCAAATGCTGATGAAATCTTTCACCCTGTTCTTCACTATAATCACCAAAATTTTGTGAGATGTAGTCAATATCCCATATTGGGTTCCCACCCATGAAACGCAATTTTAGATTCATCAAGCACCCCAGTTTTCTCTTCGTATCATGAAACAATGGATGAATGCTCTTAATATAGAAGATGAATGTATATATATCTACGAAAAGTGTTTCCTAATACTTCGGATGCAAAACTACGAGAAGGAATTTTTGGTGAACCTTAGATTCGTAAAATAATGAGAGACATTTTTGTCATCAAAATGAGACAAGGTGAAAAAGCGGTTTGGCTGAGATTCAAATGGGTTATCGAGAATTTCCTGGGAAACTATAAAAGTCTACATTACTGGGAAAAAGGAACACAAAATATGGAAAACTATAGGAAATTGGGTTGCTTGATTAATCTGAAATTACATTTCATAGATTCCTATATTGACTACTCCCCACAAAATCTTAACGCTCTCAGAAAAGAACAAGGTGAAAGATTTCATCAGGACTTGAAGTATGCAGAGCGACGTTGCCAAGGCAGATGAGATAAAGATATACTGGGTGATAACTGGTGGATGCTCACAAGAGATATACTAGAGAACGTAAACGTAAAAAACATCAAATTGCTCATATCCTTTCAATGTCAGAGAGGTAGATATACAGAGAGAGAAAGAATAGCACATGTTATAAACTTACATATTGGAAAACCGTCACATTTACGACAATTGTTACTGTATACCATTCCTTTTTCTCAAATGTTGTGATTTTTAGCGCTTCCATGCATTGGTTACACGGTTACGGGTGTTAGTGAATATGAGTGAAGTTTTGAGGTTGTCAGATTAAACTAACCCGATGGTGTTAAATTAACTCCAAATTCGGATTCAAACCCCCAAAAGTATAGACGCTGACGATTTTGTATATTTGCATACCTATCTTTCGATTTGACCTTAGAATGACCTTGAAGTTGACCAGATAGGGTTAAATGAATGCCCGATTCAGCTTCAACGACTCCAAAAACATAAATGTACGATAGTCTGGTACACTTGTCTTGTCATCTATCTATCGTTCTGACCTTAAAATAACCTTGAACTTGGGGTGATCAATTTAAATGGACCCCAGATTCCTCCCGTCAAGGTCATTTCAACGGCAAAGCGAAAGATAGATATGCAAGTGCATCGGACTGGCGTACATTTATATTCTGGAGTTCATTTAACCCCTTCTCCCTAGATTCAAGGTCAAAGCGAAAGAAACATATGCAAGTGAATCGCGCTATCACATATGTTTTTGGGATCGCTTAATCTGAATCCGGATATCATTTAACCCAGTCAGGTGTTTAAGGGAACTCATTTAACCCCGTCAGGTGTTTAAGGGAACTCATTTAACCCCATCAGATCAGTTTTAAGGTTATTTCAAGATCATATAGAAAGACAGATATGCAAACAAGTCATCGTAGATATATGTTTTCAGGTCGCTGGATCTGAATCGGGAATTCATTTAACTCTATCAAGTTAGATTCAAGATCATTCTAAATTAGCTTAACCTGACAATCTCAAAACTCTAGTACCTAATAACTTCCGTAACCCTGTAACCTGCATAGAAGCGCTAAAAATCACAACTCTTGAGAATAATAAATTTTATACAGTAACAATCGTCGTAAGTTTGCAATCAAATGTATTTTTTGTGTAATTTTTCCAATGTTCGATTTTTACGCCACTGCTACGAACATACAAATGCATAGAATATGATAATATGTGGAGGTTGTTCTAGGCTTATATTTTACTGCGACAACTTCAAATGCATTTTTGTCATTTTTTTCGGATTTTCCAATATTCTATTTCTACGCCACTACTACGGACCTTCAAATGATTACATCATCTATTGACGCCATTGTTATAACTCCAGGAAACCGTGTCCGCAAATTTCGTTGTACGATCAAGAATGTTTAGCTATGGTAGATTACAGACCATTACTTTATTTGTTTTCTATGAAAAATCCTCCTTCAAAGAATTCGAACTTAGAAGATAATCGATATCGGATACATTAAAGGAAAAGACAATGTAGGAACTGATGCACTTTCTCGAATAAATATAAACACAATCAAAGAAACACATGGGAATACAGCGCAGGTGCTTTCCAGAACCCAACATATATCTAAAGCAGCACAAACAAAAGCAAGCCAGAAATAACGCAACTAGTCAAACCTAAAGTCTATAAAAATTTATATATAGCGTACACGCTAAAAATGCCCTTGCTAAAGTTTCAAATAACGCCTACATCTCTTATGATGATGATATGGCATAAGTGAAAACTGAACCCTCAAAAAAATATCCCATTTATAAATGGCAATGGTGAACGCGAAACAAATGAATTACGATTAAATCTAGGTGATACATTTTTTACGAAATACACAGTCGACGAAGTAAAATGAATTGGTAAACCATTTAGTATAAGTAATTATTATTCTTTATACAGAGGATAGGTGAACGTAAAATATAAAAAAACAATATTGAGAAATTTCACAATGATTCCTTACTTGGAGACCGTTGTGGTCATGAAAAGACTTATATATGGAAAACATATCGCTTAATATTACGAATTATATAAAGAATTTTCATAAATGCCAAATAAATAAA
Organism: Monochamus alternatus; assembly: GCA_037114965.1. Classification (NCBI taxonomy): domain Eukaryota; kingdom Metazoa; phylum Arthropoda; class Insecta; order Coleoptera; family Cerambycidae; genus Monochamus; species Monochamus alternatus. Next base: position 42,712,645 of record CM073428.1, on the reverse strand, counting down.
ACTGAAGTTAAAATCCTATGGTATTAACACCTACACCTCAAACATCCTTTGATATTGTTAGTATATATACAATTAGTCCCTTCCAAAAATCCAACCAGTAGTATATGTAGTAGCCACAATGCTAGTTAACAAAATATGTAGTCATTATTTCTATTTCAAATAAATAATCTAAAACTTGCTAAAGCTATATTCGAAAATTTTATATTGATATACGGGTCCATGATATAGATCAGGATCATAGGTACCGAATATAAAAATCAAATGTTTCTAAAACTTTTAGAGCTAATGAAAATTAAACACAAAATATTCACTGCATATCATAGTCAGACTATTGGAACGTATGAGCGTAATCACCATGTATTTAACGAATACATGAGAATGTACATAAATGATATGCAGTCCGATATCTTAACAAAATATTATGCATTTTGTTATAACATTACACCCAATTCATACCATGTTATAATATAGATTCATATGATCAGGAAGTTAGGTATAGGTTACAATTCACTCATTGAAAGGTGAAAAAAGATCTTGAGAAGCTGAAAGTCTCGATATAACAGTAAAGCAACAGAAATGAATCTAAAAACAAGAAATATTATTACCAATGAAGCACGATTAAAATTCAATTTTAGGTATAAGAATTCATTTCCAGTTATAAATGCAGACAGTCCTAGTTGTGTTCTAGATAATAAAGGAGAACAATTAATGTTACACAAAAATCATCAACAAACATATACTCCATCTTAATTGTCCATTTTCTATTGTTATGGAAGCTCACTGTTACGATTTCTTAATTTAAATTTTTTGATTTATAAGTTTTTTCTAATTAGCTATATTCATATTACACCTTCCAATATCTCCCTCCCTATGTTGAGAGTTTTATCCAATTCGACAGAAGATATATTCTTTATAGGCTGATATAACATACTTATTGAAGTATATTAATCTAAAGTTTCCAATTTTATCAAGATTGCTGTCTCCAAGTGCCAGTCGTTTTTATAAGATTTTTTTTGTTCTGTTTGGAATCCGCACTCTAAAAGTTTTTTTTTTGGGTGTTATCACCTGAACAATACCACTTATTTCGAACCAATAATTTAATTATTAATAAATATTATTGACAAAATTAATTTGAGAATCGCCTTGATTTGTGTTCATTTCGTGCACTCGTAATTAGTTTCAGTCATGCCCGACAAAATTAAAAAGGTAAAAGTATTATGCCAAATTGAAATATATTAAATTATTAAATTATATGAATTATATGAAATTAAAGCTTGTTTTAATGACTTATTTGCAAACCAAAATAATGCTCCAACAATTAATCCGCAATCATCGCCATTACAAAAAAATAAGTTATTAAAGCTTCCCAATTTCGATTTAATAAAATTCTCTGGGCCATAACACAGTTTGCTGCATATATAGATTTTTTAAATTCTACTATTCACGAAAATGAATTTTTGCCCGATATTGCAAAATTCCGCTATTTAATTTCATCTTTCGAAGGACCTCCGCTAAAAAATATAACTCGTCTGCCTATGACGAACGCTAATTATGCAAATTGACATCAAAGGATCCTTGCGCATTACTTGATATATTTTTGGAGAATGTAGAAGCTCTTAAAATTGTAGAAGTTTTAGATGCACGTGATAATTTTCAAAAGGTACGCGCTATGTTGGATACAAGTTCACAGATCAGTTTTATTAATTGAAAATGTGCTAAACGGTTGAGTCAACCGAAACAATAAATATGCAGTGAAATACAAGGTATTGGGGAGACAACCTTACAATCTTATTTGGGGTGTTTTTAAAATTACGGCCCGATAACGCTCACAATTACAATCTTTCCATAAACGCTGTTACATTATTCAAAATTTATGGAGATCAACCCTGTAATTCTTTATTACGTAATAATTGGCAAGACATTAAAAACCTAAATCTTGTCCATCCGCATTTTGATAAGCCAGAGTCTATTGATTTATTAATAGGTGACGATTTATTTCCATATATTATACAGGGTGGTCGTGTTGTAGGTAATGACAACGAACCTGTTGCTTCAAATTCTATTCTTGGATGTATATTAATTGGAAAAGTTCTATTCTATCTGTTAATCCTAATTTACAAACTTATTTCTGTCAAATTCATAATCAGTGCTTAAAAAATATTTTTGGAAAGATTTTGGAACTTTGAAAATTTTACACCCCCGAAGATGAACAATGCGAAAAAATATTTAAAAATTCTATTACTAAAAATGCAGACGGACGGTTTGTTGTAAATTTACCATTTAAAGATAGAACTTTCTCTATGTTTCCTAATAGTAGAGATCTCAATATTTCATGGAAAGGTGTCATAGAGTATTTACCTTAAACAATTTGACGCTATTGCCTTGGCAAACACCTGGTCAGAAGCAGAAAAGGCCACCTCACAGTGGTCTACGAAATGAAGCTATGGAGATTTTAAGAGCGTTAGCTTAGGATAAATCAAACGTTGAAGATTGCTTTAGAAATGACGTATGGTAAAGCCCATTTACAACACGTGTTACCAAGCACAACTAAAAGGAGCGAATAGTACAGTGCTTTATGCTATTGTGCAAGTTTTCATAACCATATATGTCTTCGTGCAAGACTCCTCTGTTGTCCGCAATTAAGGCTGTCAGGTAGCTCCGTTTTGCTGTCAAGTTTTGAATGAAAGCCAGTACCTCTTTGTGCTATACACGAGCCGTCGCTGTTGTTTCCACAGGGCTATGATAACATATTGGTTTTTCCCTCGAGTGGTCGGGAGGTTTCTTTGGAATGTGCGGTTGATGCACATATAAGGCATTATTTGCACGTCTTGGCATTGGCATTGCCATTAAAGTTGTATCTTTTCCTGGATGTCTTGCTAGTGTTGAGTTGTGATATAATGGATAATGTCCCCTTGCACATTGCTTGGCGCGTACAGCGCTCGGCGATCTCCAGATGAAATTGCATTCGAGTTCATACTCCTCGGTTACTTTCCTTTTCGTTTTGTCGCCCTTCCGTCTGAATCTTATAAATTCGTGCGTTGTTTGCTTGACAGTCGTCGTTTCCGTCCTGCTGAATGGACTTCCTGTCGTCCATTTCAGCTAACTCCTCGATATGTCGAGCGAATTTATCGACAGAAAGTCTGGTAGCACGTTACATTTTCCGACTACATGTACTATGTGGAATTTATAGGATTGGAGCATTAGCGCCCACCTCATGAACTTCGAGCACTCATCCTTGTATTTGTCCAGTCATAGTAATGCCTTGCTGTCGATGTATAGGATAAACTTGTTTTCTAGGTACCGGTGATATTTCCTTATCTGCAATACCACGGTGAGAGTCCCCTGTTCGTTGACATGATGCCGACTTTCTGTCCGGGCCGATGGCCCTCTTCTTGGAAAACAGACTTCCAAGAATAGTTAGTAGTAAGCAGCTTCATCGATGGCTTGTGAGATTCCAAGATTAGTCAAGCATTAAGGTTAGCCAGTTAAAAATATATCTGAAGCTTTGACTAGGCGCTAGAAATTGAAGTCGCACTGCAGGCTAGAAGTAGCCAAGATAGAACGAAATAACTCAAATACAGGACGCAAGGACAGCGTGAAACCAAGAAGGACGACGAAGGATTAATAAAGGACATAAAAAATTCATTGCACAATTACCAGAGGGGACAAGTTCGTACCGATTCTACTGTATTTAATAGAGATCAGTTCAATGTAGGAATTAAGGCGCTAAAGGACACCTTAAGAATCGATGCCTCTAGAATGCGTCACGATAGGATCAGGAAAAGGCCACCAGCCGTTAAGATCAAATACGTACATACGTATGCCCTTTGGTCTCTGCAATGCACCAGCTACGTTTAAAAGACTTATGGAAACCATTCTGAGATGAGTGACCTGGAAAATGTGTCTCGTTTATCTTGACATAATAATACTCAGCAAAGAATGAAGATCATTTGAAAAATGTCCAAGTTTTTTAAAAATTGAGAGAGACCCGACTCGAGTTGAGTCTTAACAAGTGCATGCTCATTCAAAAATGACTCAAGTATTTAGAACACATTATTTCCTCTGATGAAGTGACTGACCCAGAGAAAATTGAAACCGTTTTTTTATTATATATTTTTAGGTATTAACAATATTGTGTGAAACTGACTACTCTGTGGTCTAAAGCCCTGACCAGCGTTGAATTAGATCCATAATATCTACCCATATACTCTTTATTATTAGCTTTTTTTTTTATTACTGCATTGTAAAGATATTTTGCGGAAATATAAACAATTCTCCGACAATTTCTATCAATAAAGTCATATGTATGCTCTCTGATACCAAACATCTAGATTTGCTACTGAACAATTCCATAGACAAAGCTTTATTCAATAATTATCTAAAATAAAAATTAATTTAGCTAAATTTACTAACTTGGTTCAAAGAAAACATTCTATAAATAATTTATATTTTAGATAATTATTGAATAGAGCTTTGTTTATGGAATTGTTCATTAGTATACCTAGATATTTGATATCAAAGAGCATAAATATAAGTCCATTGAAAGGAATTATAGAAGAATTGATTTATATTAGCTTAAAATACCTTTACAATACAGTAAAAAAAATTGCAACCATCTAGTCAGTACCAAAAGACAAACATGAATTAAGGAGTTTGCTGGGACTTTGCACTTACTATTGAAAGTTTGTGAAAAATGTTGCTGAAACCGCCAAACCCTTCATCGACTTACGGAAAACAATCAGCTATTTATTTGGACGGAACAATGTCAGCAAGCTTTTGAAACATTAAAAGAAGCTTTGTGTTCTTTTCTGGTCCTATCATCTCCAGAATCTGGAAATAAATTTATCATGGACACGGATGCCAGTAATACTGGAATTGAAGGAATAGTATCACAAGTTGAAGATGGGATCGAAAAGATGATTTTTCTACTGTAGTAAGATCCTCTCTAAGTAAGAAATGAACTACTGCGTAATGACAGAATGAAGAGCAGATACGACTTGCTGGCCAACAACAATGGGTTTCAAGAGAATGAGAAAGTGTGGCTGTATAACCCAAGAAGAAGCAAGGGTAAGTTTCTGGAACTGCAGAAATAGTGGGAAGGTCCTCATATTGTCGTGTCAATATAGAATGACGTTATGTATAGGATCCAGAGGAATCCCCAAGCTAAGATGAAGATTTTCCACATTTATCGATTGACACCTTATCAAGAAGGCCAATGGACACGCCGTAAATTGATCGAGATGATCAGTTCTAAGAAGGGGGACAATGAAACGGTCACCTACCTTTTTAGTTTGTTAATTATGTTCCTGTTTGCGTTAGAGTTTATAATTCTTGTAATATTTTTGACGTTTTTTGGAACATTCCAGGCCATATTCGATTTAGTTCTCGAGATGCTCACAAGACCATAGAAATTTCGAGAACCCGAAAAAAATATATAAGTGGATTGGTTTCGTTGCCACAGTTCCGTTTATGTCAGTCCAGAAGCCGAACGCGATTGACAAATGTTAACGTAATTAGATGACAGTTGTGAAATTTGTTTGAAGATATTTGTTGTGCAATGTCATAGTAACAATAAAGTTTGTCAGGAAGTCATCTTGCATAACTTAATAGGCATGGAAATTGTACCGACTCACATAGATTCATATGAAATAAGTTAATAGTTAATAGTTAATCAGATACTGTTTCAATGCACTACAAAAGAAGCTTCCAATAGATTCGTGCATTGGAGTGATCCAAACAAGCTTATACAAAGGTTACGCCTTTTAGTTGCCTACAGCTGGCTTACAGATCATACTCATGACATTGTTTCTATGTTATTGAAGAATTAGTGAATCGTCAAAATTAATCTTTGGAGAAACAAAGATATTTAATTTAATATTGTAGAAAATAGAGTGAAAAGCATGTAATCTTTGAGTCTATTACCTTTCAAGTCAGTACTAAGGATTATTTAATATCTAATATAAAAACATGTCGTACATTGTTTTACGAGTTTGCTCATTGAATATGTTGTAGATTATCGTGCTGGTATTGCTACAATCATTATAAACATTATTTGTACGATTTCTTATAGCGTATTAGGAAAATTGTATAAATTGAATGTAGTGTAGGTTTTATAAAACATGAAATCTGATATTATCAAGAGTAATACTAAATATTTAACAAATATTAAAGAAGTTATTATTAATGAGTTAAACAAGCCTGCAAGTATACATTTTAAAAGACGTAGGGTTGTAATTTACGAGTTGCATGATATGAACTGTGTTAATACCATATCAAAATACAATAAACGTAATAAGTACATACCAATAATTATTCATTGTTTTCAAAATTTGTATACACCTCTTAAGAGAAAGTCGGAAGTAGATGCCATAAATACAATGAACAGTATTTTACAAAAAAAAAAAAAAAAAATCCGAACAATAAACCAATATGGGAAAAGAGCTCTACAACGAACAATTCAAGAAACTAATGAAGAAATATGAAATCGAATATAACTTTAACCATTCTGGTTTTTATGGTATAAAAAAGTTACCATTCTTAAATTAGTTGGAACTTAATAATATAGTACATTGTACAATAAAATTAAAACCTGTGACTGTTAACTTAAAAAATGAGGGGTAGATAGATTATTATTATTATTATTTAAAAATGACCATCAAAATTTAAGCTTGGTGATCATGTGAGAATTAGCAACAGAGAATCCTTAAAAAATATATACACCAAACTGGTTAACTGAAATTTTCATCATGTAGGAAATAACATTAACTAATCCATCATACTTATTAAAAGATAAAAACGGCGAAGACATAAAATGAAGATTCTATGAGCTAGAATTTACACAGGTTTTAAAATATTGACTGTTATTAGATCTCTTTTATAAAGTAGACTGAGGGTGCTATTGTGTCATATTTTAAACACCTGCAACGCAAATATTTCAACTTCTGAAATATTAACCGTTTATATTTGTACAAACTATTTCTTTTAATAATTATGTAATAAAAAGTAACACTGTAGGAAGTATTTGCATTGATAAAAGAGAGAGAAAAGTATTACCATTTTATTAGAATCTATTTTCAAAATAAGAGCTTGAAATATATTCGATTTATCCATATGAATACAAAAATCTGCAGTTCCACATGGAACAGACTTATATACTAGTTTGATACATTTACATTTAACTGGAACAGACATATTGCACAGAATCAACACAGCTTGCATCGGTGTTGTAAGACTTTTTAAAATAATTAAGATACACTACAGTAGTAATAATTTATAACTTTCCCGTATGTACTATTCCATCTAAAAAATATATCGCAGGCGCTTATTTAATTTAATAATATGTGTAAGACTAAGATTAATGATCTTACACCGGATGTCCTCCCAAAGAGTGACTTTAAACCTGAGATCGGATGCTGCTTAAACGTCACATGGTTTCATTGAAACCGGATGCAAAACCAGATGTTTCTATTTATAAACTGAGATTAATAACCTGGTGCAGATGGTAACTTTTAATCTGACATCGGATGCTGGTTTCTATTTGAAACATTATCAACGGTACTTGATGCTAGCATCAGCAGTTTATATTTATAGAGTGAGGTCAATGACCTAAAGTAGAATCAGCGTAGCTTATCTACTTATATTATTTTTACCTTTTTTACTTTATTGAAGTTTTGATGAAAAATTTTATATATTCTCTTTCTCTATTAATCATATTATTTAATACTTACATACATAACGTTTCACAAAATTATATCAGGGTTAAAATATGAGCGGACCAGATTTATTTTGTATTCCTCTACTATGCTAATGAAGACGATGATAATAATAAAGATTAAGATGACGATGAAGATGATACTCAATATGGTGATGATAGTAATGAAGATAATGGCGTAGGCTTGTTGTTTTGATCTTATAACCTTTACTAGTTGTTGAAATTTTATATTCTCTATGAAAATAATTTCTTGGTACGTAATATTTTAAATCCGCATCAACATTATATAACGCACATACTTAACGAAAGGCGCCACCTTATGAAATAGAGTTTTAGATAACGATAAGTAGTAAATATTCAATAATTGAACGATTTCCAGAGCATTTGACACTGTCGATAAAGAGATTTTAAGTCAGAAATTATATACCCTGGGTATAAGAGATAGCATTCTTGCTTGGCTGACTTCATACATGCAAAATAGGTCTCTAATAGTTATTGTAAATTAGAAAAAATCTAATTTACATAGTGTTGCTCTTGGAGTACCTCAGGGCTCTGTACTGGGCCCATTACTGTTTATGCTCTATGTCAATGTTCTGCCATCATACATTGCGCACGGTCATGTAACAATGTTTGCTGATGACACAACGATTACTAAGTCGGCGAATACATCAGATGAGCTCAGAAAAATTATATGTAACGTGGTGGAATCATTGAGTATATGGTGCCAGAGGAATAAACTAATTCTAAACAACAAAAAAACTGTTTACATTAATTTTCACCTTCAAAGACCTCTACCCACAAACTTTATGTCTTATGAAGGTATCATGTCAGATTCAGTGAAATTTGGCACCATCCTTGATTCTAAGCTCTCCTGGTGTAAGCATGTTGACCATGTGTGTAGTTTCAACTTAAAAGTTAATGTAAGTTGTAGGTGTTTATAATATAATATAAGTCACTTTAAAAAACAGACAAATTTTCACAACTATACTACAAGACACGGGGAACTGCTCAGTATTTCTACTCACCATACAAGCGCTTTTAAAAAATCACCATATTATAATTGCATAATTTTGTATAATGCTCTTCCTAACATCTTTATAAACAACAGATCATTATTCAAAAAGGGCAAGCAGGCGAAAAAGAAAATTTTAAAATAACAGAGTAAAAGTAAAAGAAAGACAGATATTTCGGAGGTTAGTGAAAGTAGGTCATCACTAAGGTTCAGTGTTGCTTACAGAGATTGACAGGGAGTCTCCGATTGGTCGACAAGGACGACTTTGTCACGCGGGGTAGACAACCAGTAATTCAGAGACGTATTTGAGAAGAAAAGATCTGGTGCGTGTTAGTGAGATAGGCAACCAGTAGTTTCGGAAATATATAAAAGGGAATGTTAAGGAAAACTGAAAAACCGGTGGTCAGTAAAAGGGTAACGATAATACCCGAGCGAAGAAAGGAAGATAGTGAAATAGAAACAGAAAGTGATGCCAGTGGAACGGATGAGAGAAAGAAAAAGAGAAGTATGAAAGAAGTAGCTGAGGTATTGAGTTGTAGTACAAAACTTGCACGATCATCAGTAAAGAAAGGTGATACGGATGACAAAATGGCAAAAGTGCTGAGAATGTTGGAAAGTTTAACACAGGAAGTAAAAGAGGTGAGAAGAGAAGAGAAAGAGTATAGAGAGGAGATAAGACAACTCAGAGCAGATATTGTGGATATGCGGCAGGAAAATAAGGCGCTTAGGGATAATATTAAAGAGGTAGAAGAAAGAGTATACATAAAGAGAAGAGAAAATTTGGATCGGAATGAGTTAACAGGACAGATAGAAGAGTCTATGAGAAAGTCAATGCATATGGAGATTGATACAGAAGCTGTAACGAAAATAGGAGTTAATGTATGTTCAGTAGAATTAAAAAACTTTGAGGACAAGATAAGGATAATGAAAAATAAAAGTAAATTAAAGAAGGTAGGAGCAGCCAAAGTCTATATTACGATGACATGAGCAAAAAAGAGAGGGAAATTCAAAGGAAACTAAGAATGAAAGCCAAAGAAGTAAGGACGGAAGGAAAGGTGGCAAAAGTAGCATATCAAAAACTTGTAATAGATAATGAGGTTTGGAAGTGGAAAGGAACGGTGGCAATGGACACGGTTATGAGAAAAGGAAACAACATACATAGAACCAGGAACAGAAAGCAAAAGACACAGAACCAAGCTAGAACGACGGAGAGGGGGAAGGCAGAAAAAGACGGAAAGCAAACCGGCACGAAACAAGAAAGAGGAATGAGAATGGGAACATGGAATGTAAGAAGGTTAAACGAGGAAGGATCATTAAAAATCTTCGAAAGAAAAGCAAATAGATACAAAATGGACATAATAGCGATACAGGAGACGCATATAAAGGAGACGGACACACGGGAATTAGAAAATTATTTATTCTTTAAGAGCGAAGGGGAAACAAAGCGATACGGAGCAGCATCTTTAGTAAATAAAAATATGAAGGATAAAATTTCTAAATTTGAAGCGATATCAGATAGGTTATGTATGATTAAAATTAGAGAAGAAATAAATATATAGATATTAAATATATATGCGTCAACAGAAGAAAAAACAGAAGAAGAAAAGGATAAGTTTTATGAGAAACTAGAAGAAAATTACGGGAAGCTGAATAAAGACACAGTAAGAATGGTGGTAGGGGATGCAAACGCGAAAACAGGGAGAGAAAGGATGTATGAAAGTATAGTAGAGACAGAAAGTAAACACCTAGAGGCAATGACAATGGGCGTAGGTTGATTGAAATTGCAGAAGAACAAAAAATGAAAATAATGAGCACATTCTTTAAGAGAAAAGACATACATAAGGGTACCTGGACCTCTCCAGATGTAGCATATTCGAATCAAATTGATCATGTTTGCATAGATGAGAATCACAGAAGCATAATAAAAAATGTCAGGTCATGCAGAAGGACAGACATAGACTCGGATCACTATCTAGTTAGAATAGATTTGAAAATAAAAAACCTATTAAAAGGAAAGGATTACAAAGGAAAAAAGACAACTAAATATGGCTCCCTCCATTACAAAATGAGAGAACCCAAAAGAAGTATGAAGAAGAGATAAAGAATACAGAAGAAGAAAAAAAAAAGAAGAAATACGTAACTTCTACAGAGAAAGATGAAAGTGGCAATCTAATTGGAAAGGAAACAGAAATGAGAGAAAGATGAAGGCAATACTTTGCAGTTATGTAGAGAGTGTAAGGGAAGGAGAGGATTAGGAGGAGAGGATTTAAGACAAAGAATATATGAAATGATGCGAATGATCTGGAGAACAGAATGTATGCCTAAAGATTGGAGAGATGCTATGATTATACCAAAAAAGGAAGATGCAACAGACTGCAGAAACTATAGGGGTATATCATTGTTAGATATAGGGTATAAAATTATGTCAAACAGAGAATAGAACCTATGGCAAAACTACAGACAGGGGAGTATCAGGCAGGTTTTAGAAAGGGGAGGTCAACAACGGACTAAATCTTCATGGTGGAGGAAATCCTGACTACATGCTATGAGTATGGGATTAAAGCGATGGTTTTATTTGTAGACTTCAAGAAAGCATATGATTCGGTCAAAAGTAATAAACTAAGTAAAATTTTGAAACAATTTGGGATACCAACCAAACTGGCTATTGAAAATGACCTTAGAAAATACTAAATCCAAAGTACGAATAAATGGTGAATGTTCGGTTTTACTATTGACACAGGACTGAGACAAGGAGACCCACTCTCAACGCTTCTTTTTAATTTAGTACTAGAAAGGATCATAAGTGATAGTTAAACAGAGAAGGAAACATATTGTTTAAAAGTCACCAAATATTAGTTATGCAGATGACGTGGCGATTATTATTGGTAGAGATAGTAGTGAATTAGCAGAAGTGACAGGAAAACATGTGGAGGAAGCAGATAAATCAAGAGAAAAGTAAGCTTTTAAGGATAGGAGAACAAAAAAAGATATCAATTTTAAATTGAGAACACAGCATGGAGATATAGAGTTTGAAGAAGTTCAAAAATATGTGTATTTGGGGGCGCTAATAACTGCTAACTGTGATGAGGAGTAAGAAATTAATAGGAAAATAATAAAAACAAACAGACGTTCGGCAGCAGCAATGAAATCAAAAAATGTGTCCAGAGGAGTAAAATTTAGAATGTATAAAACAATTTTGACACCGACAGCGCTGTATGGTAGTGAAACCTGGGTTCTCAATAAGAAGTCAAGAGGAAACCTTTTAAGGTGGGAAAGGAAGATCTTAAGAAGAATTCTAGGGGGTAAGAAGACGGAGGAAGGCTATGTAAGGAGAAATAATGAGGAAATATATGCAATGTACTAGGCACCAACAATAGACGAAGTTGTAAAAGCCAGAAGAGTGCAGTGCACCTAGCTACAAGAAAAAAAGAGGGAGACCGAGGAAGCAATGGATAGAGGCAGTGGCAATAGATCTAAGGGAGAAAAATGTAACGGATTGGAAAAGAAAGGCGAAGAACAGAATGGAGTGGAGGAGAATAACACAGCTCTGGGCTTAAAAGGCCTGTAAACAGCTTTATATATAGATCATTTTTCAAAATACTCCTACCATCCTCCAAATACTAACTAAGCGACTAATTTAGAAACGATTTTAAGAAATTGCTTTTAATTTACTGTAATATTATTGACTGGACATTTTCAATAACGCGATATTTTAACCGTTTTATATGAAACAAAATTTCTAATGCATAATTAACCGAATACAGAATTTACGTGTCGTCATGATGTTGAAAATATAATAAATTCAAATCTATGAGTAGATCTTAATTTATGGCTAAAACAAGTCCAATTTTAATAACTTTTGGGGTATTGTTTGAAAGTCTCATTTTTCAGTTTTTTTGCTTATATCTCGGAAACTATGCGTTCTATCGACATTATCATTCTATACAAAATTAAAGCTGATTAAATTTGCTACAGGTTTTATTTAATAAAGTTTTTCGATGTCTTATATAGTTTTCGAGATATCCGCTCTTGAAAGTCTGCAATTTTGAGGAAAAAAATTGTGTTCATATTTTTGCTTTTTTTAACCGGATAACTCTTCAACGATGCACCGAAAAACTAAATGGTGGCCATAAGATTGTAGAGCATTAAATTCATTTCAATAATATATATGACTTTATTATATTCTATTTTACCTATTTTCCTTCAAATGTTAACTGTCGACGATAACTGTCGACTAATGAATCTATCAATTTCTCACCATTCCCGGTCAACGTATTGGCCGAAATATGCATAATTATGTACGCATATTCAGTACTGGACGTCTAAATAGCACAGATACTTATTTTAGAATATATACTTGTAGGCCCGCTGACCAGGTTCCTCACATTTAATTAAAGAAGATCTAGACCATTTTAATGGGAAAATATTTTGCTATGACCATATTTGTGCATATATAAGACATTGTGATAGTTTTACAAAACACAACCATTAAGTGAAAATGAAGAGCAAGAAATTGACTGAATGGTACCTACTGTTGTAATGTTTTATGTTAATTCATTGTTATATGTCAATAAACTTCGTTTTCACTGTATCTGTGCTATTTATATGTCCAGTACTGAATATGTGTACATAATGGTCCATATTTCGACCAATACGTTGGCAGGGAATGGTGAAAATGATGGTTATAGATTCATTAGTCGACAGTTATCGCAAAACATCAGATTTCACGCTCAACAGTGAAACTGCTTTAACATTTGAAGGAAAATAGATAAAATAGTAAAGTAATATATATTATTGAATATAATTTAATGCTGTGGCCAGCATTTAGTTGTTCGGTGCATCATTGAGGAGTTATCCGGTCAAAAAGAGCAAAAATGTGAAGAATTTTTTTTTTCCAAAATTACAGACTTTCAAGAGCGGATATCTCGAAAACTATACAAGATATCGAATAATTTTACAGAATAAAATTTATAACAAATTTAATCAACTTTCATTTTATATAGAATGGTGATGTCGGTAGGACGCATAGTTTCCGAGGAGATATGAGCAAAAAATCGTTGCTTGGACTAATATTACTTTATTTGCAATAATTATTCAAATTTTATAATATTCGTAAAATAAATTTAGAGTTCTTGGTAAAGCGCTTTCCAATAGCATGACTGATAACTAATGAAGGTTTATTGTAAAAGAACCCGTAAACTAATACTACTAATGCTTTTTTTAGGATTGTATCAACATTATGTAAACTGAACTTTATCAGAAAGAACATAATGCATCAATTGAACTTTAACTAATATCTCTTTTATTCTTGACCAATTAATTTTTTCTTTCAGGAACCGTTATTTTAACCCGTAGAATCTCTGGAAGTTTTCAGAAGTATTTTCCAAACGTCCTGCATATGTTACATATTTGCTCCAACCGTACGTAAAATACTTGCAATTTTAATACTTAAACAAGAATTACAAATTGTTATAGATACAATTTACGTGCTGTTCGTTTTTGAAAATATTCTAAAAAATATCTATAAGATGACCTTGAATTTTTACATATACAAGATGTAACTTTAAGTGCAGGTCAGTTATTTAGAGGTAATACGAGGAATCTTGGAAACATGTACGCCAAGAACACTAACCTAAAACAACTTTTTTAAATGAAATTTAGTCAGAATAAATTTATTAAACTTCACTTAAATTAGTGTTGTCTATGCCGTTACTGGACAGTATGCGATCTTAAATCAACACCCTTAATATCTGTGTTACCCTTTTAAATCAACTGTAACAGCAAATAGAAAATAATTTTAAATACACAATTTATTTTTCTAGGACTACATCAATTCTCTATTAATACATATAGGTTACTCTTTGCTACCTTCGGACGATTTTGAGGGTCACTACTAAATGCTTTTCTGCGGGGGTTGATAACGAGTCATATCATATTTTAGTATGTTATTCTACGTTCAGTTTTAAACAAAAAATTTCCTATGAAAACGCTGTCTGAAAACGCTTCGTTTAGGATATATAGGATGTCAAATTTAAACAAATTAATTGCATTTTACTTTAAAAAACACTGGAAAGGTATGCAAGTACACTTTACTTTTCTCTTGAAAATTCGGCGTGAGGCATTAGCATCGCTGTACTTCATGCTGGTACTTGTTCAAAATAGCGAAACATCTCCGCACTACGCTACATGTTCTTCCACAAAGATCTTCTTACACATTTGGACATCAGACTCATCACTGATAAAGTGTACTTGCATACCTTTCCAGTGTTTTTACTTCATACTTTCCAAGTATGAGTTAATGACCTTTGTACTGCTTTTGCTCTAGTTTCAATGAACATGTGGTATGATAGGCGGCAGGTTGTGGTGGCAGACGGGTAAAAAAAAACAACCAACAGACAAACAAACAACAAAAACAGCCAACATTAATTTGGAAACAAGAATGGATAAATATATCATCGCTTTATTTCCTTATAGTTATTATCATTTTCAGTTATAATTTTTTTTATTTAATTACCTCAACTTACCTCGCGTACAGGAGTTCAAACCTTGACCGCCTCTACCTGGCGGCCGCATCGGGTTGGTAGTCCTCCGCCGCCTGGATCAGCTGATTGCTGTGGACTTCTGCGCGTGCGAAGAAGGCCTCCGCTCGCGCTATAATCGCTTCCAGGGCTGACGTGAGTCCTAGATCTCGGCAAATGTCGATGTTGCGAAGGAACCATGGGGTCACCACCGCGCAACGTAGGGCGATATTCTCGATGGCTTGCACTCGTGCAAGGTGCGGCTTCGCTGCATATCGCTATACCGCTCCAGCGTACGTCAAATGTGGCTGCAAGATGGTCTTGATCATCTTACCTTGTTACCAAGGCTAAGATGGCTTCGAGGGTTGAGAAGCGATAGAGTTTCGCTCAAACCAGCCTGCCTTTGCGAGCCGCGTAGTCGACGAGCGGCTTCCAAGTCAGCGTCTTATCTAGAGTCACCCCCAGATATTTCGATGTGGTTGCCCACTGGATGTCTTCTCTGTTGAACTGCACGTAATCTCTCGGACCTGTATCTACGGGAAAACAATATACCTGTACCTTTCTCTGGGTTGATGGCTACTTTCCATCGGTTGCACCAGTCCTCCAGTTATCTGACGGCTTTATGGAAGTACCTCGTCGTCATCTCGGGATTCAGTGAACGGGCTGCGATGGCGGCGTCATCGGCGTAGAGGCACATGGACATACGCTCCATCCTGGGCAAATCCGCGGTAAAAATGTTGAATAGGTGCGGTGACAGCAC
Organism: Monochamus alternatus; assembly: GCA_037114965.1. Taxonomy (NCBI): domain Eukaryota; kingdom Metazoa; phylum Arthropoda; class Insecta; order Coleoptera; family Cerambycidae; genus Monochamus; species Monochamus alternatus. The sequence continues at coordinate 42,696,644 of CM073428.1, read as the reverse complement.
AGCGCCTTAGGAGACGCCTGTCGGATGGGTCGATAGGTGGACAAGGCCCCGTCCACCTTCGCTCACAACTCTGTCTCGTAGGAAGGACGCCACCAGCTTGACGAGGCCGACAGCGTAGCCAAAATCGAGCATCTTAATTAGAAATCCATCGTGCCAGGTGGAAACAAATTCTACTAACCTGAGAATCTACTACTCCGTCGAGTGGCCGCGGCGGTACGCGAATTGCTCGTCCGGAGCGCCTTACAGATCTACCGTGTTCTCGTACAGTCTAGCCAGAATTAACCTCTCAGCTACTTTACACATCATGGGCAGGAGATTGATGGGCCTGTAACTAGAGGGGAACGTTAAGTTTTTACCTGGCTTAGGGATGAAGATCACTTCGGCTTTCTACCATCTGGTCGGAAAACTGCGTAATCTCAGGACGGCATTGCAGATATTGAGCAGGGTCATAACTCTTTAACTCGATTAAGCTGGTTGGCGGCCTGCTTGTCTCTCGAATAAGCCGTCCTAGTAGCACGTCGTTTAGCCGCGCGTCTCTCCCTAATTAGCTCCTGCAACATAAGAGATAACTTACCTACATAGTTCGCTTGTCTCCTTTCCGTCCTCTCGTTGGTACTGGCTCCCAGGGCGGTGGTTTGAATATCCTTCTCAAGGCTCACGACAGCCGTCTCGAGGACCACTTCGTCCTGGATGACAGGAATGAGTTGGCAAATTCGTTGCATTTCTGCTGCCAATCGGTCTCTCTCCTGACGACGGTTTCCTTGTCGCGACGCCCCTGCCCTAGTTCGAGCAGGATGGGCAAACGTATTCACAGAGTTCTCCGCTAGTGCGTGAGACAATTTTCATTACTCATAAAATCACAGGAATAATTTAAATAAATGTTAAAGTGCCTCAATTTTAACCGCACTGTTACTACGCTAATATGTCGCAATTATGACAAAATTATTACAGTCACAGCTACCAAATGACTTCACTCACTAGCCAGGACATATAGAATAACTTGTGTTTCACTTTCAGATTAATATTTATTGTTAATTTTACTATTTGTGTCCTCGCGTAAAATCATAACAAATATCACGGCCTCCATTTTTACATATGCCAAAATAAAGTAAAACCTCGTAATTCATAGTGAAATTCAAGGCTCTTAGTTTGTACACTATCTCACAAGTGTGGTTAATATCTAAATTAAATTACAGGGTCGATTAATACCTACTTAGGATATAAAATTAAAAAAAAATTATGTGGGTTTATAAAATATATAAAGCATACTAATTCAATATTAATTGTGGTATGGTAAGTATATCTACTAAATAAATAAATCAGCAAATCTAAAATCTAAATATAAATATTAATTATGTAACAATACTTAATAATATATTATACAGGGTGTTACGAATTGTAAGGACCAAACTTTACCAGGCGATGGAATTTTTTAAAATAAGAAAATAAGTTAATGCAGGGTAGTCACTTTTACGAGGTTCAGTACAGGGAGCTTGGAAACAGTAATATATACAGGGTGACTTAAATAAGGAAAAAGTTGCGTATTTTTATGTCTTTCAATTTTCTGAAAAGAAATATGAGGTATTTTGTGTAATTCCTAAAATAGCGGCTGAAAAAGTGCATTTTCTCTTTTCTATTATAACTTTTTATTTTTAAAGCAAATGTTATGAAATTTGATATATTTATATCGTTCGACATGATCTTTTCAATAGAGGTGATAAAAAATTCTACGTTATTAGATGTCCAAGTTTGCATAGTTAACTTTTGATTTTCTTATGGTTACAAAATTATTTTTTTTAAATCTTTGATACTCTAATATCTTTATCTCTAAAGTAATATCTTATAAAGTTCTACCATCTGGTACAGTTTGATGCTTGCAATTCGGGACACCATGTATAAGAGACTAGAACTAAATTGGAACGCGGAATTTCCAGAGTGAAGACTGTTGTCAGAGCACTCGGGGGATTAAAAAGCACTTGGTCCCGTAGTATATACTCTATTTTTTGCACCGCAGGAGCTATAACTTTAAGAAATTATGTAAAATATTAACATTACTAGTTTATGATGTAAAAATATTATTGATAAATGATGATAAACAAAAAAGATAATGAAACAAAATTAAAAAAACGACCAAGTTTTATTGATTATAATAAAGAGAGCTAAATCAAGGCAAGATGACTAAAGACTAAAATAATAAAAGAAATTTGTTACCGGGCAATAAATGTTTAAAATTTGAAGAAGCTTATCGAAGCGTATACATATATTAGCGAAATTAATATAACGTGAAAAATGAAATCCTAAATCACGCGCTTTATCAAGCACTAATTATCAAGAATATCATATTCAAAGTAAGACTAAGCGCTTCCAAATTCGTACATTGTGCTAATTTTGTAAGAGAACACGAGAGAAAAAAAGAAAAATTACTTAACTTCTATACAAACATGCATTGATTTTATAGGATATTCCAGGAACAAAACAAATTACCAGGCCTCTATGACAGTACAACTTGTAATTTGCTTTGTTCTACCATTTGAAATCAATGCACAAATTAGGACTTGTGTTGACATTGAAATTTATTTTCTTCAAAAGGCTTCATATTTTTTAAAAATTTTAGGTACCATTAAAAACGCTGTAGTCTTTAATGTAGCTTGCTAAAGATAACACAAACCATTAATTTATAAGCGCGATATATATTACGAAAAACATAATTCTTAAATTACCTACTTAAAACACGACAAATTTTCTGACGGTCTTACCTGCTACGAAAATTCCAGTTTTATTAGTAATAACTTTACTAATCGATATATATATATTAGGTACTTTAAGACTCCAAGCAATACAAGTCTCTATATAATTTGTAATTATATAGTGTTTTACAAATTAATACTTACGATTCGTCAAAGTATTTGTTATCGTATTGTGATCATTAGACAGTTCATTACAACACATTATACTTTTTTTAATCGACGCATTGCTCATAAATTTTACGTGTGTAATCTAATTCTCGAAAATATCTTTTTTGAACAAAAAACTACATTAAATTTTATAAATTATACTTCTGCTTTTGTAATAAAGGAAATGGTAATAATAATTGTTAAATTTTACGATCTAAAAATAATTAATACAATATTTAGACTCCTTATCAAAGATTATTTATAAATTGGTGCCGTTCCTGAAAAAGCGAGCAAGGCATGTGTGGCATTACCACATTCTTATGTAAAGTGCCGTCAAATATAGGCCTATATATACATTGGCAAAATTCACAGAACGGATGAACGGAAGTTTATGTTATGTAAAAAGCAAAATAACTTACCAAAATGGTAGAAAATGGCAGGAAGTGGAAAATTGTAAAATCCAAGAGATGCAAGTAAAGACTATCGTCTATAGTCTGTTTGGAAATGAAAGAGAGTAATAAAACCCCGAGATAAGAACCGGCCATGGGCGTGGTAATATTGCGTTTCAGGTAATTATCGGATAACACTAATATTGTGACAGATCAATCCAGTCTTAGAACTGAATATACGAAGACGCGCTAGTGGAGTACAGTAAAATTCGACTTGTGTTTAGTGACAATTGTGCCAGTGGATATAATATTGTTTGGGTAAAATGTCGAGCTTATCAGATTACGTACCTGCGAAACGCGTGAAAAGATGTGCGCTGTCTCAGAATGAGAAGATTATTATATTAAATGTATTTAATGCATTGAAACAGCAAAATCCTACCAACAGTGTTGACGACATCGTGGAAAAGTGTTCCAAAATGACAGGGATTAGAAAATCGACTATCTACAGACTTTTAAAGGAAACAAAAAATGAACAAGATACTGTAAATCCCCCAAAATCATTTACAGGGAGGTCAAAAGTCGTTATAGATGATTCTTTAAAAATGTCATTCGCAAAAAATTACACTCATTTTATTTTAAAAAACAAATACCATCGCTAAACAAAATTTAAAGTGAACTTTCAGAGGACAACGATTTGCCAAAAATCAGTAGAAGCAAATTATTGGCCGTCTTACGAGAGTTGAATTTTTGCTGGGAAAATCAGAACAAGAAGTCAGTTCTTATCGATAAAGATGAAATTATTTGTTGGCAAAGATCCTACTTAAGATCAATTAGAAAATTCTGTGACGAAGGGAGGAATATTTATTATCTAGACGAAACTTGGCAAGATAAAAATGTAAAAAGTTTTCGACAAGCATTTTTGGATGGACTTTCAACAGGGTTCAAGGCACCTTCAGGTAAAGGGCAAAAATTAATAGTGACACATATAGATAGTGCCAGTGGTTTTGTAGATGGCGGTTTACTTTTATTTGAATCTAAAAATACAGGTGACTATCACGAAGACATGAACGCAGATGTTTTCGAAGAGTATTTTACACAGATGTTGGATCTTATTCCTCCGGGAAGGGTCTGTAATTGTCATGAATAATTCCAGTTACCATTCACGGCAGACCGAGCGGACGCCTACGACTGCTTGGAGGAAAGCCGATATAATTCAATGGTTATCCGGAAAAAACATTTCTTTTGAAACAAATATGGTGAAAAAGGAACTTTTGACACTTGTCAATCTTAATAAAGATCCGGGCACTGATCATTCTTGCTTCGCGTAAAAGGCAAGAATTTTGGGAAGGAAAAAAAGGAATTTGGTAGTTAAAAAATATGTATAAAATGAATTTATAATTTAGTTGAGGGCTCTTAACATTAATTATTATTTAACTAACTAAATTACCTATATACAAAAAAATGGCGAAGAACAGTACATTCCCCCCCCCCCCATAAAACACTATAACGTGTTTTATTCAACGTCCGGTAACGGGCATAATTTAACTAAAGGACGTTTTATCATACCTTTAGTGGTTTTTACCGAGGCAACTCTTACAACCCCGTCTAATCCGGGATGGTTTTTAGTAATTCTCCCAAGCGACCAATGCAAAGGAGACTTCGTTTCATCTTTAATTAATACTAGTGAACCTATTTTAGGTGAATTGATACTTATTATACCATTTAGCTCTCTGATGAAGAGTGTGCAAATACTCTTGGTGCCATCGTTTCCAAAAGTCATGGTGAGTACGCTGTAAAAGCTCGTGTTATCCTGTTTATATTAACATCTTCAAATGTAGGATCTGGTAGTACCCTCAAGGATTCCTGTGTCAAAAAATGACCTGGAGTTAAGCTCGTCAAATCATTAGGATCTGTACTGATAGCACATATAGGCCTACTATTAAGCATGGCTTGAATAAGTATGGTATGTAATTCCTCATACGTAAGAATTTGACTGCCAATTATTCTAGTTAGATGTGTTTGACTGCTTTTATACCAGCTTCCCAGAGTCCAGAAAAATGTGGGCTACCAGGTGAATGAAATTTTCACTCTATGGTCTCTGTACGAGCTGCATTGGACATTATTTGTTTTAAATATTTATTTGCCCCTACAAAATTTGATCTGCAATCAGAGTAGATAGCAGAACATCGGCCTCTTCGCACAATAAAACTCCTCAGACACGCTAAAAAGGCTTCTGTATCTGTATCTGAAGCTAATTCCACATGTATGGCCTTAACTGCACAGCAATTATTTAGAACTTTTCGAATAGTTTTTTTAGCAGAAAATATCCAATAGTTTTGAGAAAGCAAAAAATAAAATGCGTAGTTTGTATTCCAGGATGAGAAAAACAATTATGTATATCTAAAATAAGAAGTTTTATAAAGACGCAATTAGAGGGTAACAAAATAGGGAAGCGTTTTTCATAATTTAATGTAGCTTGATTAAGTCTATCCCCTACTCTTAAGATTTTATTGTCATCTATAAAAGGATTCAATTTACGCAACGGTTTAGAAGTAATTATATCCTTCATAGTTTGCTCAATTTCTGAAAGTAAATAAAGTTCTTGAATCCTTTGAACGACAAGATTTAAAGCATTATTTAACTCAAACATTGACAAAAAAGTCGTGCGTTTATTATCTTCATTTTTAATATTGTAAAAACGTAAAATATAGGCAAGTATTCTCTTAATTTTTGTGAGTGAAGGTAAACGTTCAAATAAACTATCAACTATCGTTATCTGTGCCACAGCTGAAAAAAAAGATTTTTTCTCCTCATTCGAAACAGCGCTTTAAATAACATTTTCACAAAAAGGTAAATCCCACTCCTTTTGAGATTTATACAAAAAGTCTAGACCTTGCAACCTTATTATCTAAATATTCAGAAGGATATAAACCTCTAGATCCGTAATTAGCAGGATTAATAATAGAAGGTATATATTTCCAGTATGTGACGTACTTTCGAGGTTCGGTCGCAGATGCCGAACTAGTACAGCTACTTTAGTCAGTCCGGGTTCACTCGGTGGAGTTATGTCCAAGGTTCAGTAATATTATAAGTATCGGTATTCAAAATAAAATATTTATTTCATAAAATAAAATGTCACCCTGTAAACAAATAATACTAATAATAATTCCCCAATATAAATAAATTAAAACCTGAAATAATAATACAAAATTACAAAATAACAAATAGGGCGGTAAGGAATATACGGTGCAGACGCTGAGTGTCGCGGAAAGAGACACCCAGTGTCGAAGACCACGGGGACGACGTCGAGTACCGCGGAGTAACACCTGCTAAATACTCTGAGTTGACGGAATACGGGCAAGACCTCGAGCGCCGCGGAGAGGGCCTGCTAAACGCTCGAAGTCGACGGAATACGGGCAAGACCTGGAGTGCCGCGGAGATTACCTGCTAAACGCTCAGGACACCCAGAGGAAGATAGAGTGCCGCGGAAAGAGCCTGCTAAGCACTGCTGGTGAAGGCAATTTCGCCGGATTTTATACAGAACGGTGAGTAGTGTCGTGTGCAAAAATCGCGGTACGCTAAGCAATTTCAAGTACCGCGTGCGCCAAAGAATTAAAGTACAGTGTGAGCAAAATAAAATAGGTTTATTACAAATTATTTGTAATGTTCTCGTTCGGCATATACTTAATTGGCGTAGTCGATAGAATCTTTGGACAAGCTTCTGAAGTCTCGTGTACGGTAAGTGAGATCCTGTCCAGCTAGCTCTCAGGTGAAATTTATTGGTAGAACTTCAAGTGGTTGGTTAACTTGACACCGAGATTACTATGTTTAGAAATTCAAACTTGGACCCAAATTAAAAGTTTATTACAGCAAAATTTCGGAGATTGTAGAGATCTCCCATGCCTTCAGCAAGATTTAATTCATATGCGGTATAATTTGAAAAATGAAACTTTGCAAGAATTTTCAAACAGAATTCAAAACCTCAGGTCAATCTTAACTCAAAAGTAAACTTAACAGCTGCTGAAAAACAAGCTTATTAAGACATTTACGCTAGACTTGCAGTAGACACGTAGGTACGTCGCGAATTTACCAGGTAACGTACAGTCAATGATTCGTACAGTGGATAAAACTACACTAGAACGCGATATCTTTTGTAAACCGATAACCACAATTTAATCATTACAAAGAACAACTTAGAAAAAATATGTCTTATTCTCAATCGCCGTCAGTCCCATCTAAAATTCCTCAACGAAACTACAATTCTAATATGATTCTTAGATCTAACCAAAATGTTTAACCAAATTTCCAAAAACAAATTTTCTCAAGACCACCACTTGCACCAAGAAATCCAAATTTTAATCAAAACTAATCCAAATTATAACCGAAATCAACAAGCTTCCGAAACCTATCAAAATTTTAAACCAAATCAGCCACTCCGATGTCAGAAGTTCAATCATTTGTAAATCAAATTTACAATACTAGAAACAATTAACAAAATTTTAGGCAAAACCAACAAAATTTTAGACAGAAACCAAATAGACAAAATTTTTCAAGAATTATCGAAAATTTTAATTTTGAAGAAGAAAACTTTGAAGAAAATTTTGATCCAAATTTCGACCCTAGTCAAGAATGTCAAAATGAAAACATACCTTTCGAACAAAATTATGAAACAGACTATAGCAATGAAGATTTTAATCAAACGACTATGAAAATTGAGGAATTGGTTTAGTAGGGCCTTTCTTCTTTTTTTCTTCAAATTCTTGATCCACAGAATTGCTTGTGGATGATCTTCCTCTTTTCTTTGTGACATTTTTATTCATTAGATATATGCGCGAAAACCTAATGAATCCAAAATTTCATTTTTTTTTTCATCCCTGCTTCTATCATATCATTTCTATAACGAATCCATGCATTTACCAAAGTCATATCAATAAAATGGAAGAATAAATATAGATACCATTTTTGGATGTTCTCAAAATTCGGTGATAAGAAATTAGCCCATCCAAGAGGTCCACATCACCCATGAATGAATTATACATTTTTACCATTTGTGGTCGAATAACGTCTACTTTTTCTTTCAACTTTTAGTCAAGACGTTTTACTATGTCGACAGGGTGACTACTACAAAACGTACTTACCAAAGCAACTGCTTGCCTATAGTAGTTCTATATTCTTCAAAAGTTCCTCGACCTTTCTTTCTCATAATATCGTCATTTGTAAACTTCAGACCTGAAACTATTTATTCTTACAGTTCCTAGAGAAGAAAACCAGTTGTCATAATACAATAAATGGTTGTAGCTTGTTGGTATTATTATTCAGCAAGCCGCAGAACAATATCTCCACTGGCACCTATATCTAGCTTTCCATGAGCAGGTTCAATCTTTCCTGTGTATACCTCAAAATTGTGGACTAATCCATTTACGTCAGATGAAACAAAACACTTACAACAACAACAACAACAACAATAACAACAACAACAACAATAACGACAGCGACAGCGTCTCTTCCAAAATATTGATAACTTATATAGTTTAATACCTACTTGAAAAATGGTCACCTTTTATGTAAAAGTTTTTATACATTTTTAGGTATTAATAATATTGTGTGAAACTAACTACTCAGTGGACAAAAGCCCCAACCTGCGTTGAATTACACCCACAATATCTACCCATATATCATTTTTTTACTGTTTTAGAAAGGTATTTTAAGCTAATATAAATTAAATCTCCTACAATTCCTATCAATGAAGTCATATGTATGTTCTCTGATACCAAACATCTAGGTATGCTAATGAACAATTCCACAGACAAAACTCTATTCAATAATTATCTAAAGAAAATAGTCTAATTTACTAACCTGCTAATGAAACACTATAAATATCTAGCTTCACTTTTTGGCAGTGGGAACACGACAAATTCAACCACAATAGATGAGATCTGACCTATTTCTGCATTTTTAGGATTACTTCTTCAGGTGGTCCCCTTTAAGTTGAATCAAATATCTAATTATAAAAATTATTATAAAAATTAAAATTATTTGAAGTTAAATATCGACAATGACAAAAAGTGACATCCTGTCAATGAATTAAATATGACAATACCTACTTGAAAAATGTTCACCTTTTATGTTAGATATTTATAGAGTGAGTAAATTAGATTATTTTCTTTAGATAATTATTGAATAGAGCTTTGTCTGTGGAATTGTTCATTAGCATACCTAATTGTTTGGTATCAGAGAACATACATATAACTTCATTGATAGGAATTGTAGGAGATTTGATTTATATTAGCTAAAAATACCTTTCTAAAACAGTAAAAAAATGTTACAAAAGCTAATAAAAAGGAATATATGGGTAGATATTGTGGGTGTAATTCAACGCAGGTTGGGGCTTTTGTCCACTGAGTAGTTAGCTTCACACAATATTATTAATACCTAAAAATATATAAAAACTTTTATATAGTTTAGTCGTAAAAATTCTGTACATGCAGATGAACATTCATTGGAAAATGAGGAGGACCACTGTCGTGGGAACGAATACAGTTAAAAAAATAATTAATTTCGTTAGATTTACAAAGATGAGAAGGTATCAGAAATTATATTTTTAAATATTAAAAATGTCTTCCATAATTGTTTTTTATTTGGATTATTTACATTAAAGAAGGCAACTCACTATGAAGTCGCGATCTAGGCGCATCACGGACAGGTCTGTGCAGAGCTGATCATATATCGTTCTGTATACTCTTTCGTGTTCTACTGTACTATTTAAGGTGTCAAAAATTGTTCTGAGGAAGATGCATTGTTATTAGCTTTTATTAGAAATTCTTCAAAAAGTCGGCGAGACCACGACGTGAGCGATATCAGCTTCCTCACCTGTTACTGCAAACGTGAAAATTTTAAATGATAAATATTCAAGTTCGATTGAAATGTCATTCATAAATGTAAAAAATAAAGGCCACAAATTTGTCCCCTGGGGAATTACTGAAGTTGACAAATACGTTCCCAATTTTACCCCACCATATTCTACAAATTGATGACGATCTAATAAATATGACTTCATTAGAATTAGGAAATCCAACCGATTTAAGATTGTCAAACCAAGCTGAAATAATCAATTATATCGAAAGCTTTTAATTTTGATGTCAGTTATATTCACTTGATCCACAGTATCAAAAATGTATGAGATTTACAAGTCAAATTGGTTACAATCGATCTGTTTGACATTAAAGCCTTCGCTAAATTATAAATCAGGACAAGTTTTGGTTGACAAAATTAAATCAAATAGATAATGATCTATGAATGCATACATACTGTCTGTGACAATGAAGCTTGGAATTTTATCTACACCAGCAGTCATTTTATTCTTAAGTTTTTCACAGGCTAAAAAATATTTAAACTAGATAAATAACGGTATTGAGTTAATGCCAAAAATTTGATTATCGGAATCAAATATACACTGAAAACAAATCTGAGAAAGCATTAAATAGATTAAATAGATTCAGAGGTTTTATAACTGAATCTTAAATTGTATTTTGCAACGGATTCTTGATATTTAATTTTTATATATTTATAAAAACTTATTTGGATCCGTTAAGACATTACGTTCTACTTGAACACATAACACATTTTAATTTATTTGTTATAACTTTTATGAGCCGAATTTTTTAACGATACTTATAATTTTATTATTTATTAAACCAAGGTGGATCAAACCTACTAGAATTCTTAGAAAATTAATATCAAAATCAAATTCATTACTCATGATCAGTAGGTACCGAATAACACAAACGTACACGGAAAACATAGACGCAAATGTCTATTAAAATGTCTTATAAAATTTCCCACGGTTCTGTTTAGTAGAAGACATTAAAAACAAGGTTATTGACCTCAATACGGTAGGTCAAGACTCGGATTGCCGGATTGTTGAGCACGAGGGCTTTCTTATTACTGTCTGTATTTAAATATAATAAACGTTTCAGCCTCTCTTAATAATTTAACCTAGTTAGTATTGAATTTTATTTCATTATTTACCTAATGAAATGTGAATGGTTTATTTTAGTACATAAAATTATATTGAAACTTAATATGTCAATTGCATTCTTTTAAAAATTAATTTATAGCATTATTTACATATTACAATAAGTAGGTACTATAGGAAAATATTTAATTTGGCAACGTCGTGTCAGGCCGAGACCGAATTGGCGCCAGTCTGTTTGGTGTAAATATTTTCAAAACATTATTTAAATCCCATTTTCAGACTATCACTGAGCGCTGGCAGTAATTCAACTCGGTTTCGGCCTGACGCGACGTTGCCAAATTTAAATATTTTCCTATGGTACCTACTTATTGTAATTAATGCTATGAATTATTTTTTAAAAGTATGCAAATAACATATTAAGATTCAACATGAAAAATATTTAATATTGAAATTACAAAACTCCAACGGATTAAAATAAACCATTCTTACATACTTCATTACATAAATAGTGAAATAAAATCCAATACTCACTATATTAAATTATTAAGAGAGGCTGACGTTTTTTTGTATTTAAATACAGACAGTAATAAAAAACTCGTACTGTCAACAAAAAACAGTCCGAGACATACCCATTCCGCAATCCGAGCCTTGACCTACCGTATTTAGATCAATAACCTTATTTTTAATGTCTACTCAAATACAAGTGCTGCAGAGCTGTAGATCCGTTAAATAGTAACAGAAACAAACAGTAAATACATTTGCATTTTTATAAACACCCGGTGTAATTAAGGCTTACGGTGAGCGCTCTATCAAACGATATATAGTTTTCGCTCAGTAACTCCTTAACGGATAAGGATAAAAAATATGCGTTTTTTTAATAGACTACAAATATTATTTTACATCCACGTTGTTTTTTGAAATTTTGAAAAAGTATAAAATACATTTTTTTAAATGAATTTTGAATATTTTAAAAATTTCAAAACACAGCGTCGATGTAAAATAATATTTGTAATATTATAAAAAAGGCATATTTTTATCATTTTCCGTTGAGGAGTTACTGAGCGAAAACTGAAAAAATATTTCGTAGCAATAAAATGCTGCCACCATGCTGTGGATTTCAAAATGAGACGATCACAGTAGATACGAAATGTCAAACACTGAGAGAAGTGATAAAGGCTAACGGTGAAATACGTGATCAAGTTTTGTTAAAAGCAGATGTATCGCTGTGCAGACTAAGACTATGTTGACGTGTTGTGACAAAACGCTGAAATATGTGCTGCCTAGAGGTTAATTCATTTGGGATGGAGACAAAACGAAAGATACACTGAAATAAAGGTATCACAACTCTATTAGCGGAGTAAAATCGATTCTCAATTATGCCGTTTTTTTAAAATAATGATATAACTAAATTAAACATTTACCATCTTGTAGAGGGACAACTTCGGCATCTGAAATGTACTTCTACAACACTGAGAGAAGTGATTAAGGCTTACGGTGAGCGCTCAAAAGGGATATAGTTTTCGCTCAGCAACTCCTCAACGAAAAATGATAAAAATATGCGGGTTTTTTTTAATAGATTACAAATATTATTTTACGTCGACGCTGTTTTTTGAAATTTTAAAAAAATGTTAAATAAATTTGTTTTAATGAATTTTGCTCTTTTCCAAAATTTCAAAAAACAGTGTCGATGTAAAATAATATTTATAATACAATAAAAAACGCATATTTTTATCATTTTTATCATTTCCATTAAGGATAGTTACTGAGCGAAAACTAAAAAAAGATTTCTGAGCAATAAAATGCTGCCACCATGCGGTGGCCTTGATAAAGGCGGCCACATTAGATTCGAAATGACACTGAGAGAAGTGATTCAGGCTAACGGTAAACGCTCTTTGAAGCAGAATATAGTTTTCGCTCAGTATCTCCTCAACGGAAAATGATAAAAATATGCGATTTTTTTAATAGGCTACAAATATTATACTACATCGACGTTGTTTTTTAAAATTTTGAAATAATGTAAAATTATTTTTTATTTCAAATTTTTCACTCGATGTAAAATAATAGTTGTAGTATATAAAAAATAGAATAACATATTTTACTATATATATAGTTACCGAACCAAAACCGAAAAAATAAAATAAAAATATTACCACGCGACGGATTTTATAAAATACTAAGAGAAATGATTACGTATTGTAGTTTAATAACTTTATTATAATTACGAATTTGTTAAATCTTAAAACTAAGAATATAATGTTTTTCATATACAGAAATATAGATTACTTTTAATATAATATTCTATATGTCTACCTACTGAATAATAGACACCAGCTAAGACATTTCTAAATAGACCTATTCATTAAAATATAATTAATATTTTTAATAAATATTAAAAAAATGTGGAATACAAGCGGATAGTTGAGATTTGTGGAATATATAAAAAACAAAATGTTATTGAAATATGGTTTTGTTTATCTAATTTTATTTTTGTCGCTTAGTATTTTTTTACATGGTGTCGATGGTTTGCTTCTCAGCAATTCAATAAATAATAACATACTATTTGTTGCAAATCCAAACTTAGTAGAAATACACATAGAAAGAAAAAATGTGCCAAACGCATTTTATTCTACAAATGAAATTATCTTTTTCTTTCATATTTAGTGATATTAGTTGAGCCCTATATCACGTGAAAGTATTTATATTTTAGTGTAAATGAAATAAAAAAAAATAGTGAAACTATTTTGGATTCTACCGCAAGAAAATTTGTTATTAATTTTGTTAAAAGTGATATTTTTTTGTTATAAAGTGTTATACAGTGTAATGTTGTGTTGTTTTGAGATATTACAAGCTGTAGTCCAAGATATGATAAAATATGGTGTTCGAAAGTAAAAAAATTCAAATTTTTCACCTTTATTTTTTTGTGAAAGACTTCTGTTCATTTTTCTATTGTATGAATTTTTAAAAATAATTAACTATCAGGAATTATGTTTTCCAAAAAAATCAACAATAAAAATATATCTGAAATGCCTTATGTACCAAAATACCATTACCTACTTTTACTAAATTTTTCGAAAACTACAAAAGCAGGGTGTTTAATAAAATACCACAAAAAATATATATTTTTTCAGTAAAAACATGCAATGCATTATTTAAACTTTTTATTAATTTCTATAGAATACTTGTTAACATTGTAAATATAAATTAACTACTTGAATATTTATGGGAAAAGTAGCATGACAATTAAAAATGGATTGTTTGTTGCTTTGAAACTACATGTTTAAGTAGTAAGTACTTCGATTTTCACACAACTTTATGAAAAAAGTTTTAAACAGAAATAAAATTTAAGAACCGCTTGCTTACATCACCGTATTTCCCGCAGTAAACATTATTGACGTTGTGTTTATTCACAGTTACTGTTTAAATTTTACTCAAATAAAATAATAATTTTTAAAAAGCGTCTGTAAGACAAGCATTTGTAGCTATTCTAACTCCACATTTAACAATTATTTTCATACTCTTAATTATAAATAGTGTTTTTATTATCAAGTAAATTTATGCTATAAGAATATTTATATCTATATATATATATTTAAAATAAGTAAGTATTTTCGTAGATCTATGTATCTAAATTCTTAGACAGCTTTTTGCAGCTGTCTGTTTGTTTTACTTCGGTGTTTTTGAAAATACCCAGGTATCAAGACAAAACATTCCTATTACAATACAGACATTGTTTGAAGAATACGTCAATCTTAAATCAGTTGCTTATGGCATTTCGATATAAGCAAAACTTTATATCAAGTACGCCACATATGTATTTTGTACAAATCTTAACAAAACAAAGGTACATGTTTCAATATTTGATCTAATCTAATTGGCCTGTTTATACTTTAATTTATCATACTTCTCTTCAATAATCCATACATAGTCTTTATATTTTACATTTTGGACATAAATATACATTTATGTTAATATCTCTTATGAATTTTCTATGATCTACGATAAGTTTTCTGTATTAAAAAGATATCGGCATAAAAAACTAAAATTTAATCTTATTCGACATACTTTTTGTTTTATGTTTCTATATATACAATAAAAATTATGGAAAATATAGATGTTTCTGACTTTCCAAATGAATGCATTGTCCATTGGCGAAGTAAACTTTTTTTAAAAAACTTTTTCATACTTTCGACTACATTTGTCTTGATATAACTACAGTTCTATTTTCAATAATTAATGTAGCTCTCCGCATAGTAAAGTTTTTAATGCACAAACTTGCTGGTACCGACTTTGGAACAATTATTTTCGAAAAGGCTTTAAGTTATCAAACATTGGTATGTACCAATAGAAGCGCTGTAGTTTTTTATATATGTTGTGAAAAAATTATCAACATAACTTGATCGCTGATTTATAAACGCGATGTATGTTTCGAAAAACATAATTGTCAAATAACGTTCGAAGCACCGTCAATTTGATTTTATAAAGTGAGGGCCTGGTGACAAAAGTTGTAGAAGTCCATTTTGGATGCCCAAATTGTCCCTCTCTACAAGATGGTAAATGTTTAATTTAGTTATATCATTATTTTAAAAAAACGGCATAATTGAGAATCGATTTTACTCCACTAATAGAGTTATGATCCTTTTATTTCAGTGTATATTTTGTTTTATCTCCATCCCAAATGAATTAGCTTCTAGGGACCGTTGAGCAGCACATAGTTCAGCGTTTTGTCACAACACGTCAACATAGTCTTACTCTGCGCAGCGATATATCTGGTTTTAACAAAACCTGATCACGTGTTTCACCGTTAGTCTTATATATATATATATATATATATATGTTCCTTTTACTCCGAGGTGGAGCATAGGGCCTTCACGAAGCTTTTCCATTTCTTCTTGTTTTTAGCCAGCGCTTTTGCTTCCCGCCAGCACTTTCCCACCTTATTTAGTTCTTCATTTGTATTTCTTCGCCAACTTATTTGTGGTCTTCCTCTTCTTCTTTGGCCTACTGTAGTCTAATTTAATGCTACTTTAGTTATGTCATCGTCAGGTTTTCTCAATGTGTGTCCTATCCAATTCCATTTACGTTTCATGATTTCACTTTTTATTGGTTCTTGCTTGGTTCGTCTCCATAATTCTACATTTGTTATTTTATTTGGCCAGAAGATTTTTAAAATTTTTCGTAAACATTTATTTACAAACACCTGTAGTCTTTGCAAATTTCTTAGAGACATAGACCACGTTTCACGTCCATACAGCAGCACAGACTTCACATTGCTGTTAAAGATTTGTATTTTTGTTTTCTGGCTGATTTGAGATGACGTCCATATATTTTTTAACACGCCATATGATCCGTGTGCTTTCTTAATCCTCTGGCTAATATCTACTTCTGAACCACCCTTTGTACTGATTACGCTGCCTAGGTAACAAAATTCTTGAACTTCTCTTATCTCCTTTTCATTGACATAAAGTTTTTCTTCATTTCCTTTTAAACCTATTCTCATTTGTACTGTTTTTTCTATATTTATTGTAAGACCTACTTGTGCCGATTCTTTTACTAAGTTCTCCAATATATTTTTCATGTCTTGAATTGTTCCTGACATTAGGCAAATATCATCTGCGTATTCTAGATCTGCAAGTTTAACATTTCTTAGCCGATTCCATGATATACCGTTCCTGCTTTTAATTACTTTTTTTAAGACGTAGTCTAGGCAGATATTGAATAGTAAGGGTGACAGTATACAATCTTGTTTGACTCCTTTTCCTATTTCTATTTTGTCTGTCAAAAATCCCCTATGTAATATTTGGCATGTTGATTTGTCATATATTATTTTAATTAATCGCAAGATTTTTCCTGGGATACCTTTTTCTTTTAAAATTCTCCATAGCGCTTGATGATTGATGCTGTCAAAAGCTTTTGCAAAATCTACAAAAACCAATATGAGTGATGAGTTCTTCTCAATTGTTTCTTCTATTATTAATTTTGTTGTAGCTACCTGGTCAATGCACGATTTTCCTTTTCTAAATCTAGCTTGTTCGTTCCTTAACATCTCGTCAATTTTGTTGTTAATACGATGATGTAATATATTAGCTAAAATTTTATTTATATTACAAAGTAGGGTTATTCCTCTCCAATTGTGACAGTTCTTTATGTCTCCTTTTCTTGGCAATTTAATTACTATTCCAGTTCCCCATTCTTGTGGTATGTCTTCCGTATCCCAGATGTGTCTATAAGTGGCAGAAGCATTTCCACTGTATTGTCCACGTCGGCCTTCCATAGTTCTGCTGGAATGTCATCAATCCCCGCCGTCTTGTTATTCCTCATCTTTGTTATAGCTTCTTTTATCTCATATTTTGTTGGTTTCTTTGCGTCAATGTCGATTGGATCTGTTTCTGTTGTGGTATTGCTTGATTCATTTTGCACATTTTCAGCTTCTGTCAGTAATTCACTATAATATTCATGCCATCTTTTAAGTTGTTCTTCTCTCGTTGTCAGTAATTTTCCTTCTTTATTTTGTATAGGTTTCTGGTTGTTATAGTTTCTTCTACTTAATATTTTAGTGGTCTTATATAATTCCCTTATATTATTTGTCATTGCTGCTTCTTCTGCTTTTTTCGCAATACTGTCGGTCCATAATCTTTTATCGCGTCTTACTGATTTTTTTACTTGCTTATTTATTTCCTGGTATTCTCTACTTAGCCGTTTCCTAGTCTCTGCGATTGTCGCTGCATTTATTCTAGCTTTTATGTCTTTTCTTTTCTGAATTATCTTCCATGAGTCTTCACTTATCCACTCCTTCCTTTTCTCCTCTTTATATCCCAATGTTACCTGTGCGACTTCATGTATTGTTTCTTTTACCTTCTGCCACATTCCCTCTATAGTGTCTTCCATGTGGTGTATATTTCTTTTCTGTTCCAAGCAAGTGTTCCATTCTCTTTGAATTGTGTTATGTTTCAACTTCTCGATGTTATAGTGTTTTCTATGCAGGGCTGGTTCTTTTATTTTATTGGCACATATTCTTATTTTTATTTCGCCTAATAACAGATGATGGTCGCTTCCTATATCTGCGGATCTTTTATTTCGAACATCCAGTAGGCAACCTCGCCTCTTACAACTAATCATTAAATGATCTATTTGATTTTGGGTCTGTTGATCTGGTGAGGTCCATGTTATTTTATGACAGTCTTTATGCGGGAATATCGTGCCGCCTATTAATAATTCATTTTCTAGGCAGAGTTCGACCAGCCGTTCACCGTTATCATTTCTTATGCCTATTCCATTTTTCCCCATGACCTTCTCAATCCCTTCATTGTCTACCCCTACTTTGGCATTTAGGTCGCCCATTAATATTACTGTGTCACCTTTATTAATTTTCCGTAATGCCTCATTAAGTTCCTGATAAAAATTGTCTTTTTGATCGCTATCTGCTACTTCTGTTGGTGCATAACACTGGACTATAGATATTTTCCTAAATGGTGAGTTAAGTCTAGCTATTATTATTATCTCTGAAATAGGAATGCATTGGATTAAACTTGTCTTTGCTTCATGGCTTAGTATAATGCCTACTCCACCTCTTCTCTCTTCATTCTCCTCTTTACCAGAGTACACCAACAAGCTTCCATTATTGTTTAGTAGTTCGCCTTGTCCTGGCCATCTGGTTTCGCATAGTCAAGGATTTTGATATTTAATGAGTCCATCTCTTTGAGTACCTGGTTTAATTTGAATTTTTCAAGCATCGTACGTACATTCCAAGTTGCTATCCTTTTCTTTTCTTCATTCCAAAAACGTTACTTTGAGTCTTTAAATGTGTTTGCTTCGTGTTAGTTTCCTTGATGTCAGCATTTAGGGTGAGTGGGTCATCAATCCTCTGCACCCGAAAGTCTTTGTCTCTATTCAACTGCATATTTTCACCGTCCTCCTGTGTATTTTCCTCATTTTCATTTGTATTCTTATCTCTATTAATTTCCTTGCTTTTTGTTGTATCCCCTCCTCTTCCAATGTTAGCCTGTATTTTCAATTGCATTCCTTTATTTTCCTCATAATCAGCTTCATTTATCCGTTTTCTTTGCCTAGTTGTCATAAGTTCATATTGTTTATGTGCAGAATTTAGTTTTTTGAGTGGCCAGGGATTTCTTCTAATTTTTGGTTCGAGGAGTTCCATTTCAACATTCTACCATTTATATCCATTTTTTGATATCGTACTTTGACCGTATTTCCTTTTCTTCTTTCATCTCTTGCAGTATCTCTTATTCTTTTTTGTATCTCTCTCTCTTTGCTAATTAGTTCTGCTTCTATATATATATTTTCCCTTTTAACTTCCCTTTTTCTTTCAAAACATTTAATTTTTCTGACCAATCTGCCATTTCAACAATATATTTTTCTTGGCTAATCTTATACGCTTTGTTTACGTTCGTTTTAATTTTTAGTTCTTTCTCTATTATATTTTCTATAGCTTCTTTCATACCTTCATTGCTCTTAGAATTTACAGTTACACCAGTTATTATCAAGTTATTACGAATTTTTTCTTTTTCCAATTTCTCTATTCTGTTTTCTGCTTTTTGTAGGTTACCGATTAGATCTTCCTTTTCTCTTCTCCATTCTTCTTTTAAAAGTGCAATTTCTTCTTTTATATATTTCAAATCTTCTTTGTTCTTTTCCATTTCTAATTTCATATATTTTACGTCATCTTTAATTACTCTTATATCGTTTTTAATTTCTTTTTTGATGTCCATCATATCTTCTTTAATATCTTGTTTCAGTTCGGCAATCATCTTTTTAATTTCCTCCATGTTATCTTTTTTTATATTTTCTTCTTTTCTATTTTTCGTTGGTGTTCTAATTGTTCGTTTACTACTTTGAAATATTTGTTGTTGTTCTTCAAATGAATTATCGTGCTCTGGTTTGTTACGTTTATATCCTTTCTCCTTCCTATTTTCTTCGTTCATTGAGCGCCCTGGATCCAACTCTGTTCTATTTATGTTTTATCGGTTTTTTTCTCAAATGTTTATCAGCACCGCGATAGGACTTTACCCACGTCAACCGTTCGGAGGTTAGTTCCTCTTGATGCTGTTATATTGTTTTTCTGATCTATATTTGGACTAATTAGAATTATTACTATTTTACCTGTTTCAGGTTAGTTTTATAAGCTGCGTTGTTTTTACTTGCACATAAATTTTTAGTTTTTATTACTTTAAATTCACTTTTAATATAGGATACACTTTAACCGCGTCTATTCACCTACAAGCACCGTTAGTCTTAATAGGAAATTATTAGAATTGTATAATAAATGCCAACCGCAGTAATCAACGTCGACATCAGATAGGCTAACCAACACACTCGGCACAGCTAAAAAATTGGCAGTTTAAATTCCCGTTTAATATGTTACCGGCGGAATAAGTCCAACATCGTCCTGGTCAGTTTTGCTATGCAGGCGAGCCTGTCTTTGATATGGAACAGATGTACGCGGCCCGACTTCTCTCTATAGATATCCAATTGATATTTTCATGAGTAATTGATAGATATTAATATTTTGTACTTCAGTATCATATACTCAATATCTGATAATTAGTATCCGTTGAAGATTTCCATAATAATATGATCAATATTTATAGATAACAGATATTCGAATAAAGTTAAATAGTATAGCTAGGCATGACTTGATGAGGAATGAGATATATAATAAATAATATTAACAGAATTAAAATTGTAGCCAATTTTGTTTTGTGGCCTCAGAATATAATGCAGTGGGGGTATAGTTGGTTTCAGGTCAAAATGTAAATGTAAAATAGAAAACACAATTCTCAAAATTGCCAACGTGTCGGTTATTTAACAAGTTGTTAAATAGCCGACACTGTGCTGATGAAGGGCAATAACCTAGAAACAACGTTGTCCGTAGTTGCTTAGTTGTTCCTTTCATCTTTTATATATATATATATATATATATATATATATATATATATATATATATATATATATATATATATATATATATATATATATAAATTACTTAGGCATAAGAACTGATACAGAGCAGGTGTATGAAGGAGGTCCCATAATATTGCTATTTAATCAAACATACCTATATATAAAGTTGCACACAAGCAAAGTTATAGGTCTTCAAAATGGAGCCAAATATTTGGAAAGAAAATAATTCTCTGAACTACTTTGACTTGGAATAACCAAATTCGGTATATAATTTAGGTTTATTATTGGTCTTCTTTGAGTTCAAGTAAATTGAAACACTAAAAGGTGTTCATTGAGGTTGAGTCACCCCGAACATTATAGCAAATTTGTGTTTTCATTGATAGAATTTAAAAAGAATGATAATATCCCGCGTAGAATTTAATTTAAAACACTTTTTTACTCTTGTAAAAAAAGTGGCAATACTTTGGGACCCCTACATGTACCTGTTTCTGCGTCGGTTCTTATGCGAAACATCCTGTATACTATTAATTATATTCCACGTTTTTGAAAATGTGTTGAATAGAATCCGTTTCTGAAATGTCTTTAAAGTATCCGAGTATAGTTATAACAGTTTATATAAATGTATTTAGTGGAGTAAAATCTCTTCTCTACCTCGCTTATTTCTAGCAGATTTTTTTTAAGGTATAACCAAATGAAACTTTTTCCGTCTTGTAGAGGGATAATTTGGGCATTCAAAATGGTTTTCTACAACTTTTTCCAGTAGATACCAACTTTTTAAAATCGATTCTTCAGATGTTATTTGACAATTATGTTTTTCGTAAATCGACGATATTACCTATATTCATAATTTTCTCGCAACTTATATAAAAAACTATGGGCGCTTCTAATGGTACACATTAATTTTTGATAACTTACTTGACTACATTTGCCTCGATATAACTATAGATCAATTTTCAATAATTTATGTAGCTATCCGCATATGAAATTTTTAATGCACAAATTTTCTGGTGCAAACTTTAGAACTAATTTTCTTGAAAAGGCTTAACTTATCAAAAAATTGGTGTGTACCATTAGAAGCGCAATAGTTTTTTTATATAAATAATAATAATAATAATTTAATAATAATAATTAAAAATAAAATTATGTTTTCTGCTAATATTCCAAACAGTTTTCAAGATGTGTGCTTCCAAATTGGCCCTGGGGAGTGTTCAGAGATGATAAAAATTATTTTGAGGGAAATTATGTTCTATCTTCTAGGGGACGCTATGTCCAATCTTTTATGTCCTATCCTATGTCCAATCGTTCCAAACTGTTTGGTGGATCGAAGTGTGCACATTTCGGACTCGTGTAGTAATTTTAGAAGCATTATCATCAAAAACGCCACACCTGTATCCATTCTTTACTGGACACTGTATGTTACGAAAAACATAATTGCCAAATAACGTCCGAAGCATCGAAAATATTCGATTTTAAAAAGTTCGTTCCTCCTGAAATAGTTGTAAAAGTCTATTTGGATGACCAAATTGTCCCTTTACGAGATGGCAAAGGTTTAATTCAGTTATACATTATTTAAAAAAACGACGTAATTGAGAGCCGATTTTACTCCACTAATTATATTATTAAATCTTATGTGCAATTACAATATAATTATACTCATACGTAAGATAGACTTAATTATTTAATTTCATTTATAGTGAAAATTGAAGTCTTTTCGCTACAAAATTTTAATCCTCCTATTTATTTACAGAGATGTAAAGAAAAACTTAATACTTTAGCAATATCTGTTATGAACCAGTGGCCAGGAGTCCGTCTTTTAGTAACCGAAGGTTGGGATGAAGAAGGTTACCATACACCAGATTCATTACATTATGAAGGACGAGCAGTAGATATTACCACTTCAGATCGTGATAGATCTAAATACGGAATGTTAGCCAGATTAGCAGTAGAAGCAGGATTTGACTGGGTATATTATCAAAGTAGAGCCCATATACATTGTTCAGTAAAATCAGGTAAATACGTAGTAAATATGTACAATATACTGTGTAAGCGTTTTTGATAATACATATCTTAGAATCTCGGAAACCACAACTGATAGGAAAACACTTAAATGAAAAAAGTTTTGGCTCATTCTATTACGTCTCGTAAATTAGTTCTAGCTTTATGGGTGCCACGATATTAAAAAAAAACTAAATGTTACATTTGGGTAAATTTTTGTTTCTATAATGTGCCCACGTCGAAAACCGGGGATTTTCGCTGAGAAAGAAAGACAGTGACTAACATGAGTTAGGCCCGGCGCAAAATGAGACGCAGCTTGGTGACGTGACGCAGCGTGAGTCACGGCGAGTTTTCTGCGGGAGGAAACTGCTAGCGCGGGTACCGCGCAAATACGATTGTAGTTTTCACTTCGCAGGCAAGCCATATTACTGAAAAATGGCAACTGCTACTGCATTCATTGATTATCAATTTAGTTCTCAATTTTATTCAGAAGACGAGTTTGAGTGAAAAGCTTGCATGTACTTGAAAAAAAAACCAAAAACTGCCTTAACTAAAGAATTTAGTGACGATTTTGTTCTCATGTAGTCTACATGGCTTGTATCGTACAAAACTTGTCGAATTCGCACAGTCTCGATTAATTTTTTTTCCATGTTTTCAAACACGCGCCGTGATTTCCAAAACTGCGGCAACTACACTGCATTCCGCAGGATCACGTTGAGCCAAAACTGCGTCACGTCACGCTGCGAAGAAATATGCGGAATAACTACGAGGGTTGTCCGTAAATTAAGGTCTCCAACAAGCTCCCCTAGCTTAAATCTGACAACAGCACCGTGTTCCTTGCTTCCCCCACCACTAATCTGGCTGGTCACTACCTCGCTGTGACGGTCAATCTTGGAGTCTTGGCTTGGCTTAGCAGCCGTTAACGATGGAAGGAAAAATCGACGCTCCTGCCAAGTGTGAATTGCGTTCGGTGATTAGATTTCTGTGGTTTAAGGGGTCACCCCCTATTGAAATTCATCGTCAGTTGACCGATGTGTATGGACACAAAAAATGTGGTGTAGAGAGTTCGCAGCCGATCGTACAAACGTGCATGACGAGGCCGGCCGCGGGCATCCATCAGTTTCGGACGAGTCAGTGACGAAATTTGAGGAACATTTGCTTGTGGAAATCATAGATCATCCTCCTTACAGCTCTGATTTAGCCCCTAGTGACTACTATCTGTTTCCCAACCTGAAACAACACTTAGGAGGAATGAAATTCTCCAGCGACGAAGAGCTGAAGGCAGGCGTCGATACCTTCCTACACGAGTCGGCGGGAGAGTGGTAGGATGAGGGTATGAAAAAGCTCCCAGAACAACTCCAAAAATGCACTGATCGTGACGGGGACTACGTTGAAAAATAGCTAAAAGTCCAAGCTTTCAGAGTATGTACTTAGTTATGCAATAAAAAGATGTATTATTACATAGTCACAAAAACTCGCCGTGACTCACGCTGCGTCACCTCACCAAGCTGCGTCTCATTTTGCGCCGGGCCTAATAGTAAGTAAGCCGCAGTAGATTGAGTAAATTGGAACTTTTTTATAGAAAGGATGTATTTTACTTTTTGATGTTTTTGCATTAGTTTTTTATTAACTGATGTCTACTTAATAAAGTTTTTAGTGTGCAGTTGAATTAACTTATTGATTTCTCTATGTTAGAAATAAAACCATAAAATTTTATTTTTCGAACATATTTTTGTACAAAATAATGTGATTTAGTCAGTTTTCAACACTTTAAGCAGATACAAATTTTAAATAAATTTTTAAATTTTTGAAATAAACTTGGACTGAAAAAGGGGAAAGAACTTCCTGAAATGTAATTATAGACACTTCGCAATAAACCGATAAGAAAAAATATGTACCTGCTTCAGAAATTAGTCAAATCAATCTCGTTAAATGATGCAATACTTATATGAAATTAGTAATTGGCACTACTGCGAAGCGAAGTCCAGAGGTAGGCATTATGATTTGGAACTGTTATATATTCTCTCCACAAATGATTCTCAGATCAAATATATATATATATATATATATATATATATATATATATATATATATATATATATATATATATATATATATATATATATATATATATATATATTCAATAAACATATGCTCGCAAACGTTTTTAGTATCAAGAGGTACAATTACACATTTTTACTACAATTCGAAATAATTTGCAAGGTAACACTTTTTTGGGAAGCATCTCCTTTAAATCGCTAGAACAAATCATCTGGTTTATCCTCTTGTAAAAGGTAGAAGTTAGTTAACTTCTAACATTTTAATTTCTAGAATTTGACTGTATTTAAATGGTATTCATCACCAAGTTTATCGCCCCCACATAGCACACGATATCCACTGGACATCCATTTTTCCGTACGTCCCAGGACCAATGGATGCCTACGGGACGTCCAAGAGTGTAGCTCACAGGAACGTCCTTAACATCCATTGGACGTCCATGTTAGGTCGGTACGTTCATAGACTAGTATGAAAGCCCTCAGGATATCCCTTTTAAGACCACAAAAATTAAATATGTGTTTTGTGTTTTTGGAACGGTAATGAAGCATGTTAGTGATAGTGTCATTGGCTGGTAGTTGATATGTTACTGATGTAGCTTTGTACCAAACGATATCATTTTCACCTAAATTTTATAATTATGACTTTTGAAAATTGGAGGACTTTGCTTGTTTAAAGGAATATATCTCTTTCTATAAGGTAAGTTAAATGTTCATAAATGTCGCTAAACAAAGGATAAAAAATTAATAAATATTATAAGTAATTATAAATATTGACTTATTTTTAATACATATATTACATCTCAACTATAATACTTGTTTTGCAGCTGCTGCAGAATGGGGAGTCAAAAATACTACCAACAAATTAACGGAGGTCTAATCACTGTTAAGTAGAGAAATCGAAGATTGCAAAAGAACAAAAACAATCTTTATACGTAGCATATAGAAAGAAGAAAATACTATATATTGTAGATTTAAAAAAACATGCTTATTTTTGTATAATATATTTTTTAGTGAGCATATTTATTTATTTCTTTTGGACAATTATAAATAATTTTGAATATCACAAAACTTCCCCTCTTGGACGTCTTGTACGTATACACTACACACATCTGGTAGGTACATTCTTAAAAGTTCCAAAATGTCCATTTGTGAGTCATTGATGGATATCCCAAGAATATCCAATTTTCTGGAAAAAGAACTACTCAGTGACATCAGTCTAACGTTCCTGAATGGACCTCCGTAGTATACGGGTGGTCCACTTTCGAAAGCGGAAACTTTAGAGACAGACAGAGAACCACAGAATAATACCAGTTTTTATTATAAACTATATTCGAAAAATGCTTCGTTACAAAGATACAGGGTGTGAAAATTTTTATCAAATGTTCGAAATTTATTAATATTTTTAAAACTACTTTAGATATTTAAATGAAATTTGGAACCTTTGAATAGGTAATCTAGATACATATTTTTACATAAAAAATATTATTTTTCTTCAACTAGTGGCGTGCGTACGGACAGATCTTCGGGAAATTTTAATTAAAAAAATGGTATGCCAACATTTTTTTAGAAACAAAAACTATTTCTAGAATTCTTGTTCAATTTACAACAGATAAAGCTCCTTACTTTTTTCGTTTGACACACCGCTTGCCAGTAAAAAATTAAAATTCTTTAAGCAACTGGAATTCAAACAAATTTTAATCTGTCGTAGTAGACCATGAAACAAAAAAGACTACTACTGTTACTGTGTTTTTGCATTTTACAATGACAGTTAATTGAATTGTGTCAGGTAATTTAATTTCGATTTATTGTTAACATTATTATTAGAGTGTTGTGTAAGTATTAATCTGAAAAATGCTTTTTTCTAACAACGAATACGCAGATATTCATTTCTGCTGCGGATTTTGTGATGGAAATGCAGAAGCGGCAGTTCGTGAATATCATAGACACTATCCAAATAGAAGAGTTCCAGATGCTCGCGTATTCATCAGAATTTTCGTAACTTTGGCCTGCGTGTTAATAATGAACGAAACAGAAATCGTCGATATAATATTCAGAATAATCGTATACTACGTACTTTTGATAACAATCCGAGGCTGAGCTTTCGGAAGGCAGCTCAGCACCTTCACATTCTTAAGTCTAAATTATTACGAACACTACGCGATGACCACATACATGCATATCACCTACAGCCTGTTCAGGATTTGCACCCTGGTGATGCTGAAAAAAGAATAAGATTTTGCCAGTGGCTTTCAATCTCGACGGAAGAAAATCCTGATTTTTTACATAAGATTCTTTGGACGGACGAGTCCTCTTTTATCAGACGTGGGGTAACAAATTACCATAATATCCAGACTTGGGCACATCAGAATTTTCCGTAAATATTTGGTTGGGCGTTATTGATAGTAATGTTTCTGGTCCACATTTCCTACCCCCAAGGTTGCACTTAGAACTGTTTATGGAGTTTCTTAACAATAATCTGCTAGACTACCTAGAGAATTTACCCATTAATTTAAGGTATGAGAGTTGGATATAACTGGGTGGAGCTCCCCCGCATTTTGGAATAGCTGTAAGAGCTATTGGCTCAATACCAATTATCCTCAACGATGGATTGGCCGGCTAGGGAGGAATGACATGAATAATGACGTGGTTAATGGTATTGGACCAGTGGCGTGGCCACCCAGGTCACCGGATCTTAATCCGCTAGACTTTTACGTTTGGGGCACTATTAAAGATAAAGTATACGCTAATCCCGTATTAACAAAAAAAGATTTAATTTAATAATTCATCAAGCCTGCAAGGATATGCGGCTAAATCCGCAGTATCTCTTGCAATAAATGCGTTAGTGAGAAGATGTCGAAAATGTATTGAGTGGGTGGACTACATTTTGAATTTTTGTAATTTTACCCTTAATTTTCTTTCTCTTTGTTATTGTTGTTGAAAGCCACTAATTAAATTTCTCCATTTCGTTTTTGTTTACTTAATTGTTTTTCAGAAATCATTAGGTAATTTAATTTTTTACTGGCAAACGGTGTCTCAAACGAAAAAAAGTATGGAGCCTTTTTCTGTTGCAAATTGAACAAGGATTCTAGAAATAGTTTTTGTTTCTAAAAAAATATTGGCGTACCATTTTTTTCATTAAAATTTTCCGAAGATCTGTCCGTACGCAGGCCACTGGTGGAAGAAAAATAATATTTTTTACGTAAAAATATGTATTTAGATTAGGTACCTCTTCAACGGTTTTAAATTTCATTCAAATAGCTAAAGTATTTTCAAAAATATTAATAAATTTGGAACTTTTGATAAAAATTTTAACACCCTGTATTTTTGTAACGTCTATTTGTGGTCCATGAATGGACATCCCAGGATTGTTTAATTTTGTGAAAAAACAAATCTCCTATAGATGTCCGTCGAACCTCCCAGTGCATGGACGTCCTAATGAACGTCTTTGTGTTATGTAGGCTGTTAGGTACCTTAAAAGTTAAAATAATATTCTTACTCATATTTTCGAATACCCTGTATATATTTGATTTATTTATTCTTTGTGCACGATCACCAGATTTTATTCCGGTTGTCTTAAACACAACAGAACAACGAAAGAATGGTGGGCAAGCTAGTAAAGTTAATTTGAGGCAATTAAACTAGCAGCAAATGTCAAATGATAGCATCTAAACTGCATCGTATCGCTTTTCAAGTGGCCGTCGTCGGTGTTGTGTGACTTTCTGTGGGTTCAAAATAACAAATGACTAGCTCGTTGGCATTTGATGATAATGCGGTTCAACTTAGTAGGATTGGGTGCCGTTTGGAAATTAAATATCCATGCTAAAGATAAACCTTACGTTGCCTGAAACCGGTTTTCCATCTTGTTTATTAGCGAAGTTAAATATCTACCAACCGGTCTATCAAATATTTAATAATTATTATTTATGTTGGTTTCCCCTATTTTCCTAGGAAAATTTCAAAAAGCTTCTACATACAAATAAAGTAAGTAGAAATAAGTAAGTAAGTAAGTAGAACAAACTACTACGAGTCTGTATCGATGTCCATTAAAAAAAAATAAGACATTTTTTAATCTATTTCCTGTTATGAATTGACATACATTTCATAAGGTGACTTTTAAAATAATTAAGTAAATATATCTGCAAAATATAAATTTAATAGGTATTAATGAATGACCAACTACTCTGCAGATTATGCTCCCCTCAACATTGAATTACACTCGCAATATTTTTCCTATATATTTCTTATTATTATCTGTTCGCAGTTTTTTTCCATTCATTATTCAGGTATTAAGTTAATTCAAATTAATTTTCTTACAGTTCTTATCAATGAAGTCATGTATGCTCTTTGATATTAAATATCTATATTAAAGAAATAACTCCATAGATAAGGTTGAATTTAACATTTATCTACTAATAAAAAAACTCATACCTACTATTTTGGGCATTATTAAATGAATATTCAAATTGACATATATTAGCAATCCGATCTATTTCTGTATTTCAAACATTATTTCTTTAGATGGTTTCCAGTTAAAACAATTAAAAATAAATAATATAAATTTTATTGCAATAAACTATACGAGGAATATGAAATTCAGATTTCTGTCATCTTAAAAATCATAATAGTACCAATTTAAATATAATAATTTTATAATAAATAGCACTAGCCTGGATCTTTGATTATCATTTTTGCTTTATACAGTTACCATTAGATATATAGGCATAAGAAGGGGAATTGTTAATATTGTCCAAACTACGAGTATTGACGTTTGTAGGCCGTCAGAAATGTTAAGCATTACGTTCGGCATCGCCAGATCTCAAGACCTGTGCCAGAAAAACAGGTAATTTGTACTTATACTATTTTAATCGAGTAGTAGAGGTAATAATAATAAATGTTTAATTTGTTAGATATGAGGGTGTCGATCGCAATGCTTTTCTGTTAGACGGCCTCGTAATTTTGACGGCTTAAAATTTGTCATCAAAAAGTGAAACATTACTTTGACATATCTGATAGCTAAACTAATAAAATCAATGATAGTTATATAGTTACTTATTGCCAACCTTACTAAATTACATACAATAATTCAAATCTTTACAACTTTACTTTTAACACTCTATATCTTTACATTACATTTTGCATACAATATATTTAGACGTCTACTATTTTCAGCTTCTCTATGATCCACTGATTATGGAACACTGTGTATATGATATCATATATTGCATAATTTTATAACAGTTTATGGTAATCTTTAGTAAATTAAAAAAAGGTGATATAGGTGTACTTTGTATAAATTGTCAAGTGATGCAAATAATTTTCTTAATACAGTAATATCTGCGATCAAAGCCATGAGACGGAAAATTTACTTTTCTTGATGTTAAATGCTTCACCACATATTTGAATGATTTAAATTTAATATTTTTATACACTGTCTGGCCGTAACACTTCCTTTCTTCCTTCGATATATTTGTTTCTTAATTTTTCAGACTTTCTTTTGGCAGTTCGAGGATTTACTCTAAAATAACAAAATGTGGATACATAAGTATGCTAACATTTTTATATCTAACATACAGGATACTTACAAATATTTGTGCTCGGCTTTTTAAAGTTTTCTTCGCCTAGCTATACTCGAGTCTCTTCTTCATGAAACCCAACCTATTTCATTCCTTGAAATTTAATTGCCATTCTTTGATTTTTTTTTTAAGAGAACCTCGAAGACGAAGGTGTCAAAAATATATCGGATAAACTCATAGGTTCTACTGCTTTTACTATAAAATATATCTTTTAAAATAAACAAACAAACACAAAAAAAGCATTTATAAAAAGTCACTTCAGAATTTAGAGGCATCCACAAAACATTTGTGAGGGCATCAGGTTTCTAATATTTTTGCAACTTCTAATAATGCACCACATGTTTTTATTCATAGGTTTTAATACAAACCACACGGTGATCTATATAGGCAACCAGAATAACAACATGATTTATTGGCTGTCTGCTATTACTTAAAGACACTAATGGCGGCTTTGCCAAATATTGCTGCTTCTGACTACATAAGCAGCAATAACCAAGAACGAACCTCGACTGCAATCGAAAATACGTCAAATGATAATAATTCAACCAACAATATTGCTGGTACCTCGTACTTATTAGCAGTGAAATCGGCTCCTAAACCTACATTCCCTAAAAAGAAACAAGCAATTGTTATACACACAGAAGACACTATTAAACTCTACGGCAATAGGGAATTTTATAGGCCCCTAAAACATTATATTTGCTTCACGAATATCAAATAACAGAATATGTATATATCCAACTCTGAACAAGTTAATCAATTAATACAGTCACACCTCTTCATCGTCATTGGGAACACAGGATTGAGAATTCGTAGATTAATCTCTCCTACTAAACGAATCTTAATCTTAAATAGCCCAATCGTTCCACATGAAGTAGCTGAAAGTGCTCTGAAGGATCTCGGCTTACATCTAGCATCGCCGGTATCCCTGGTGAAGAGTACAGTCATATCCTCAACTTCCGAAGACAGGTATATGTTTTCACCAATACGGAAAATTTTGAACTACAAACCTCAGTAATAATCCCATTTGAAGGAAATGACTATAGAATTTTCCTCTCTACTGACAGGATGGAATGCTTCGTCTGCAAGCAGGTTGGCCATACTGCTAACAACTGTCCTAATCCTCCACGAAATAATAATGTATTATTAACACACAACCCCACACAAACCTCAAACTCAGCAAATCCTCCTACAAGCATTACAACCAATCAATCTGACGTACTCCTTCCGCATCAAAGGACTCTACCAAAAAGAAGTCGCTCAGATACCTCCACACCAAGTGAGCAAAGTAGCTTTTCTAGCGAAATATCCTCAGCAATTCCATGTTCTTCCAGTACTATGCGGCTTCCTGATATTCCTACCACTTCTCAAAAATCTATAAAGCCTATCCAAAAGAAACGAAAAATAGAAACTTACTCTGAATCACCGTTATCTGATGTCACAAAAGCGGACATCAAAGAAGTATATGAAAGGAATCCAGACAATTTTATTATTTCCGTTGATAGTTTTATAGTCTTCCTGGAAAATTAACACGGCAGCTGCAACCCCTATCAAGAAGCATTAAGATTCACCTCAAATATTGAAACTTTACTGTCGAATATGCGCACAATATATCCTGCCTTAAAAGAAAGGTCAATCAAAAACAGATTTACACGTTTATTCAAAAAAATTAAGACCCATCTCAATTCTGAAAAACTTGAAATCGAAAGCGTTTCCAGGAAACACTCCCAAACGTCGGTTCCCAAACGTCGGTAGATTTAACAATGAGTGATGATGATAACAATTCAGACGGCTCCCAACAATCACTAAAATCCATGCACTAACTATATACCGGGTGTTCCCTCTAAGACTTTCAGTGCGAATATCTCCGAAACCATCATAGCCAGTGCGACGAAATTTGGTATACAGACACTAGATGGCGCGTAGAATCTGATGATAACATCAATTTTTATACAGGGTGTTCCATTTTCTAAGAAATCGATTTAATTTTGATTTTTTGGTTGTCAGCCCTGCTAAAACTTATGTTTAAATTGAAATATACTTAATTATGAACACATTCTGATAAATAAACATTCAAAAATTTCAATTACAGAGCAACGTTCAATCTGAGGAATGTACATGCATGTACGATTAGAAACAAATCTTGCCGTTTCATCGTTCAATACCTACCTTATTACGTTATGTTGTGTATATGTTGTAACAGTTAGCTTTCAACATTTTAAAGATATTCTAACAAGATGTATTCATACTGTACATAGAATTATGAAATTAGTTTATTTTTCTTAATTTTATTCGTTTAGAAATTTTAAAACCCACGATAGACAACTGAATCTAATGTCTTATAGAATACTCTTCAAAGAATGTGAGTTACAGACTTCTTTATAATATTATCCATCATTCCATGTTTAGAATTATTTCCAAGAAAATGTCCGTAATATTTTTCGCTTATTCTTTCTGGTGTCTGCTTTAATGTAATTTGTGGCACAGCACACACATAACTGAAAGATAAAAACAATAATTACAAATTATTATCTAGCTTTAAACGACTATTTGATAGGTACCTACCTACTGGGTATAGTACATTTGCAGGTGATTCTTCCTAGCAAAAACCAGTTGCTTTATTTCAGTTCTGTATCATGAAATACAGAAATTGTAGTTCATTGTTTACTATTTTACAGATGTAGAGTTCTTCTTAAACATAAGTACATAAGTAAAGTCATAGATTGTAAAGTGCTGAAATATGTGGATTCAAGAATCAATCATTTCTAGGTTATGCTTTCGTAATATTTTCTTTTGTCGGGCTAGGGTAGGTTCAGATCTGACTTTCAACGACAAGCACGTTCACATTATAATTAAAAGTTTTAGAAATGGTTTTGTTTGAATTTATTTGTTGCTAAATAACTAATCAATAATTATTACAGCAGTTGGAAAACAGAGATATTCTTTAAGTACTTACACAATTTTGTAAATTATTTTGTCATAAAAAATAAGTGTACCTAATTATTATTGTACACTGTAGTAACATAAAAAACAATTTACTGAAGTTTTATTACATTATAATGGAATAATTTAAAAATTTTCACAGATATTTTACACAATCTTCACGCTGTAACTCTAACTGTAGCGGTAGACTGCACCGGCACGGCGACCACAATGCTCCAAAAGCCTCAACTCAAGTCTAAATTTTTATCGACAAGCCTCAATAACACCATTGTGCATACGTAAATTGCATTAAATCCATTATTTAGCGTTATTTACGTAAAATAAAATACTTCATGCCATTAATATTTGACACTTCAATGACAATTAATAGTTTTGACGTTCACCGATGTTAGTTTCTTCTGTGTAAGTCTGGCTCAAGGCTATACACATTTTACATGACAAAACAATGAAATTTGGGTACTTTTTGGAGGCGTTTTTCTATGTTAAATTTTGAAATTTTTGAATGTTTATTTATCAGAATGTGTTCATAATTAAGCATATTTCAATTTAAACATAAGTTTTAGCAGGGCTGACAACCAAAAAATCAAAATTAAATCAATTTCTTGGAAAATGGAACACCCTGTAAAAAAATTGATGTTATCATCAGATTCTAAGCGCCATCTAGTGTCTGTATACCAAATTTCGTCGCACTGGGTATGATGGTTTCTGAGATAATCGCACTGAAAGTCTTAGAGGGAACACCCGGTATATTACTTCTATTATATTATTACATTCACTTTAATACAATGGCACTGCAATGGATTTTATCCTCGTCTTGAATGAATTCAGCAACGTTTCAGATTTTCTTCCCCAAATAATTTGCCTTCAAGAGACTAACTTTAAAGAATCCCACAACCCCTACCTCAAAGATTACGTGGGTCACCATCATATTTGAACTGAGTATACAAGAGCCAGTGGCGAAACTTCAATATTTGTATCCAAAAATCTCTTTTGTCAAAGACTTCCACTCACAACAAACCTAGAGGCTGTTGCTTTAAACGTATGGTGTAAGTCTAAAATTACTATCTGCACTATATATATTCCACCAAATTGTGACCTGTCAGAAGCCCAAATGCTATCTGATCTGATCAGTCAGCTCTCTACTCCATTTATACTCACCGGTGATTTCAACGCACATAACGTAATGTGGGGTTCTAATCATAGATTTGGAAGAAGGGAAATAATCGAAAATGTGATAAACACCAGCAACCTGTGCCTCATGAACACAGGATGCAAGACGCACCTAAATATTTCTACTGGAACTTTTACATCTATAGACCTCAGTTTTAGCGATCCTACAACAAATCCACTAATAAGTTGACAAACCTTGGACAGTTTATATGATAGTAATCACTATCCAATAAAGATTTCAAACAACGCGCCCATGCCAATTATGAAGTATTTAAAGTTAACTGGCGCTAACTGGGAAAATTATAGTCTAAATGTACAAACCGAAACCGATAAACTCGAATTTCCCGACGACATTGACCAAACAACAGATCAATTTACCAAATGCATGATTGCATCCGCAGAAAAATGCATTGGGAAATATGCAATAAACTCCTCAAAAAAAGTGGTTCCTTGGTGGACCGATGAATGCAGAAGTGCAGTCCAAGAATGAAAAACAGCGTTAAACAAATATCGTAGAACCAGACCTCTAAATGATTTTATAAATTTTAAAAAACTAAAAGCAAAATCAAAACGAATTCTAAAAGAACGTGGAGAAATTATGTAAATTCAGTATCAAACCAGACTCGTCCGGGACAAGTTTGGGAAAAAATACGGCAAATGAAAGGGTGCAACACAAATTATAACACAACTGCTGTACTGAACAATGACGATGAAATTATCACAGACAGCCAAAACATCATCAATACTTTTACTGACTATTTCCACACAAAATCAAGAAATACAAATGCTCCCCAAATTTCACCTTCCTTGCAGACGTTAGTATTATCCAACTCCAGCTCATTAAATGTTTCTTTCACGCTTCAAGAACTCTGCAATACTCTTTCTGCAAAAACTTCTCAAATACCTAACTATGAACAGCTTATCAAAACTGTTGAAACTATATAACTCAATTTGGTCAAAACAAGCATTCCCGACAATATGGAGACAATCCATCATTCTACCTTTCAAAAAAGATAACACTACATCAGCCCACCCTACAACATTTTGTACAATGTGCAAAAATGATAAACAAAAGACTATGGTGGTACCTGGAACAACATAAATCCAGCACAATGCGGATTCCGACATCACCGAAGCACCATGGATAACCTTATGATTCTCCAAAATGAAATTGCTAATGTTTTCGCCAATAAACAAGAAGTAATTACTGTAATATTTGACATAGAAAGTGCATTTGATACAGTTCAGAAATCTGTAATTTATTTATTATCAATTTATCAGGAAACATACTATCGTTTTTAAATAATTTCTTAACAAACAGAACCTGTAAAGTAGTAGCTAACGGAAAAAGCTCTAACGTATTCACATTAGAAAACGGAGTACCACAGGGCTCAGTATTAAGCACTACCTTATTCCTTCTTGCCATTAACGACTTGGACAATCTTATCAAACCCCCAGTTAAACATACCCTTTTTGCAGATGATCTTATACTTTTCTCTGCAGGGAAGTTTACTTCAACAACATGTAGTTTACTCCAAAAATCAGTGGTAGATGTCACCAAATGGTCAAAAACAACAGGCTTTAAGTTTTCCTCAGTTAAATCTAAAGTCATAAAATTTAGCCGAAACAGAACAAACCTTACGCCACTTATAACACTACACGGCATACCATTACAAGTTGTGAAAGAACATACATTTTTAGGTCTCATTTTTGAGAATAAACTGTGCTGGAAATATCATATCCAGGAAGTTAAAAAGAACTGCATGAGAAATATTACATCTTGAAAACTTTATCTCATCATAAGTGGGGAGCTGAAGAACAAACTCTTCTAAAAATTTACAGAAGTTTAATTCGCTCAAAACTGGATTATGCTAGTATAATCTTCTCCACTGCTAGCAAATCAAATTTAGATATTTTGAACAAAATTCATAACTCAGCATTACGTATCTGTCTTGGAGCCTTTAAATCTAGCCCTATTACATCCCTTTATTGTGAATCTCATGAACTTCTTTTAACGTACTCGGCAAGAATTTCTGATGGCTCTAGCAATCCTGTCTTCAATATTCTCAAACACCGTCAAAGCACCTTACCTATCACACCAGATTACCACCAATTTCACAAATAATAAAACCTTTGTTAGGTAATTACGATCTCAGTTTAACGTTTCCTCATCCGATTTCAACAGCTCCACCCTGGAACAAAGTATTACCCTACATTAACACAGTCTTATGTAAGTATAATAAACATGAGACTCCCAATGTTATCATTAAGCAAGCATTTCTACTAATCACCACAGAACAGGCCGACCATATTCTATATACAGAGGCTTCCAAAAATGACGACGCCACTAGTTGCTCTGTTGTTACTACATATTCCACCATATCAAGACACGTTCTTCCTAAAATCTGCAGTATTCATACTGGTGAACTGTACGGAATCCTGATGGCACTGAAATCAATAACAGGTACACACAAGAAAGTTGCAATATGTACAGATTCTCTCGCTTCCATTCACTCTATTGAAAATATTTAAACTCAGAATTCCTTAGTACAGAAGATACATGACACCTGTCACAGCTTAACACACGCAATATTTCTATAACTATCATATGGGTACCATCACACATCAACATCCTTGGAAATGAAAAAGCTGATGGTGTTGGATGGAAGATCCAGCTCTACCAGGATTTAAATAACGCCTTTAAAAATTCCATTTTAAATAAATGGCAAAGCTTGTGGAACCAAACAAATACAGAATTCCTTACAAGTAACAAATTACCTCTCTTTATGACACATGTCCTGAGATCTGATGTCGAGAGTAATGCTTGACACTTCTGACGGCCTAAAAAGGTCAAATGTTGTGGGTAATCACTTATCCCTAAACAGAGTAGATCGTCTACACACTGCGTCGCCCACACACAAACTCACAAGTAACGTCACTGGTACTTGAATCGAAGATGTCAGATATTGCTTGCTAATAAATTTTGGGTTTTCTTTATATTTTAAAAGTATCCCGTATTATTATTTTTGTGTTAATGGAACTATTTTTGTGATTTGGCGTAATAATTGTTGTTCTGATATTTGTTAAGTCACCTTCAGAGAAGGACGTAGTGTTGCCAGCAAGACTAATTCACGTGCCTTTCAACCAATGAAATAAATTGTATTCGTTGCTGAAAGTTTAAAATTTCCAACTTCAACTATCGAGAGGAATAACATTTGTACATAACATAACCAACAAAAACAAAACCAACTTTATAAAATCTTTATTTCAGTTAAATTAAACTGGTGGTGGTGAGGTTACCAGCAACACTACATTGTTCTCTAAAGGAGGTTTGAATGTTACGTTTTGGTTCTTATTTCAGTGCTGTTGACAATATATACTCTTAATGTCAAATCTCAAATTATATTGCATTATAATTCTGGGGACACAATTTATATTGTGGCTACTTGTAAAACCAAAATGAAACTGGTTAATCTATTACTTTCCATAGTGTCCCAAAAGAACCTTTATAAAGAAATGAATGGACTGGAAGGCGATAAGATACAATCGAAAAGATACTTTTGATCTAGATAACGAAGGCATTTGCAGTAAGCATTTGTATACAAAAAAAAATTAAAAATATGTATTGCAGAGGAAAAATTAACGCAGTTTCAGAGAAATTATAACCCACAGGTTACAAATATAAATTCTTGTCATTTGTTGTGTGCTGTATACAGAACTATTACATTAGATCAATAATTTTAGCGATGTTAATCTGAAGTCTACATCGTGCAATTGCTTCGTGAAAACTCTTCCACCAGTACACATTCTCTCCAGAACACTATGCTCAAAAAGAATAAAGAAGATAGTAAGTGAACTTCCGGAATCGAAAGCCACAATAAGACAAGTATGGTCACCAAAAATTCTGGTTGCCAATGTAATTTTAAATTATTTAATCATATAATCAAGATAAATGTAGACACAAAATCGTACATATAAGTAAGTTTTTATTTAAATACGTCTCCAAAAGTCTTCAATCTTTGTAACGGTTTACAAATTTAAGAAATATAATATACAGCTTGGTGTATGTTTGGTTGCCTATGATTGTTTTGTTAAAACAGAATTTTGAAATTATTTATGAATAAATACAGACAAATAAAATAACAATTTAGAGGCACTAGTTTTTATTACATTTTTCCATACTTCTTACACTGAATATGTTATATAACACATCTTGTCATTTAATCAATCCTTCATTACATTAAGTCTACGCACCCCTGCTTCGGAGCGGCTCGTATGTTAGGTTACCTTATGTGTTGTGACATGTCGTTAAAGCTGCTACTGTTATCATTTCCTTGACGCTGATACTTTTATTGGCAAGAAGCATCTCTAGCTTTAGAATACAGAGGTAGTAGTGTGTCTAGCTAAAAGATAAACGAAACTTAAGATATTCCTAGGTTAGAAGTTTCTTATTTATTTAGTTAAATGTTAAGAGAATGTAGTAGAACTTACCGTGGAGCGTGGTTGCACTGCTTGGTCTACGAGCTGTGAGAATTTCTGGCATCTTATTTAAAATTTGCTTGGAAGATGAGATATTGGCATTGTTTATTTTTATTTTGGCAAGTGTTGACAGATGAATTTAGAGTCGATTTAGTGGCATTCGTTTTATGAGATTCTCACCAGATCTAGTAAGTTTTTCAAAATTTTGCGCATTTTTGTAACTTCTTGTAAAGACAAGGAGTGGCGATTTCCGCCAAAGGACGAAGATCGCCATTTTGTCTTGAGAAGATGGACCTGTTAAAAGGTGCACGGCTGGTTTATACCAATTGGTAATACCTTATTACATCTGAGGTAAGCTTTTTAATCCTTTTACGTTTATTCACATATTTAACTGGAATCGACCATACCTGCCAAGGTAATTCCAATAATTTGAACCCCAACTACGGGAGCCCAGTTAAGTTCTCACGGCTGCCCATATTCTCATTCTTCCCAAGAGGGAAGCATAATTTATAAGTTGGTTTCCTCTGGCGAGGACCGTGCCGACGTATGCTTGACTAGGTTTGGTAAAGCCACTCTCACCCAGCTCACAGTTCACGGATCTACAGGTGGTACAGCTACGCTGCTACTACAAACCGCCAAGGTGTGGGATTCCTGCTCCTTCCTTTTGCCTCCAGAGTCTGCTCTCCGCAGCCAGGCCATGCCACCGCCATAATTGAATCCCCAATGTGCATTAATTAGCCCCTCCACGAAGACGTCACCTCAACGTGATGGGTCACGCTAACACAGGTTTCTTTATTTGAAAAGTGTTATGAGTTTTTACATTTTTAGCAGTATCACAGCCCACTAATTTTATTTCACATATTGAATAAGCGTAATGCTTGAATATATAATCGTTTAACGATAAATTTATTTCTTGGTATACCAAATTATAACTTTTTTTGTAAACTCTCTAAACAGCTGTTTTAAGAGTATCCTATTATATACACAGGCCTATTATTTAAGGAGTTATCTGAATACTGCATTTCTCATTTCGAGCGTCAATTTAATAACATATTATTTTTTTATTAAATGATATTAGTAATATTTTTTTTGATCATATCATATGCACTTAAATTTTAAGACCATATAAGTCTATCGTGGAGTGGAGCTGAATTTTTTTTTGAGACACGATCTTCAATCTTTTGCATTTTTGTACCAACTGTTATATCGTTTGTTTATGCTGCTTGCGATCATGGAGTGCTGATAATGTACTGATAATGTTATATTGACAATTTTACACTGATAATATGATAACGTTAGTGTTTATTCTCACACTTACTAAGGTATATATTAGGTATATTTATATATATATATATATATATATATATATATATATATATATATATATATATATATATATATATATTATACAGGGTGTTTTTCAGGAAATCGATTTCATTTTGATTTTTCGGTAGTTAACCCCGCTAAAACTTAAGTTTAAATTTAAATATACTTAATTATGAACACATCCGGAAAATTAAACATTCAAAAATTTTAAAATTTAACATAAAAAAACGCCAAACGCCAAAAAGTACCCAAATTTCATTGTTTTGTCATGTAAAACGTGTATAGCCTTGAGCCAGACTTACACAGAAAAAACTATCATCGCAAAACGTCAAAACTATGAATTGTCAAATATTAATTGCATAAAGTGCCTATTTTATTGGACATAAATATTGCTAAATAATGTATTCAATGCAATTTACGTATGCACAATGGTGTTATTGAGACTTGTCGATAAAAATTTAGACTTGAGTTGAGGCTTTTGGAGCATTGGGATCATTGCGCCGGCGCAGTCTTTCGTTACAGCTAGTGTTACAGCTCCGTTCAGCGCGAATATTATGTAAAATATCTGTGAATATTTTTAAATTGTACCATTATAATGTAATAAAACTTCAGAAAATTGTTTTTTTTTGTATATTACTACAGTGTACATAATAATTAGGTACCCGTATTTTTTATCACAAAATTACTCACAATTATTGATTACTTATTTAGCAACAAATAAATTCGAACAACGCGATTCCTAAAACTTTTTCTATTATAATGTGAACATGTTTGTCGTTGAAAGTCAGAACTGAACCTATTCCAGCCCCACAAAAGAAACATTACTAAAACATAACCTAAAAATGATTGATGTTTGTAGTGTCCACATATTTCAGCACTTTATTTATCTTTCTGATAGATAAAGTATGTTTAAGAAGAACTCTACATCTGTAAAATAGTAAACAATGTACTATAATTTCTGTATTTCATATGATTCAGAACTAAAATAAAGCAACTGGTTTTGTGCTAGGAAGAATCTCCTATAAACTTACTATACCCAGAAGGTACCTATCACATAGTCATTTAAGCTAGATAATATTTTCTTGTGTAATTAATAATTATTACAGCAGTTGGAAAAAAGAAAGATTCTTTAGATACTTACACACTTTTTTAATTATTTTGTGATAAAAAATACGGGTACCTAATTATTATGTACACTGTAATAACATAAAGAAAAAAACAATTTACTGAAGTTTTATTACATTATAATGGAACAATTTAAAAATATCCAATACAATATTCACGTTGAACGGAGCTGTAACGAAAGACTGCGCCGGCGCAACGACCCCAATGCTTCAAAAGCCTCAACCCAAGTCTAAATTTTTATCGAAGTTTCAAAAACACCATTGTGCATACGTAAATTGCATTGAATACATTATTTAACGTTATTTATGTGCAATAAAATACTTTATGCCATTAATATTTGACAATTTACATGAAAAAACAATAAAATGTGTGTACTTTTTAGAGGTGTTTTTTATGTTAAATTTTAAAATTTTTGAATGTTTATTTTTCAGAATGTGTTCATAATTAAGTATATTTCAATTTAAACATAAGTTTTAGCGGGACTGACTACCAAAAAATCAAAATTGACTCGATTTCCTGGAAAATGGAACACCCTGTATAAGAATTGATGTTATCATCAGATTCTACGCACCATCTAGTGTCTGTACACCAAATTTCGTCGCATTGGTTATAATGGTTTCTGAGATATAAGCACTGAAAGTCTTAGAGGGAACACCCGGTATTACAGGGTGTTTATTAATTGAATGCCGATACTTAAGGGTGTTAATCCTTCGGTCATTTTAAGAAGAAAACTTAATATCAACATATGTCCTAAACCTCTTAATTTTTGAGCTACTGGGTGTTAAAGTTTTAAGAAAAAATTTACTTTTTTATTATAATTTTCTTATTACTCCAGATATTTTTCTAAAATTTTGTACACACCTATTAATCATTAAGGAGCATTGTTTGATGTAAAAAATGTTTTAAAATCTTTGCCAATGACGTCCGTACGAGGTTTGAATTAAATATTTTTAAATAAAAAAAAGATACGCCACTGCCTTTTCCAAAAACTAAAATTATTTTTAAAATCTCCATTTATTTTACAGCAAATTCGGTCCCTAGACTTACTCTCGTACGACGCACCATTTTCACGTAAAAAAGTTAAAACCAAAAAAGTTTTTCCCCATTTTTTACATCAAACAATGCTTCTTAATGGTTAATAGGTGTGTACAAAATTTCATAAAAATATCTGGAGTGATAAGAAAATTATATAAAAAAGTAATTATTTTCTTAAAACTGTAACACCCTGTAGCTCAAAAATTAAGAGGTTTAGGACATATGTTGATATTAAGTTTTCTTCTTAAAATGACCGAAGGATTCACATCCTTAAGTATCGGCATTCAATTAATCAACACCCTGTATATATATATATATATATATATATATATATATATATATATATATATATATACCTATATATATATATATATATATATATATATATATATATCAGCTCTGCAGGCCTAGTAGGTCTATGGCTTGATTCACAATTCTTCTCCATTCCTTCTTATAAGTAGATCTCTGCTTCCATTAAGTGATATTTATTCTATGTCCTTTTCCACGTCCTCCTTCCATCTTATTCTCGGTCTTCCACGTCTGTTTCTCGCTCCAATTCCGCTTTCTATAATCTTATATGGAGTTCTATGTCTTGGCATTCTCATTATATGACCCATCCATCTAAGTGTTTGGGCCTTTATTACTCCTATAATATCATTAAATAGGGATACTAACTCACTCTTTCCCATATCATCAACCTTTTTTCCTCCGAATATCTTTCTCAAAATTTTTCTTTCCCATATCCTTAACCTATTTTGTTTTGCCATTGTCAGTGTCCATGTTTCGCATCCAAAAATCAGTACCGGCCTTATAACCGTTTTGTAAATTCTGACTTTGAGACCCCTTCATATACCTGTATTCCTTGAAATATTATTAAGAGCCCCAACGCATCGATTTCCTGCCATTAATCTGTTCATCAACTCTTCTTCAAAACTCGGGTTTCAAGTAAATGTCGTTCCTAATTATGTGAATTTTTCAACCTCTTCTAATGTATATATTTTTCCTTCATCTGTTGTTATTCTTAATGTTTTATTTCGTACAAATTCCCTGTCAGAGCATACCACGTATTTCGTTTTAGTTTGGTAAATTACTAGTTCCATTCTTTCTGCTGATGTTACCAATCTCTTGTACGTTTCTGTTAACTCTTTTTTACTTCTTGTTAATAGTACGATATCATCCGCAAATGTCAAACACTGATGCCGTTTATGGTATATTAAACCAGCACTATTTATATTTGCTTCTCTAAATATTTTTTCCAGTATTATATTAAACGAGAGTGGTGATAATGGATCTCCTTGTCTGAGAAATTCTGCTACTTCAAATCTTTCCGATAACTTTCCTTTCACTCTGACACTATTTTCTGTTTGTGTTAATTTTTTCATATTTATTATTTTAGGACTTACATTCATATTTCGTTGGCTTTTTCGTTGCTTTCGTTTAGTTGGCTTCTTCTGACTCTATCATATGCTTGTTTAAAATCAATAAAGAGTAAATAAGGTTCCTTTTGATGTTCGTAGCTTTCTGCCTGTATCTCCTTTAACGCAAAAATTTGGTCCACTACCGATCTCCTCCGTCTAAATCCACATTGGTATTCTCCTATTTCATTTTCTATCTTCACAGCTAGCCTTTTCTTAATATGAGACGTCAAAATCTTATACATATATTACATTGAGCAGAGCTATACCTCTATAGTTTTGACAGTCCTTCCTATCCCCTTTTTTAAAAATTGGTTGTAATATAGCTTCCTTCCATTTTGGTGGCATTTTATCTTCTTTCCATATTTTTTCCAGTACTT
Organism: Monochamus alternatus; assembly: GCA_037114965.1. Taxonomy (NCBI): domain Eukaryota; kingdom Metazoa; phylum Arthropoda; class Insecta; order Coleoptera; family Cerambycidae; genus Monochamus; species Monochamus alternatus. The sequence goes on along the minus strand of CM073428.1, from coordinate 42,651,970 downwards.
CGTGTGTTTCTAATTAGTGCTCCTCACCATACTTGATCATTTCTGCAGTAATTCCATCCTCACCCGGACTCTTATCATTTTTCAAAATTTGTATTATTACTTTTATTTCTTCTAGGCTAGGTGGGTCTTCTATATCTATATTTTGATTTATATCCATTACGTCATTGATTCGGTCGTCTTCTTCCTCTTTGGGTTCATTCAGTAATTTATCAAAGTGCTCTTTCCACATTTTCAAGATTGCCTCCTTATCTCCTATAAGTTCCCCTTTCTCATTTCTGTAAAATATTGCTCTTGGCTGATATCCCTTCTTCTCCCTCTTTACTCCTTTGTATAGATATTTTGTTTCTTTATTTTTATAATTTTCTTCTAGTCGTGTTATTAATCTTTCATTATACTGTCTTTTCTTATCTCTCATTATTTTTTTTGTTATCCGTCTTTGTCTGTTTATGCTTCTTTAATTTCATTTGTTTCTTCCTGTAGCATCTTAACCGTAACTTTCTTCTTTTTTCCAGTTCTTGTTTACATTCTATATCAAACCATTTTCCATTATATTTATTCTAATTTTTTCCACTGACCTTTCCATACTATCTTTTAAATCATTAAATTTTCATTTAAGTAATCCATATATTTCTGTTTCTCTTCTTCTGCATTTAACCTACAAAATTTCTTTCTACCATATCTTTTTTGTCTTTGGTTTTTTATTTGTGGTATTAATTGCTTCATTTTAATTCCTACCATAAAATGGTCGAAATTTCTGTGCTTCATCCCTTTCAATTAATACATGATCAATCTGGTTAAATGTCCTCCCATCTGGAGATTTCCAAGTTCCTTTATGATTTTCTTTTCCTTGAAGAAAAGTACTTTTAACAACCATTTTTTTTTCTTTAGCGAAATCAATTAATAACTTCCCGTTTTCATTTATAATTTCATGTTTACTGAAATTTCCCATTACTGGTTTATATATATCTTTTTTTTCCGATTTTTGAATTTACATCTCCTAATACTATTTTCATGTCGTATCTTGGCAATTCATCGTATATATTATATAGTTTACTGTAGAAATCTTCCTTATCTTCGATATTTGCTTCCTCTGTATGTATGTTAATAATGGTACGATCGGTGACTTAAAAAAAAACAGAAAAATTGCATTCAATTTGACAATAAGAATAAAATAAAGTGTTATAACACGTTATGCACCGCTAAAATACGGTTCAGTAGTTCTGCATCGTTTTTGATTTCATTAGCTCCATTCGCCGTTGTTTGTGTTTCAAATTCAATTTTGGTCAGTTGTTGATGTGCTGGAGCGTGTAGGGCGCTCGTCATCTTTAATGTTTTCACGACGTTTTGGACATGCTTGTACCACTCGTAAACTCTTGTTTTGCTTATAGGAGACTCATCAAAAGCAACATTTAACATTTCTAAAATATTATTGGACTTTATTCCGTTCTTATAGCAAACTGCAAATTCTCTGGTTCGTTCTTTAAAAAAATACCAAAACACATGTAACCTTTATGACAAGTGCCAACAGACTAAACATATAGATAGTATAGAGATACTTTTTGGAAATGTTTACCAACTCAACAATGAAAATATCGAGCGAATCAGACTAATACAATCCGAGATATTACAATATTTCTGTTACATGTGTTGACTCATTAACTGGAATAATTTTATTTCCTTCCTCGCCTGAAGAGGTACTACTATCTAAACCATGCTTTCCTTATGTAAATGACAGCGAGTTGTAGATTACAATAGGTACCACATAGATAAATACATAAAGGCTCGATTACATTGAGCTAATTTACTATCTACTACCCGGCAATTTCACTAGCTGCTAGTAAACTCGCACAGTGTGACTACACTGTTCACTAGCTAACTAGGAAATTGCAGATAATCTGCGAGAAAAAGTTGAAAGCCGGCCTACTTCACTGGTTGGCGTGTAGGGCTTGTTAGCTAGTAAACTAACCGTGTGTCATCATAGTTGCTAGTGAACTAGATGTAGAGTATCCCGGCGGTTCCTGGTTTCAATGTCTACAAAATGTCGAGAGAACTATTTCTCGCAGGTCTTTATTTTAGCTCCTGGTATTATAAACGAGTTAAGAAGAAAAGCCGAAATTGAGGCAAAGAAAAGTGTGGATAAAACCATGGATAGAAAGATATGATAACGGGTACTGCTGGTAGACGTTAAGAAATTCCATAATATTATTTGCGTTTTACTTCATTTCTGAACGCTAAAAACCCAAACTGCAAATGAAAAAAAAAAAACAACAACAACAACAACGTATTGACAGTAGTAGGTTTATTCGCTAGTTAGTTTGCTACTCAGCGAGTGGAAAGTTTTGTGTGTCATTACTATCGCACTAGCTGCCTCGGCCTCTAAACTCGTTGGCTAGTAGCCTAGTAAACTTGCCTAATGTAATTGATCCTTTAGACAATAATATACTACCTTTCTTTCATGCTAAGCGTGCATCACACACACTCATCACAAAGTAATATTTTTTTATTCAATTATTCGTTCCTATAATAATTTTTATTCACCGGAGGAAACCAGTATAAAAAAATATGTACAAATGGCTATAAGTTTATGTTTAAGCAACTGCATTATTAGCGACATCATCGTGCAAAATCACATTTATTCGTTACTTCCTCATATTTTATTCTGACTTCCCTATACTTCCTCATACTTTCTCCGTATTTCCCCGTACTTCCTCATACTTCCTCTGTCCTTCCTTTACTTCCCCCGTACTCCCTTTACTTCCCCGTACTTCCCTGTTACTTTTCTCATTGTGTACACCTACTTCCTCAGTGGTTTACCCCTCGTGTTTAACATACAGCAGAGTTTCAATGAAAACATTACTACACCGGTAATAACTGATGCTGATTTTTTCAATGCTCTTAACTTCTAAACTTTAGAATAAAATGATTAGTGGAACTGATACTATTCCTAGCTTTATTATGAAGGACCGCGGCCAGGCTCTAGTAGTTGTTATTTATGTTTAACCTCTCATTAACTACAGCAACATATCCAGTTTATGGAAAATAGCACGCATATGTCCGGTATTAAAAAAAGGTGATCCATCCTTAATTTCTAATTATAGACCTCTCTCCATTTTGTGTAATTTTTCAAGCTGTTTCAAATTATTATCTATGAATATATATATATATGCCTCTACTAAAAATAATTTTTCCCAAAGTCAGCATGGTTTTATTAATAAACGCTCGTGTAAATTGAACTTGGCCTGTATTTCCCAATATATTTGTGAATGTATTGATCATAACGGACAGGTTGATGTGTTATATATGGATTTTAGTAAAGCATTTGATCAGGTTGATCATCACATATTACTTGCCAAACTAGATGCTGCTGGGCTATCTTACAGATTTGTTCAATTTTAAAAATCCTATTTAATACAGAGACAGTAATTTGTTAGATGCGAGGGTTTCAATTCATCAAAATTTGAAGTTACGTCGGGGGTACCACAGGGTTCCAATTTGGGTCTATTGTTATTCCTCTTGTTTATAAATGATTTACCCGATACTATATCTTCCTCTAAACTTCTTTTCGCGGATGATTTAAAGGTTTATACAGATATTAAAAACGTAGATGATTGCAAATACTTACAGACTCAAGAGGATCGCATTAACGATTGGTGCAACACTACGGCTGTTTAATAGTAATTGTAATAATTGTGATATAAATTTTACATCATTGAATACAATGAAAACAGTATATACAACAGAGAGCTACTGTAAATGTACTTGTCACTGTTATTTATCGTTTATTTTGTTTATTTCTTTTTTTTTGTAGAAAACAGCCCTTTTAAATGCACTTCTTGTGGTTTTATTTGTGATTAGTTATTATAAGAAATTACTTTATTTTTATTTTTTCTACTTACGTATTTCCTGTAATTGGGTTTTTCCTGTTGGAAATAATTACTATTATTGTTATCGTTATCGTTATCGTTATCGTTATCGTTATCGTTATCGTTATCGTTATCGTTATCGTTATCGTTATCGTTATCGTTATCGTTATCGTTATCGTTATCGTTATCGTTATCGTTATCGTTATCGTTATCGTTATCGTTATCGTTATCGTTATGGTTATCGTTATCGTTATCGTTATCGTTATCGTTATCGTTATCGTTATCGTTATCGTTACCGTTATCGTTATCGTTATCGTTATCGTTATCGTTATCGTTATCGTTATCGTTATCGTTATCGTTATCGTTATCGTTATCGTTATCGTTATCGTTATCGTTATCGTTATCGTTATCGTTATCGTTATCGTTATCGTTATCGTTATCGTTATCGTTAGTGCCACTGTCAGTTGTCGTTGTCGATCTCGGTGTCAGTCGAGCATCAACTTACATTCAACAGCGCACGGACATGTTTTCTGGAAAACCAGGTTGATCAGTACGACGCACTTCTTAAGTGCGCAATCATGTAAAAGCCAAATTAAAGCGTCAAACATCAGACAACAGCTGCAACTTATCCCAAGAGAGAAATAATCGAGGTGCCCGAAACTCTATGGATTACCTAAAATCCACAAAGAAGGAGAATACCATGCAGATTCATCGCGGAAAGGAACCCGGAGAAATTTTACAACCACATATAACACCCGCGGAAACCTACGAACTAACATATATAACATGGTCTTCAAAAGAACCATTTGTTTGACAACGTTTCGGTAAAATCTCATTTACCATCTTCAGGTCTTCTTACTTCTGCTTCGCGTTACTACGTTCGGCTTACTGGAAGATGTTTGTCCACTTGGTGAGTTATATACTGTACTTTCATTCCGGTGTGTGGTTTTCTTCGTATGGCTACGCGTCATGGGTCTTGCGTTTAATGGTGCTGTGGGTTCTTGTGTTCTGCTTGACCTACTCTCAGCGTTCCGTATCACTGGTTTATTGATCTTCTTGGTTTCCAGGACAGGTTTCCAAGCTGTTGGTAATCTTTGGGTATCGTCACTTGTATTGAGATTTTGAGGATGTTTTTCAATTTCGATGGCTTCTCTAATTATTCTTTTTACCTTATGCTCCATTCTTGCTAGTACCTTGGTATTATCGAAATCAATCTCGTGGCCGGTGTCTTTTACATGTTGAGCTAATGACGAAGTTTTTTCATTTTTCTGGACAGTATTCCGATGTTCTTCTTTCCAGGTTTGAATTCTTCTGTTAGTTTGTCCAATGTACGTCTTCTCACAGTCTCCGCAAGGAACTTCATATACTCCTTGGTCTTCTAGAGGAATGTTTGTTTTGGCTGATGGTAGCATATTACCAATCTTCCTGTCCGTGTTGAAGACGGTTCTATTTTATATTTCTTTAAAACCCTGCTTATTTTGTCGGTAGTTCCCTTGACATATGGCAGGAGAGCTTTGCCTATTGGTTTATCTTCTTCCTTCTGTTCTTTGTTTAGCCTAGATCTTAAAGCCCTCTTGATGTTGTTACCGGAGAAACCATTTTGTTGTAAGGCTAATTTAACGTTTTCAATTTCCTCTTCTTTGTGGTCGTCGTCAGAGAGTCGTTCTGACCTTGTCATTAGTGTTTTGATCACTGATTGTAGCTGCGATGGGTGGTGGTGAGATTCTGCATGTAGGTACCTATTCGTGTGTGTTGGTTTCCGATATACCGTATAGCTTAGACCTCCATCTTCTTTTTTCTTTATACATACATCGAGGAAAGGTAGCTGTTGGTCTCTTCCAGTTCCATAGTGAACTTGATTTTTGGATGTCTGCTGTTCAGATGAATTAAGAATTCGTGTAATTTCTCCTCGCCATGAGTCCATATGACAGAGGTGTCATCGACATATCTCAGCCACATAGATGGTTTTTGGTTCTGCTGTTTCTATTGCTTATTCTTCTAATTCCTCCATGAATAGATTGGCTATGATTGGTGACAAAGGCGATCCCATGGGTGCTCCCTCTATTTGCCTATACTTTTGGTTTTTATAGACAAAGTAAGTATTCTTTAGGCAATGTTTCATCAATTCCATTAGATCTCCCTAATATGGTATTTCCTCTGGATCATGTCGAGTACTTGTTCCACTGGAATGTTTGTAAATAGGGACACTATATCAAAACTTACTAGCAGATGTTCTGGATCCACTTTTACGTTTCTAATACGCTCGATGAAGTGGCTCGCGTTCTTGACGTAAAATTTCGCTTCTTCGGCGTATGGTTGTAACTGTTTAGCCAGGAATCTTGCCAGATGTTGTAATAGTGATCCAATGGAACCTACAATGGGTCTCAAAGGCACTCCTTCTTTGTGGACTTTAAGTAATCCATAGAGTTTCGGGCACCTCGATGATTTCTCTCTTGGGATAAGTTGCAGCTGTTGTCTGATGTTTGACGCTTTAATTTTAGCTTTTACATGATTGCGCACTTAAGAAGTGCGTCGTACTGATCAACCTGGTTTTCCAGAAAACATGTCCGTGCGCTGTTGAATGTAAGTTGATGCTCGACTGACACCGACACCGACACCGACACCGAGACCGACAACGACAACTTACAGTGACAGTGACAGTGACAGTGACACTAACGATAACGATAACGATAACGATAACGATAACGATAACGATAACGATAACGATAACGATAACGATAACGATAACGATAACGATGGCGATGGCGATGGCGATGGCGATGGCGATGGCGATGGCGATGGCGATGGCGATGGCGATGGCGATAGCGATAGCGATAGCGATAGCGATAGCGATAGCGATAGCGATAGCGATAGCGATAGCGATACGATAACGATAACGATAACGATAACGATAACGATAACGATAACGATAACGATAACGATAACGATAACGATAACGATAACGATAACGATAACGATAACGATAACGATAACGATAACGATAACGATAACGATAACGATAACGATAACGATAACGATAACGATAACGATAACGATAACGATAACGATAACGATAACGATAACGATAACGATAACGATAACGATAACGATAACGATAACAATAATAGTAATTATTTCCAACAGGAAAAACCCAATTACAGGAAATACGTAAGTAGAAAAAATAAAAATAAAGTAATTTCTTATAATAACTAATCACAAATAAAACCACATGAAGTGCATTTAAAAGGGCTGTTTTCTACAAAAAAAAGAAATAAACAAAATAAACGATAAATAACAGTGACAAGCACATTCACAAATATATTGGGAAATACAGGCCAAGTTCGATATACACAAGCGTTTATTAATAAAACCATGCTGACTTTGGGAAAAATTATTTTTAGTAGAGGCATATATATGTATATTCATAGATAATAATTTGAAACAGCTTTAAAAATTACACAAAATGGAGAGAGGTCTATAATTAGAAATTAAGGATGGATCACCTTTTTTTAATACCGGACATATGCTTGCTATTTTCCATAAATCTGGATATGTTGCTGTAGCTAATGAGAGGTTAAACATAAATAACAACTACTAGAGCCTGGCCGCGGTCCTTCATAATAAAGCTAGGAATAGTATCAGTTCCACTAATCATTTTATTCTAAAGTTTCTTAAGAGCATTGAAAAAATCAGCATCAGTATATAACTCACCAAGTGGACAAACATCTTCCAGTAAGCCGAACGTAGTAACGCGAAGCAAAAGTAAGAAGACCTGAAGATGGTAAATGAGATTTTACCGAAACGTTGTCAAACAAATGGTTCTTTTGAAGACCATGCAGATTCATCGCGGAAAGGAACCCGGAGAAATTTTACAACCACATATAACACCCGCGGAAACCTACGAACTAACATATATATAATAAGGTGTAGAGTAATACACAAATTATAATTAATTCATTACATTTCAATATTATGTACAAATTTCTATCCATTCTTCTTATTTCTTCCTAAAATTCTCGCATCTTCCCATGTCCATTCTTTTATTTTCAAGATATCTCCTATTATTTTGTCCCAGATTTGTTTTGGTCTTCCCCGTTTGTTCCTTTTTTGAGTCCGTGCTTCCCATATCCTTTTTACTTTTCTCATATTTCCCATTCTATGTAAGTGGCCCCATCAGCTTAATTGCCTTTTTTCGATGAATGCTAATATCGATTGTATTTTCACTCGTTTTCTTATTTCTGTATTTTTTATTATATCTCTTCTAGTAAACTCCCTTAACCCTCCTGAGGCATTTCATCTCCACCGCTTGAATTTTATTCTTCTGCCTTCTTGTCAAAACCCATGATTCACAGTCATATGTTATTACTGGTCTGAATATCGATTTGAATATATTAATTTTTGTTGTTCTAGACACTTCTTTGTTGTTTAAAAATGTAATACTTAGAGCATGATATAAATTCAAAGCTTTTCCTATTCTTCTATTTCTACCCTTAAATATTGTAAAAATTTTACTTGTTCAATATTGACGTTTTCGATTTGCATATTTATTTCCTCTCTTTCTTCCCCTATTACCATTACTTTAGTTTTACTTTTATTCATCTTCATTCCATACTGTTGTAGTACTTTATTCCAGATTTATAATTTTTTTTGTAAATCCTTCGAATTTCTTGTCATTATTGCTACATTCTATACATAGCTTTCTCACATATTTTGAACACTTTTTTATTATTTCGTCCATGAACACTACGAAACGCAAGGGGTTTAATCCTCCCTGTCTCAATCCCGTTTTTGTGGCAATACATCTGAGGTTCTGTTCTGATTAATGACACGATTTATATTGTTTTTATAAATATTTTTTATGATTCTTAATATTTTGTCATCAATGTCCCTTTCACGTAATATTTTCCATAGCTTTTCCCTTGAAACATTATCAAAAGCTTTCTCCAATTCTATAAATGCTAAATAAATATTCCTTTCCTGTTGAGGTTCTCTATTAATTGCTTCAGTGTAAATATATGATCTTGCGTGCTTCTTCCCTTCTAAAACCACTCTGTGATTCTTCTAATGTGTGTTCTATCTTTGCTCTTAATTTATTATCAATAATATTTTCATATATTTTCATAGCTGTACTAAGTAGCGTGATTCCTCTATAATTGTTGCAGTTCTTCTTATCTCCTTTCTTATGTATTGGTGTTATTAGTGCTACCTGCCAATCTTTTGGAATTTTTTATTGTTTCCATACTTCGTTATATATCTTTAAAAGCTTTTCAGTTCCTCTTATTTCAATATGTTTAAACATTTCGGTTGTTATTTTGTCATAACCTGGTGCTTTACCATTTTTTAACCCTTTTATTACATTTTGTAGTTCCTTTAATGTTATATAATTTTCATTATTTTGTCCATCAACCCTTCCCTCTTCAAAGTTTCAATTATCTTTCATTTCTTCTTTTTGGTTGTTTCTTCTGTTTGGTTCTTCATTATTTCTTTATCTCCTATCAGTAGTTCCCCATTCTCATCCTTATATATTTGCTTTGTGCGTTTGCTCATTTCTGAGTGATTTCAAGGTTTTATAGAATAATTTTTTATACCACTGTCTTCCCTTCGAGAGAGCGGTGGGAGATGGCAGAGGACATGTTTCCCCCGGGATCTCTGATATGCTATACAGATGGATCCCGGGTAGGGGATGAGTTTTCTGGGGCAGGAATATATCTGGAAAACCTGGCCTTCCGGCAGAGCTTTTCGCTGGGCATATACTCCACAGTTTTCCAGGCGGAGGTTTTTGCTATTTTGATGGTAGCAGGCAAGGAAGAAGTAAGGAATTGTGTGAAGGAGAAAATCTTCATCTGCTCTGATAGTCAAGCTGCACTCAGGGCCCTTAGCTCTCCGAGGACGAGATCTAGTCTTGTTCAAGACTGTGGAGATGCCCTGGAGTCCCTGGCTAGACAAAGGGAGGTGGAGTTGGTCTGGATTCCTGGCCATAAGGGAATCCCCGGTAATGAGACGGCTGACTTGCTAGCTCCTCTCAGATCTAGGGCACCTTGCCAGGAACCGAAGCCATTTTGGCAATTACGCGAGGTAGTATGACTAGTGCCATCAATAAATGGGCCTATCAAACATTAGGAGAGAATTTGAGAAGGAATGGAGGATGTAGACAGGCCCACGACTTCTTCAGTGAACCTAATAAATCTAGGACGATGTGGCTGCTGAGCCTTAGTCGAAGGTCCCTGAACTAAATGGTGGGGGTCCTGACAGGCCACTGCAGACTCAGAAGGCATTTGAATTTGATAGGTATAAAGGAGAGTCCCTTATGCCCGGAATGCGGAGAGGGGGAGGAAACCCTTATCCATTTTCTAGGATATTCTGGGGCCTTGGAAAACTAAGATATAGGATCTTTGGCACCGAGGAGCTGCAAAGGGAAGAGATGAGGGGCCTACCATGGGGTAGGGCATTGGGCAAGTTCGAGGAAGGCCGAGGGCGGATAGTGGAGAGGTGATGGGATGATAGCGTAAGCAAAAAGGGCCCACGTGTGGCCTAATTGCCAGGCTGATGCCGCTCGCACTTTACTTTACTGCTATCTGTTTCCATTTTTTGTCCTAGTTCTTTCCATTCTAAACTTTTCGCTGCCATTACTTTTTTTTACTAATTTCTTTTCTTTTTTCTAGATTTCATAGTTTTTCGTTGTTTGATTACTTAAATATTTTTCCATGTATTTTTCTCCCTTTTTATTTGTTCCTCTATTTCATGTGTCCATCAAGCGGTTTGCCTTCTTACATTACTTTTTCTGCTAACGCCACATATCTCTTTTGTCGTGTCAAGTATTATCCTTTTTAAATTCTCCCACATTTTTTCTATGCTATCATTTTCATTAATTTTTGTATTTTTTTTTTTGTTTATCGCGATTTCATATTTCTGTGTTATTTCGATTTCTAATAGCTTATATGATCTTATTGACTCATATTCTATAAGTTTATCTGGTTTTTGTTCCCTATTGATCTTGTCTTATACTTTTTCTTTTATTTTTGTTACCAATAAATAATGATCACTGCCAATTTCAGCATCTCTTTTGACTTCAGTATCCATGACCACTCTTCTGTTATTTCTCTCTACTAACATGTAGTCAATTATTGATTTTCCTTTCCTATTTTTTACTTCCCTTGTATATTTATGTATATCTTTATGTTGAAAGAAGGTATTTGTTATTATTAGTTCGTGTGTTATACAAAAATCTAACATCCTTCCTCCATTATTATTCCTTAAACTTTCTCCATGTGTTCTTATTACGCCGTTGTATATAAAGTATCTTCTCTCAACTCTGCTATTAAAATCTTCAGCTATAAATACTGCACCCCTTGCTCTACTTCCATCGAAAGTTTTTCCCAAAACTTGTCTCTGTCACATACTGCCGCATCATCATTTGGTCCGTATACAGTTATTATTGTTCTTTGATTTCCATTGTCATTCTTCAGTTTTATTGATAGTATTCTTTCTGACACCGCATTCCACTTATGAATTGTTTGGACTAGTTTCTTATGTGTAATACAACCGATTCCTCCTACTGTTCTAAATTTTTCTGGTACTCCACTATACATATACTCGCGTCAAGAATTCAGACGTCTTACGTCACGGCTGACGTTACACATTTGTTTTTATTGTCAAAGTAATTTTCGATATTTGGTCGCGTTGAAAATAATAATGTTTTGCAATTTAGTGCAATATATAATGTAAACTTTTAGTGTAGCATATAGTTTTATTACTATCAGTTGCAGTTTCTTAAATATTTTGATGAAAATATAATGAATTATTCATTTGTTCGTATGACGTAAGTCGTCTGAATTCTTGTCGCGAGTATATATAAATATATGGTCTTTTGTCATTTTAATAATTCCCTGTCCTTTCTTTTTCGTTTCTGTTATTGCTAATATGTCTAGTTCTTATTCTTGAAACTCTTCTTCGGTTTGTCTGTTTGTCCGTTTGTCCGTTTGTGTGTTTGTTTGTTTGTTTGTTTCCTTACTTACTTACTTGCTTGCTTACTTACTTACTTACTTACTTGCTTGCTTGCTTGCTTACTTACTTACTTACTTGCTTGCTTGCTTACTTACCTACTTACTTACTTACTTACTTACTTACTTACTTACTTACTTACTTACTTACTTACTTACTTACTTACTTGCTTGCTTGCTTGCTTACTTACTTACTTACTTGCTTGCTTGCTTACTTACCTACTTACTTACTTACTTACTTACTTACTTACTTACTTACTTACTTACTTACTTACTTACTTACTTACTTACTTACTTACTTACTTACTTACTTACTTACTTACTTACTTACTTACTTACTTACTTACTTACTTACTTACTTACTTACTTACTTACTTACTTACTTACTTACTTACTTACTTACTTACTTACTTACTTACTTCGCCCGGGTCAACCCCAAAATCGCCTTAGCTGCGCATGAAACCGCCCAAAGGTTGAGTTTAATTTCGAAGCTAACAAAACACGTCTGTCGTACACAATATCGAACATTTGAATTTGGGTGTAAAAAAACTAATTTCAGATTATCATTTTAGAGAATACGTAAAAATTATTATTTTTAACGCGATAAACTATCGAAAATTATGTTGACAATAAAAACAATTGTCCATAAATTACTTTTCATTTTTTAAAAATAATATTTGATAATAGAGATGATGCTATTTTTTGTAAGTCATAAATGTATTTTGAAAATACATAACATAAAACTATAGTCTGTTTAGAAATGAGAGAGACTAATAAAAGCTTAAATCGTAAATAAATGTAGTACTGGTGCTTATATTAATATTTTATAATATGTATTATCGGTATAGATGAGGTGTACTTTTAAAAAAACTTTGTGTGATCGAACTGTACTAAATTGTAGGAGGTAGCTGAAATTTAATCCCCGACAATTCGTCTTTGTCTATGTCGCTTCAATTTCTCGGTCCATTTCTCTTATAAGAAAACAATATAAAACAGCATTTCAAAACATGAGCATCATAACCGGGTTAAGAGGGTTTTTAGTAATTCAAATAAAATTATTCAATATTGTTATCAAAATATTTATTTTTTAATGAACAGACTTTTATTCCACACAAAAATATATGTATTTTGAAAATTGAAATTATGGTTAGTAAATGAAGTGTTGTATAAATGTACAATAAAGAAAATAAAATAGTAGGTATATTAAAATTCATCCTCTGAATATTCTGATGAATTATCTTTGTCTCCTCGATTGATAACGATAGATTCCACAGTAACGTCAATTAAATTATCGAGTTCCCACATTTTCTCCTCTTCTTTTTGTACATGATGTATACATCTTTGCCAGTTATCTGCAGTTATTTGTTCCAAGGAATTTTTTAACAAAATTTTCACGTTTCTTAATTTAAACGTCGTATTATTTCGCGCTACATCTCCTTTTACCTGAGCCCAGACTAATTCGATTGGGTTAAGTTCACAGTGATAAGGTGGTAACCGCAGTACCGTTATTTGGCGATTTGTTTCCATTTCATCGATAAAATATTTTTTCTGATCTTTATTAAGATTGACAAGTGTCAAAAGTTCCTTTTTCACCATATTTGTTTCAAAAGCAATGTTTTTCCGGATAACCATTGAATTATTCGGCTTTCTTCCAAGCAGATGTAGGCATCCGCTCGGTCTGCCGTGAATGGTAACTGGCATTATCCATGACAATTACAGACCCCGGAGGAATAAGATCCAACATCTGTGTAAAATACACTGGCACTACCTATATGTGTCACTATTAATCTTCGCCCTTTACCTGAAGGTGCCTTGAACCCTGTTAAAAGTCCATCCAAAAATGCTTGTCGAAAACTTTTTACATTTTTATCTTGCCATACTTGTTACAGTATATCCCTCGTTGACCCAAGTTTCGTCTAGATAATAAATATTCCTCCCTTCGTAACGGAATTTTCTAATTGATCTTAAGTAAGATCTTCGCCAACAGATAATTTCATCTTTATCGATAAGAACTGACTTCCTGTTCTGCTTTTCCCAGCAAAAATTCAACTCTCGTAAGACGGCCCATAATTTGCTTCTACTGATTTTTGGAAAATCATTGTCCTCTTAAAATTTTGTTTAGCGTTTGTATCTATAACGACTTTTGACCTCCCTATACATGATTTTGGGGGATTTACAGTATGTTGTTCATATTTTGTTTCCTTTAAAAGTCTGTAGATAGTCGATTTTCCAATCCCTGTCATTTTGGAACACTTTTCCACGATGTCGTCAACACTGTTGGTAGGATTTTGGTGTTTCAATGCATTAAATACAATTAATATAATAATCTTCTCATTCTGAGACAGCGCACATCTTTTCACGCGTTTAGCAGGTACGTAATCTGATAAGCTCGACATTTTAGCCAAACAATATTATATCCACTGGCACAATAGTCACGAAACATAAATCGAATTTTACTCTACTGCACTAGCACGTCTTCGTATATTCAGCTTTAAGACTGGATTGATCTGTCACAATATTAGTGTTACCCGATAATTACCTGAAACGAAATATTACCACGCCCAGAGCCGGTTCTTATATCGGGGATTTATTACTCTCTTTCATTTCCAAACAGACTATAACTAAAAAATACTTGACGCTGTTGAAATCCGATAACGAGATCGTGAGACACAAAAACAAAATTAAAATATTCAAATTTTAAACAGAGCAATTAAAACCAAAATCCATCATATCAATAAGAACGGAAATATATTTCGGTTGGAAAATAATCTAGGTGTATGAAAGTATTACCGGAAACAGTTGAAAAAATTAAGACTTACAATTAAAGTAACAGGTGTGTTGGTGCATTCAGATAAGACAAAATTAGTGTGGCAAGATCATTAATCGTGTTTTAAGAAAGTCGGGCCTAATTGGCAATAACAGTGAACGTGAATTTAAATGAACCTAAAATCGTTTAGTAGGTTTTCGATAAAAGTTAAAAATGCTTCGAAAAATTCCTTGTTTAAAGACAATATTGTTTTGCAAGAAATTTCGTAAAATTAAACGACGGTAAAATTAATTTAAAATTATTCGGCACAGTTATTGGAGCTTATTGGAAATTGACGAGCTACATGTTAATATTAATAATATTATTATTCGCCTATTACAGCGGGATTGTCAACGTATGCTGAAATGTCTAAATCTATTTTAAATTAAAAAAATACGTAGTTAATATTAAAAATAACGATCCATAATGTATTATTTGAAGCATAGTATCTGCAATCAGATAAAAAGGATTCGGATCAAACTTCATTCTATCCAAATTTCCGAGACGTCTGCAAATTTGACGCTATAAATTTTCCGATTGTATTAAGAGATATTCCAAAATTAGAACGCATGAATAATCTCTGCATAATGTGTATTTAGTTGAAACAAGCCTTGCCGCTATGTTTCAAAGTGCTAGTGACCGGGTTATAAATTTGTTAATGATTTCTGCTAATTCCGAGCCGGAAGACATGAAGTTAAACTTAGAGTTAAGGAATCAGGTTACTAATGAATTAGAGATTTGTTTTATAAATTAATGATTAACGCAGTCTATGGCGAGGCAATGGAAAATGTTGGGAAACATAAAGACGTTAATTAGTCGCAAATTGGTAGGGTAAATTTGGGACTAAAAATTTTATCAGCGCGCCAAATTTCAATAGTTTAACGATTTTTCACGATGACAATTCAAATTAAATATAGCCGATTTATGTGGGATTTAGCATTTTGGATTATTCAAAAATTATTCTTTACGACTTTCATTACGATTATATTAAATAAAATTTCGGAGTAAGGCAAAATTATTATATACTGACACAGATAGTTTGAGTTTCTTGACGTGGACCTATATGAGGGTATGAAGTGAGACATCCACCGCTTTGGCACATCCGACAATCCTGAAGATGACGTGTTTCGTATGTCCCGGGTAAATAAGAAAATGCCAGGGCCTGTGACAGATAAAAATAACAGCAGAAATAATGACGGAATTTGCAGGACTCAAGGTTAAAATGTATGCATATAAGATTGAGGGAAAACCATCTATTATGAGGATAAAAGGACTTATACGTTCGGCTGTAAGATATATAACGAATATTTTACTGACTGTATGTCTATTAAACTAGAACGTTAAGATGCGAAAGAAAAAACTAATAATATTTAGTAATCTTATCTCTATATAATAAAACAGAACTTGTATTTCAGTCACAATACCTTCAGGATACGATTTTCTATAAGCAGGATCTTGTTCAATGATGCCAATGGAGCATTGAGCCTATAAATAACTGGGTACAGTATAGGTTGATATAATTCGTCTTGTATTATTCATTTTAATAATTGTTTGCAATGGAATGGCTCCTGCTCTAGGAATGTATTTACAATATGAACTTGTAAACAAATACTCAACAGGTATACGAAAATTTCGTTCAAAAACTATTTTGGCGATGATTATAAATTAGATTAACAAATTTTAAATAAAATCGTTACTCCCAATCGAACTATTTGTTGGCTATCTTGAGTTTTTACAAAAAAACCTCCAATTTGATATATCTATTGAACAGCTACTATATAATTATATTGTCTTGTAATAATAAAAATGCAAATTTTAAACACATATCATATACACAAATTTACACTAAAAGTACATAATAACAACAATTTTACAACGGACACAATGAAAAATGAATACTGCACATAAATTAAAAACACTCAATATATGAGAATCAGTATATCAGAGGAAAATATAAAAATGTAAAATCATACTTAGAGTCATATATATTGCTCAGAAATTCAAGAAACTTATTTATTAGACTTAATTTTAAAAAGTTCTGGTACGATAGTAACGGTAAATTTAGATAAAAACACATACCTTAAAATAAAAAAAGGATATAGCATGTCAAAAATGGCACAAAGTTAGCAAATCACGTACAGAGTTCCAAACTCGAAGTAGATCTGTGTAGAATGTGTTCAAATAAATAAAAAATAAAAAACATAATAATAATAAAAAATAATAAATACAAATTTGATCGTGGATGTTATACTTGTGGCACACTTACATATATTTTCACAAAATGAAATTTCACTAGGTTCAAGTACTTAAAAGCTGTCTATTTAGAAACAGAATTAAATATAGTTAAAAAATGGTAAAAAAGTAAGTTTTTGGATAGTATGAAAAAAAGACTGAACGTTAAAAATCGGTTCAAGTGAAATTCAATCGGACAACATTACAACAGGTATCAAAAGCCAATGTGTAAAAAAAGACTATAGTAACAGTTCTGAGGGACATTGCAGTAGAAAAAAAATATTTTAAAATAAAAATTACAAAATTGGTTGACAGGAAAATCAACAATAGTTCTTCCATTCCTGACCGTCATCAAGGGTGCCCATCTCATAGTCAATTGTTTTAAACAAATATATATATATATATATATATTATACAAGGTGTTCGGAATATGAGTGCCTTAATTTTGCCATATGATAAGTTGTACTGAATAAAACATATTTGACTTAACAATTTTTTTCTCTGACCAATGATAACAGAATTATTATAGCAAACAGGTGTTGATATGTGACAACATCTCTCACATACTATCTTAAGATTGTTATGTATTTATCCATAATAATTACAAATAGGTGCACCTAAACACTTACTCTTACTGGGAATTTTTACAACACAGAATAGTTACAAGTCTTTAAAATGACATCAAAGAAATCTAGACAAAATTGAATCACACTAGCTGTACGCACGATTATGACTAATATTACTTTTAGGTTATCACCAGTAGCCTGACACTGCAACGTTGCCGTACGTTACAGTTCTAACGAATTTCTCTCAAATTATAAATAAATTACGTTACAGGCGCTTTTACTTAACCCTAATTGTACCTTAGTTTGCAATTTCTAATATAGTTTTGCAGATTATTGCACTTGTATTTTTATTTTTGAAATGTATTTATAGACAAACTATTCGTTTTAGACATTTTTTTCATAAGAGTATTTTATTGCCTTAAGTCAGATACATAAGACCTTAAAATTACGGAACTCATATTCCGAAGACCCTGTATATCCCGGGTATTCCCTCTAATACTTTCAGTGTTTATATCTCAGGAACCATCATAGCCAGCATGACAAAATTTGGTATACAGACACTACATGGCGCGTGGAATCTGATGATAACATCAATTCTTATACAGGGTGTTCCATTTTTCAGGAAATCGATTTAATTTTGAATTCTTGGTAGTCAATCCTGCTAAAACTTATGTTTAAATTGAAATATACTTAATTATAAACACATTATGAAAAATAAACATTAAAATTTTTTAAAATATAACATTAAAAATCGCCTCCAAAAAGTGCAAAAAATCTCATTGTTTTGTCACGTAAAATGTGTATAGCCTTGAGCCAGACTTACACAGAAGAAACTAATATCGGTAAACGTCAAAACTATGAATTCTCATTGAATTGTCAAATATTAATGCCATAATGTATTTTATTATACATAAATAACGCTATATAATGTATTGAATGCAATTTACGTATGCACAATGGTGTTATTGAGACTTGTTTTTGGAGCATTGAGGTAGTTGCACCGGCGCAGTCTTCCGTTACAGCTCCGTTCAGCGTGAATATTGTGTAAAATATTTGTGGATATTTTTAATTTGTTTCATTATAATGTAATAAGACTTCAGTAAATTGTTTTTTATGTTACTACAGTGTACATAATAATTAAATACCCGTATTTTTATAACAAAATAATTTACAAAAGTGTGTAAGTACCTAAAGAATATTCCTTTTTTCCAACTGCGGTAATAATTATTAATTACTTATTTAGCAACAAATAAATTCGAACAAAACGACTCCTGAGACTTTTTTGATTATAATGTGAACGTGTTTGTCCTTGAACTGAAAGTCAGATCGTGGTCAGAACTGAACCTGCCATATAAAA
Source organism: Monochamus alternatus (assembly GCA_037114965.1). NCBI lineage: Eukaryota > Metazoa > Arthropoda > Insecta > Coleoptera > Cerambycidae > Monochamus > Monochamus alternatus. The sequence continues at coordinate 42,633,146 of CM073428.1, read as the reverse complement.
GAAATATCACTAAAGCATAACCTAGAAGTGATTGATGTTCGTTGTGTCCACATATTTCAGCACTTTATTTATGTTTCTGATGGATAAAGTATGTTTAGGAAGAATTACCTGAAAATTTACTAGACACCTATAGTCATTTAAAGCTACATAGCAATTTGTAATTATTATTGTTATCTTCCAGGTCCGTGTGTGTAGTGTCACAAATTACATTGCCGTATATGGCCGTGAAATAGTTTACCGTGTAAATCGTCCCGTTTGGTGCCAACAAACTCGTGCGCAAAAAATTGTTGATCGTCAAATTAGGTCCGAGATGTTTAATTTGTATAGTTTTAGTTCACAAGAATTTTTTAGGAATAGGTGGCGCTGAACATAATGTATATTCACTATGTGTATATTTTCTTCGTAAGTTTTATGTCACCACCCTTCTGACGACCAAAAAATTGGCAACCGCAGAATTATATCAAATAAGAAATAAGAAAGACCTGTGTATTTTAAACGTTTTACGCTCGTTTCATAAATTAAGTAATAAGACGGCCATACATGTCAATAGGGCGGCCTTATATGGCCGCCAAATAACTATTTAAAGTAAAATTTACGCTTTATATTTTTGTGCAAAAGAATATTCGTATTATAAATGATATTTTCGCATAGTTTAGAATTAGATGAATGTACCTATCGAATAGTGATGGAGAAACCGGCCATTAATCTACATTGTGAAAAAGTAATATAGAACTCTCCAGTAATAAGGAAAAAAGTCAAATTTTTTTCATCAATCCTTGGTTCGCTGAAACTAAAAGGCTGAACCATTCAGTAAAAACTGATAACAAAAGAACAATTAATTTAAAATGGCTTTTAATAATCACATATTAATTACTACATTTTCTTATTTCTGAATCCTGGGTTAATATTATGATATTATTTAGCATTACTCCATCAAGATCAATTTTAATTCAATTAAACTGGATTTTCACGCTGCCCCTGAAAATTCAAAATTTGTAATTGTGTTTCCTCGCAAAGTACATAGAGTTTACATTGGTGTCAGAAGTGCGACGTAACACAAAGAAGATGTTTGGAGTAGACAAGTGAGTGCCATTGACGAGATCAAGGGCGACGGAAATGGAGGAAACATTGAAACAGTTAATGGGAATGATGAGAGATATGAAGGAAGACTTATAGAAGGAAATAAAAAATAATCAAGAGTAGGTGAAGAATAATTTAGAAGAAATGAAAAATAACCAGGAAGAGTTAAGAAACAAAACGAAAAGCAATTAAAGTTAAACTCAATGAATTTGAGGTAAGAAACAATTAAGAAATGAGGTACAAGATAAAGTCCAGGTCGTAGAAGAAAATATGAGAACAGTTTTCTTCCGATGTCAAGGATTAAGCCACCAACATTTGATGGAAAGGTGTCATGGAATACTTACCTTAAACAATTTTAAGCAGCTTGCTTGCCAAATAACTGGTCAGAAGAAGAAAAAGCTAAATAGTTTTCTCTACGAGGTCAAGTTATTGAGATATTAAGAACACTAGCTGAGGATAAACAAAAGGACTGCCAAACGCTGAGGGGTGCTTTAGAAATGAGGTATGACGAGGTTCATCTACAACCCGTTTACCAAGCACAATTAAAAGGTCGAAGATAACGCTTCGAAGAAAATCGATGCCCTAAGAATCGGACGAATCTGGCTAGGTATCTGGCTATTAAGATCAAGGAACCCGTCTGCAAAATAATGGAACGAGTTTGGTAGTACCAGGGCGTATATATGCGGACGGGATTGTGAAATAGTCCTTGATACCGGTTCTAGTCACAGCATCATAAAATCTAATATTGTCGCCTACTACAGAATACAGCAACTAGACCGAAACTACATCTTGGATACAGCAAATGGGGAAGTCACTGTTATGATAGTATTCATCTAGCTAAAAGGGCAACTACTTTCCAACACAACGTCCTAGTAACAGATATAACTGACAATGCTTTCCTTGGACTTAATGTCATGACTGAACATAATTTTATGCTGGATCTTCTTCGAAGACTATTAAAAATTAAAGATGAAGAAATCATCATGCAGTTTTCCGAAATCAGAAACCTGCCTATTAGAACTGTCGAGGCGTCAACAGACATATAACTTCCAGCAGGTTCAGAAATGGTAATTGAAGCTATTTGTAGCAGGCTTTTGGCAGTTGAAGAAACTGTAATTGTAGAACCACAACCAGATAGCAGTTTTTATAAGAAAGGCATATTAACAGAAAGGAAAAACAATTTGGTATTAGTTAGAATGCTGAATCTGAAGAACTGCCCACAACAGATCAAGAAAGACGAAGCAATATAGAACCATCAACAGTATCTCGAAATTTTTTATATATTTTTAGGTATTAATAATATTGTGTGAAACTAACTACTCAGTGGACAAAAGCCCCAACCTGCGTTGAATTACACCCACAATATCTACCCATATATTCCTTATTATTAGCTTTTGTAACATTTTTTTACTGTTTTAGAAAGGTATTTTAAGCTAATATAAATCAAATATCCTACAATTCCTATCAATGAAGTCATATGTATGTTCTCTGATACCAAACATCTAGGTATGCTAATGAACAATTCCACAGACAAAGCTCTATTCAATAATTATTATCTAAAGAAAATAATCTAATTTACTCACTGTATAAAAATCTAACTTCACTTTTTTGGCAGTGGGAACACGACAAATTCAACCACAATAGATGAGATCTGACCTATTTCTGCATTTTTAGGATTGCTTCTTCAGGTGGTCTCCTTTAAGTTGAATCAAATATCTTACTATAAAAATTATTATAAAAATTAAAATTATTTGAAGTTAAATATCGACAATGACAAAAAAGTGACATCCTGTCAATGAATTAAATATGATAATACCTACTTGAAAAATGTTCACCTTTTATGTAAAAGTTTTTATATATTTTTAGGTATTAATAATATTGTGTGAAACTAACTACTCAGTGGACAAAAGCCCCAACCTGCGTTGAATTACACCCACAATATCTACCCATATATTCCTTATTATTAGCTTTTGTAACATTTTTTTACTATTTTAGAAAGGTATTTTAAGCTAATATAAATCAAATATCCTACAATTCCTATCAATGGGTGTAATTCAACGCAGGTTGGGGCTTTTGTCCACTGAGTAGTTAGTTTCACACAATATTATTAATACCTAAAAATATATAAAAACTTTTACATAAAAGGTGAACATTTTTCAAGTAGGTATTATCATATTTAATTCATTGACAGGATGTAACTTTTTTGTCATTGTCGATATTTAACTTCAAATAATTTTAATTTTTATAATAATTTTTATAGTAAGATATTTGATTCAACTTAAAGGAGACCACCTGAAGAAGCAATCCTAAAAATGCAGAAATAGGTCAGATCTCATCTATTGTGGTTGAATTTGTCGTGTTCCCACTGCCAAAAAAGTGAAGTTAGATTTTTATACAGTGAGTAAATTAGATTATTTTCTTTAGATAATAATTATTGAATAGAGCTTTGTCTGTGGAATTGTTCATTAGCATACCTAGATGTTTGGTATCAGAGAACATACATATGACTTCATTGATAGGAATTGTAGGATATTTGATTTATATTAGCTTAAAATACCTTTCTAAAGCAGTAAAAAAAAGTATCTCGAAATATTGGAAAACTATGAGAAGTTCTTCAGAGCCTTGTTAACCGATTCAAGTGTCCATTACAATCCGATAAAATCAAAAATTCGGAAGATTTATTGAGGCTCTACCAGGATGTATTCTCATTAACATAAAATGATGTCTACTACTACTTAGTTTGTTAATTATGTTCCTTTATTTTGATGTTTTCTGGAACATTCTCGGCAGCATTCTATTTCAGTTTATCTTGAGAAGCTGAGCGCGAGTGGCAGAAACGTCAAAGTAAAGCGTTGACAGTTGTGAAATTGTTTGAAGGATATTTCTTGTACAATCAAGAGTGACAATAAAGTTTGTTTGTCTTCGTGAGCGAGGAATAAGCGGATACTAAAAATTAGTTTGAAATTCAAAAAAAACTTATTTTTAAAACGGTTTATCGTAAAGAAGTGTTTAGTAGACTATTTAGATTGATTACTATCTTCAATTGATAGTAATTAAAATTTTTGAAGACACAAATTTTACTTTTATATTTTTTGACAACCAGTCAGTTCCTAAACTAATAACTTTACTTAATACTAAATTTCATTCAGAAACTTTCTTTGATTTTGCATTTTTACTTCAAACCCTTTGATTTTCAAGCAAGCTTTGATCTACTTACCCAAGGTGTCATTGGTTAGAATTCCATTTCCATTCCATTGGTTTTATTGGTTATAATTATTATTAATTAAGATTAGTAATAAATCTAAATAGTGTAACAAATTCTATTTCGTTACATCAAACGGATTTAAAAATATTTTTGGCGAAGACGAATAGGTATCTCCTCAGGGGTGCAACTTTGTCTAGAGGTAAATCTTCATTACTGCCATATCATCTGGCAACAGTGCTAGCCGTCATATTGTCTGGTATACACAGAAAACGGTCTCATAGGTATGAATTTTCAAATAAATATATATTTGGTCGTCGTATTGGATGAATTTAGAAGGTCGTCACATTGATAGCAATTTGTAAAATTTAAAAGAAGTGTGTTTCGTACATACAATCACCATAGAGATTTTGGGAATGGGTTATTTAATATACTTGAAATATCTAAGATATATTCGCGGTATTTCCAGTGGCTGCCAAATTACTGGTTTTTGTAAGGCCGTCGTATTGATAGCGGGGTGTATTGTATATAAAGAACAATTCCACAGACAAAGAATCTAGCTAAATTTACTAACCTGGTTTAATGAAAACACTCTATACATCTAAATTCACTCTTGAAAATGTGGGAACTCGAAAATTCAACTACAATAGATGAGATCTGACCTATTTCTGCATTTTTAGGATTGTTTCTTCAGGTGGCCTCCTATAAGTTGAATCAAATATCTAACTATAAAAATTATTATATCAATAAAATAAAATTATTTGAAATTAAATATCGACAATGTCAAAAGTGATTAATCTATCATGGCGACCTACTTAATTAATAACAAAATTTTACCTTTTATGTAATCGTTTTTTTATATATTTTTTTAGGTATTAACAATATTCTGTGAAACTAACTACTTTGTGGACTAAAGTCCCAACCACTGTTGAATTACACCCACAATATCTACCCATATATTCTTTATTATTATTTTGACAGCTTGCTTAAAATTAGTGTGTTAGTCCTTGCGTTAATTTTACGGAAGTAAGCAATTGGTAAAGGACAACTAGTGGCCGATATTGGTTGTCGTCACTTATGTATTTTACTACATACACATAACATCGATACTGGATGTATGCTCATTATTTAGTGGGTTTAATATAGCGGACTGCTTAAGATCCCCTCATAGTTTTATGAAAAAATCTTAAATTATGCTTGGAAAAAAACATGAAACCAACAGACAAACAGTACAATTTACTAACATCTGTTTCAATGTGTCGGCATCATCCAATAAAATAGAATTATTTTGAAGTGCTATAATAATGTCTACACATCAGTACCATCAATTATTTCATTTGTCAAGACATGATAAATTTTAATAGCACCTAATTTGGTCCGGCTAAATTTTAATATTTTTGGTTAAGTTAAAATAAAGCCCTAAAATTTTTTTGGATGGACTTTTGGATTTGACAGTGGGAAATGGTCCGTCCTCGACTAGTAGTTGATTATTCACAAACATTACATTTTAAAAAATATTTTTTGTGAATATACTATATATAGTACATATTATTTAATATACAGGGCATACATATGCAAAACTAACTCACCTATTTCCGCATATTTAAATTATGTAAATCGGTCGTGTACGTTCACAGTAAATGTTGAAAATTATATGCCCTTTTCGCGTCATGCAGAGGGAAGAAACTTACAACCAAATTTTCTTCATGCACAGCCGATATGGACTACACTCTTTGTTATAACATATACACAGATCATTCTTATCAATACACTTGGACCCAGTGGCGTAGCCATGAGGGGGGTTTTGGGGGTCAGAACCCCCCCATGGGTTGGGTTGGTTGGGTCATATAGGTAATGTCTCACTACAAACCTGCAATCACTATTCGCCAAGATTTAGCAACGCGGTCAGTGAACTAGATCTCCTACGGCAACCTTACATTAGGGTTCCCCTGCAACTAAGTTCTAATTTTATTTTTGTCATTAGAAAAACTAAAAGTTTATGCCGACATTATAGCTAGGATGATAATGCAACCTCACCATACGAAGAATGTTCAACCCAAGATGAATTCTAAATATGACGAGGAACAAAATAACAACCCAGCTACTCAAGCAAGTGTGGCTTGCAGATGTTACAACTGTGCAATTAAAGGTCACAAATCCAGTGACTACAAGTCAAAAAGTTTAGGTACGAAATGCTTTAAATGCAATAAGTTTGGCCACAAATCTTTTGATTGTCGAGATAATGCAACAAACTCGGGATCAGTCGTCAATATCAAGAGAGACTACATTGATTATGAAAATAAGTACTATAATTCAGAATAAAATGCAAGTATATATTGATGTATTGATTGATACAACAAGTGCGGTAAGCATAATAAAGACATACGTATATGAGAAGATTGGTACTCCTGACAAGAAAATCACATATAGTAATCAGTGTGCCAGATGAGTATAGATAATGACGACTTTGAAATTATGACATAAGTCATCCCGAATGATTCGATGAATGCTGAAGTCATCATCGGAAATGATTTTATAAGAGAAGTGGAGGTAACCATAATTCAAGGTAGAATCAAAATTTCTATAATATTGGGGGAGCACGCACATGACGTAAATAATATAATGAAAATTAATGTTTTGACAACTGAAGAGGTAAACATAGGTGAAGATGTAAGACCAGTAAAGGAAGAGATAGAAAAAATAATAATGACGCATCTACCTGAAAAGAGAAAGACGACAAACATCGAGATGAATATTATTATTAATGATGACAAACCAGTATATCACAGTTACGGACGCTTACCCTTTGTCGAGAGAGAAATTGTCGATAAGCAAGCAGATCAGTGGATACGAAATGGGGTTACTATCCCATTGTACTAGAACTATATAGCTCAGAGTATGCTAGCCAAGTAGCATTGACAAAGAAGACAGATCTCACTGAGTATGCATAGATTGTAGAAAACTTAATAAGAAGGTTGTAAAAAATAGATATCCTTTACTGCTAATCGAAGATCAACTAGATCGGCTACAGATGCTCGTGTCTTGAGTACGATATATTTGAAAAATGAATTTTTGTCACAGAGTCGAAGAACAAAGCCGTAAATACAGGGTGATTCACAACTTATCTAATAAAATTTGGGAATAGATTCGTCATGAAAAATGGAGGCAATATCGTAAAGAAAATTTTTGTAAAATCCATATAGTCTCCGAGAAAAAAATTATTGAAGTTCTAATAGTTTCAACTTTTACATCGCTGGGCTACTGTAGCCTATAGCGAGGCGATTTCAAATATCCGATTACTTATCGTATTAACTTTTTTGTGATGCAAGTATTTACATTTATTTTTCAAATATCATAAATGGCTTATGTTTATATATCAACTCGCAGTTGATGGATATCGTTTTTTATTTAAGGTGAAGTGGAAATGCTTTAGCAAAACGATTTCCCGGTAAACATGTTCCAAATGCAGCTGCTTTTACGACGGTGTACTGTTAGTGCAAGTGTAGTGCAAACACTGGTGTGATCAGGAAGTTTGTAACCAAATCATGGAAGAGATGGACCAGGGCGTCCACAATGTATTGCAGGAGTGTGGCGTATCAAATGCGAGGCTCAATTATGTCCGTACTATGTACGATTGGACAAGGACGATCGGTACCTTGGCCGCCACGATCTCCTGACTTTAAATCATTTGAACTTATTTTAGTGCAGATATTTAAAAAATGAAGTATATTGCACGCAAACGTATCATAGATGCTGTCAATAACTTCAAAATGAACAAGAAACAGAAACATTTGTGGTTCTCTGATTAATTTTTTTAGATAATTATTGAATAGAGCTTTGTCTGTGGAATTGTTCATTAGCATACCTAGATGTATCAGAGAGCATACACTTGACTTCCCTGATAGGAATTGTAGGAGAAGTGATTTATATTAGCTTAAAATACCTTTCTAATACAGTAAAAAATGTTACAAAAGCTAATAATAAAGAATATATGGGTAGATATTGTAGATGTAATTCAACGCTGGTCGGGGCTTTAGTCCGCAGAGTAGTTAGTTTCACACAATACTTTTAATACCTCAATATATATATATATATATATATATATATATACAGGCTGTATCACATAAGAGGGCCACTCCCATGTATCTCGCTTAATATGCGAGACACGTCAAAAATCTTTAATTGTTTTTTGTTGCATTTTTGGAGGCCTTTATGCTCGTAAAAACAAATTTGAGATCCATGGCCAACTTTATGAGTAATAACAAAAAAAACCTGTAAAGTGCTCAAGCTTTAAGGCTGTCTAACTTTTTTATTTTAAGAGATAGAGAAAACTTATTGGTAATAAATTTTTATTGCAAAATTGATACCTTCCACCTGATATAAACAGATTTTTTAAATATCATATGTGGTTCGCTGCGCCGTCTAGGCGGAAATTTTTTTTTATTGAAGCAGGCTATGGCCACACAAAAATGCCTGTTTTTTCGTCTTTCATGCAATATACTACATGTTGCCCTTATCTTTCATATTTACTACATTTTTTTGCAAAAAAATAATAAACCGAATGTACCTTTTTATGCAAAATACAGATTTTCTTATAATATTATTTTATTACATTGTCTGTGTCAAAATAATTTTAAGGGCCCAATTGCTTCTAATGTGAAAACCAATAAAATAATATTATAAGGAAATCCGTATTTTGCATAAAAAAGTACATTATGTTTATTATGTTTTTGCAGTTGGCGTCTTTAAAACTGGTTCTACATTATCTTGAGCAACACGAAAATATTTAGGTACATTTTTTTTTACCTAAAATTGAAAAAAAATTTAATAAATACAAAAGATAAGGGCAACATGTAGTATATTGCATGAAAGACGAAAAAACAGAAAATTTTTGGTGGCCATAGCCTGCTTCAATAAAAAAATTTTTTATCCGCCTAGAGGGCGCAGCGAACCACACGATATTTCAAAAATATGTTTATATCAAGTGAAAGGTATGAATTTTGCAATAAAAATTTATTACCAATAAGTTTTCTCTATCTCTTAAAATAAAAAAGTTAGACAGCATTAAAGTTTGGGCACTTTACAGGTTTTTTTGTTATTACCCATAAAGTTGGCCACGTATCTCAAATTTGTTGTTACGAGCATAAAGACCTCCAAAAATTCTGTATTCTAATTTCATTTACAGAGCAACGTTCAATCTGAGGAATGTACATGCATGTACGATTAGAAACAAATCTTGCCGTTACATCATTCAATACCTACCTTATTACGTTATGTTGTGTATATGTTCTAACAACAGTTAGCTTCCAACATTTTAAAGATATTCTAACAAGATGTTCTCATACTGTACATAGAATTATGAAATTAGTTTATTTTTCTTAGTTTTATTCGTTTAGAAATTTTAAAACCCACGACAGATAACTGAATTTAATGTCTTATAGAATACTCTTCAATGAATGTGAGTTACAGACTTCTTTATAATATTATCCATCATTCCATGTTTAGAATTATTTCCAAGAAAATGTCCTTAATATTTTTCGCTTATTCTTTCTGGTGTCTGTTTTAATGTAATTTGTGGCACTGCACACACATAACTGAAAGATAAAAACAATAATTACAAATTATTATCTAGCTTTAAACGACTATTTGATAGGTACCTACTGGGTATAGTACATTTGCAGGTGATTCTTCCTAGTAAAAACCAGTTGCTTTATTTCAGTTCTGTATCATGAAATACAGAAATTGTAGTTCATTGTTTACTATTTTACGGATGTAGAGTTCTTCTTAAACATAAGTACATAAGTAAAGTGCTGAAATATGTGGATACAAGAATTAATCATTTCTAGGTTATGCTTTCGTAATATTTTCTTTTGTGGGGCTAGGGTAGGTTCAGATCTGACTTTCAACGACAAACACGTTCACATTATAATTAAAAGTTTTAGAAATGGTTTTGTTTGAATTTATTTGTTGCTAAATAAGTAATCAATAATTATTACAGCAGTTGGAAAACAGGGATATTCTTTAGGTACTTACACAATTTTGTAAATTATTTTGTCATAAAAAATACGTGTACCTAATTATTATTGTACACTGTAGTAACATAAAAAAACAATTTACTGAAGTTTTATTACATTATAATGGAATAATTTAAAAATTTTCACAGATATTTTACACAATATTCACGCTGTAACTCTAGCTGTAGCGGTTGACTGCGCCGGCACGGCGACCCCAATGCTCCAAAAGCCTCAACTCAAGTCTAAATTTTTATCGACATCTCAATAACACCATTGTGCATACGTACATTGCATTAAATCCATTATTTAGCGTTATTTATGTAAAATAAAATACTTCATGCCATTAATATTTGACAATTCATAGTTTTGACGTTCACCGATGTTAGTTTCGTCTGTGTAACTCTGGCTCAAGGCTAAACACATTTTACATGACAAAACAATGAAATTTGGGTACTTTTTGGAGGCGTTTTTTTATGTTAAATTTTGAAATTTTTGACTGTTTATTTATCAGAATGTGTTCATAATTAAGTATATTTCAATTTAAACATAAGTTTTAGCAGGACTGACGACCAAAAAATCAAAATTAAATCGATTTCTTGGAAAATGGATCACCCTGTATAAAAATTGATGTTATCATCAGATTCTACGCGCCATCTAGTGTCTGTATACCAAATTTCGTCGCACTGGCTATAATGGTTTCTGAGATATTCGCACTGAAAGTCTTAGAGGGAACACCCGATATATACAGGGTGATTTGAAATAAAGTAGCAAAAATGAGATCACATATTTCTTGGGTAAAAATAAACCGATTTAACCTAACATAGCTATATCTCAAGTCGCTTAATAAAAAAGATACAGGGTATCAAAGTTAAAATTTTACTTTCGATATTTGGCGATAACTTCTTAAAAAATCCAAATATTTACTTAAAATTTGTAAACCAGAGGTTTTTGCGGGTGAGAAATTCAAATTTGTTACTAATTTTGACGTCATTAGTAGAAGGCGCCACCTATGGCACATCATGTTTCTTTTAAATGGCAGAATTTTTTTGCAGCTTAGTGTATCCAAAATAAAATTTTAACTTTGACACCCTGTATCTTTTTTATTAAGGGACTTTGGATATAGGTATGTTAAGTTAAATCGGTTTATTTTCACGTATGGAATATGTGGCCTCATTTTTGCTACTTTATTTAAAATCACCCTGTATATATATACAGGGTTAACTATGACTTAGTACAAATATTTTAAGAGGGGATAGGGAAAATTCAGAATTAACGGAATCACCCTTCAAAAAAATTCCAAACTTATTCATAAAGCGAAAAAAAATTTTTTCAAAACCTTATTAGCTCCTAATTTCTCGGCGACTATGCCGCCTGTCAGCTGCGAGGTTAGGTATATTCTGCCAAAGTCCAAGTTGTCAAAGGTAGTGACAGAGCACCGCGTTGCCACGTGTAACGATTTACGGCGCTTTTAAAGAAAGTTTTATTTACAAAATATTAGATTATGTAATGAGAAACACGATATAGTAGCACTGAGAGTAAAACCTACCTTACTGTTACTTCCAGAACTGATATTTGGAGATTTTAGGAAAGTTAAATTATTTTCTGTTTTCTAACTTGTTTACATTATAACTTGTCGTTGTAAAAATTGTTGTACTTGCTGGGGACCTCTTGGTTTCCCTCGACCATTTCATAAATAAAAAAATACTTTTTTTCTGTAAGTATATCTATTGTAGTTTAAAAATGCTTTATTTTTATGTCACCAAGTAAAAAAGAAGTTTCAAGGAATTTTAAAAAGTATGAAATTGGTTCTTTTTTATTTTCAAGTTAGGTAGGTACATACGTATTTAAAACTCCAGCACGTGTAAAACAACATTCGTGGACGTTGTACAATTCGTACAAATGTACGAAGATTTGACATATTCTGTCTATTTGGAAAACGTATTTGATATTCTGCTGCTGCACGATATGCACTTTCGTCGCACTTAAATTAGTACCATATCCGTAATTTCCGCGTTTACACGAATTTGAATGTGCGTAAAGCAAATACTGAAAACTAATAACGATATTAACAATTGTTAGGGTAATATTTTCTTTGTTAATTATATAAATACCCAATAACATTTTACTACTTTCTTTATTTCGCACTTTCTATCTTTACAACAACTCAACTCTGACACACCTCTTCTTCTTCTTCTTACATTCTTTCTGATCTACATTTTACAAAACATATATTTATGCCTACTTTACACTAAGTTTAAACTAAGATATTTTTATTAACAAAATAATTGTCCACACAATAATCGACCATGTTTGCATATAATAATATTGTAGTATTATTATTTTAAATTTCCCGAGGCGTTTACAGTGCTCTGTAATATTACTTTTCTGACCACTACTGCTGTTTGACATTTGTAGAGTATTAGAAACAATGCAACCAACAACACAGTATAGGTTTATATCGACTGACAAGTGCTATGTGCGTGTAACCCATAGACCTTATAAGGTCTATGGTGTAATCCCATGTCACGGAGGAAGTGTCAAAACAATACTAGAATGAAGAAACCCACGATCGTACATAAAAGAAGATAATATTGATTATATTGATTGCCATAAGAATATTTATCTGAAGAATATTAAGTTCTCGATGTAGGCGGACCGAAGACTGAACGGTGGCATTGACATTGTAATTTTAGTTTTCCGTTTTTAGTGACAGTTTCAGTTTTAAACGTTTTATTCATTAAATAATGGATGGTTGCGATATATTGGGACATGTGTAGTTTTCCACAATTTTCTCTAAACGTACGTGAAGATATTTCCTAGAGTTGAAAGCTATGCAGTGGAGTGACCATTATCGAACAAAATTTTATAAATTAAAAACTGGCACGTGTATTCGAAGTTTTCTGTTAGTATTTCTTTCAATCAATTTTCTTAAAATAAATGGGCAATTTTATTAACTGCATCTATGCGAAGTGTGTATTTTGTGGCGAGTAATTCTGACGGACCTGTAATGAGTAAAAATGAAGTTTTGGCAGTTTGGAACGAAGGAACGAAAAACGAATGCAAAATACTGTAGCTAACCGGATTAATTGTTATCTATCAGGTACTTAGGTATTATTATTAATAAAAATGTTTACTTTCGTTGTTTCTACATTCGGCAACGTTGGAACGTTGTGAGAAACGACCGCATGGTACCTAGTTGCACAGAACATATGCCTAGTTGACATATGTAGCCATCTTGGACGATGACTGATGACATAGGCGCCGACTTTCCGTAGGAAAAGAGGGTTTTGCCCCATTTTTTAACATCGAGCTAGAATTCCGACATGAATTTTTTATTGTCGTTTAGGCTTCCCTGAGCACGTGGTTAAAATTTTTGTACTTAGTCATAGTTAACCCTGTATATATATATATATATATATATATATATATATATATATATATATATATATATATATATATATACCGGGTGTTCCCTCTAAGACTTTCAGTGCTTATATCTCAGAAACCATTATAACCAATGCGACGAAATTTGGTGTACAGACACTAGATGGTGCGTAGAATCTGATGATAACATCAATTCTTATACAGAGTGTTTCATTTTCCAAGAAATCGATTTAATTTTGATTTTTTGGTTGTCAGCCTTGTTAAAACTTATGTTTAAATTGAAATATACTTAATTATGAATACATTCTGATAAATACATATTAAAAAATTTCAAAATTTAACATAAAAAATGCCTCCAAAAAATACCCAAATTTCATTGTTTTGTCATGTAAAATGTGTATAGCCATGAGCCAGACTTACACAGAAGAAACTAACATCGGTGAACGTCAAAACTGTGAATTGACAAATATTAATGGCATAAAGTATTTTATTTTACACAAATAACGCTAAATAGTGTATTTAATGCAATTTACGTATGCACAATGGTGTTATTGAGACTTGTCGATAAAAATTTAGACTTAAGTTGAGCCTTTTGGAGCATTGGGGTCGCTGTGCCGGCGCAGTCTATCGCTACAGCTAGGGTTACAGCGTGAATATTGTGTACAATATCTGGATATTTTTAAATTGTTCCATTATAATGTAATAAAACTTCAGTAAATTGTTTTTTTATGTTACTACAGTGTACATAATAATTAGGTACCCGTATTTTTTATCACAAAATAATTTACAAAATTGTGTAAGTACCTAAAGAATAGCCCTCTTTTCCAACTGCTGTATTTATTGATTTCTTAATTAGCAACAAATAAATTCGAACAAAACGATTCCTATAACTTTTTTTATTATAATGTGAACGTGTTTGTCGTTGAAAGTCAGATCTGAACCTACCCCAGCCCCACAAAAGAAATGTTACGAAAGCATAACCTAGAAATGATTGATTTAAAAAAGCTAGATAATAATTTGTAATTATTGTTTTTATCTTTCAGTTATGTGTGTTCAGTGCCACAAATTACATTAAAACAGACACCAGAAAGAATAAGCGAAAAATATTACGGACATTTTCTTGGAAATATTTCTAAACATGGAATGATAGATAATGTTATAAAGAAGTCTCTAACTCACTTTCTTTGAAGAGTATTCTATAAGACATTAAATTCAGTTGTCTGTCGTAGGTTTTAAAATTTCTAAATGAATAAAATTAAGAAAAATAAACTAATTTCATAATCTATGCAGTATGAAAACATTTCTTTAGAATATCTTTAAAATGTTGAAAGCTAAACAACATAACGTAATAAGGTAGGTATCGAACAATTAATTGGCAAGATTTGTTTCTAATCGTACATGCATGACCATCCCTCAGATTGAACGTTGCTCTGTAAAAGAAATTAGAATACAGAATAACTGTTTAATATAAAACCAGATGTAATAATGTAGATACTTAATGTAATTTTATCTTTAATAAATTAAAGTCTGTATTTGTTGTTTTTTATTCTACCCAAATTATTAAACAGAAATGTTTCATAAATAATACTTATAATATTAATTAATACTTAAAGATGAAGGGTCAAGTTATTCAATTTAGTTACTAATTAAAAAATAAGCCACAATGTAGGTACGTATTACTTTAATTAAAATTATGCTGATTACAACTGAATCGTATCTAGGTAGAATAAAATATAAAAAATCACTTGTTTAGTCTTGTTTTTTGAAAATTTTGTTCTTGTAAAATACTCTCCAATGTGAGTTAGGGGACTTCTTTATATTATCATTTCATGTATAAAATTAATTCTAACAAAATGTCTGTGTGATATTTTTTGTTCATTCTGTTTGGTGTCCTATTTTACGAATCGTTTTGTTTCAATGTAATTTGTGGCACTACACACATACCTGAAAGATAAAAATAATAATTACAAATTACTGTATAGCTTTAAATGACTATGTGATGCTTGATTACTTAACAATAAAATAAATTTACATTATTACATCTGATTTTATATTAAACACTTGTTCTGTATTCTAATTTCATTTACAAAGCAACAAATCTTGCCATTTCATTGTTCGATACCTACCTTATTACGTTATGTGGTGTATATTATAACAACAGTTGGCTTTCAACATTTTTAAGATATTCTAACGAGATATTTTCATACTGTACATAGATTCTGAAATTAGTTTATTTTTCTTAATTTTATTTGTTTAGAAATTTTAAAACCGACCACAGACAACTGAATTTAATGTCTTATGGAATACTGTTCCATGTTTAGAATTATTTCCAAGAAAATGTGCGTAATATTTTTCGCTTATTCTTTCTGGTGTCTGTTTTAATGTAATTTGTAGCACTACACACACATAACTGAAAGATAAAAGCAATAATTACAAATTATTATCTAGCTTTAAATGACTATTTGATAGGTACCTACTGGGTATAGTACATTTGCAGATGATTCTTCCTAGCAAAAACTAGCTGCTTTATTTTAGTTCTGTGTCATGAAATAACAGAAATTGTAGTTCATTGTTTACTATTTTACAGATGTAGAGTTCTTCTTAAACATATTTTATCCATCAGAAAGAAGTGCTGAAATATGTGGATACAAGAATCAATCATTTCTAGGTTATGCTTTCGTAACATTTCTTTTGTGGGGCTGGGGTAGGTTCAGATCTGACTTTCAACGACAAACACGTTCACATTATATTTAAAAGTTTTAGAAATGGTTTCGTTTGAATTTATTTGTTGCTAAATAAGTAATCAATAATTATTACAGCAGTTGGAAAACAGGGATATTCTTTAGGTACTTACACACTTTTGTAAAATATTTTGTGATAAAAAATACGGGTACCTAATTATTATGTACACTGTAGTAACATAAAAAAAAACAATTTACTGAAGTTTTATTACATTATAATGGAACAATTTAAAAATATCCACAGATATTTTACACAATACTCATGCTGTAACCCTAGCTGTAGCAGTAGACTGCGCCGGCACAGCGACCCCAATGCTACAAATGCCTTAACTCAAGTCTAAATTTTTATGGACAAGTCTCAGTAACACCATTGTGCATACTTAAATTGCATTAAATTATTACATTACATTATTTAGCGTTCCTTATGTTCAATAAAATACGTTATGCCATTAATATTTGACAATTCAATGACAATTCATAGTTTTGACGTATAGCGAATTTAGTTTCTCTGTGTAAATCTGGCTCAAGGCTATGCACGTTTTACATGACAAAACAATGAAATTTGGGTACTTTTTGGAGGCCTCTTTTTATGTTAAATTTTGAAATTTGTGAATGTTTATTTATCGGAATGTGTTCATAATTAAGTATATTTCAATTTAAACATAAGATTTAGCAGATCTGACAACCAAAAAATCAAAATTAAATCGATTTCTTGGAAAATGGAACATCCCGTATAAGAACTGATATTATCATCAGATTCTACGCGCCATCTAGTGTCTGTATACCAAATTTCGTCGCACTGGCTATGATGGTTTCTGAGATATTCGCACTGAAAGTCTTAGAGGAAATACCCGGTATATATATATATATATATATACCTACTTAAATAATAATTTAAAATTCATTGACATTGTCGATATTTAATTTCAAATAATTTTAATTTATTGGTATAATAATTTTTATAGTTAGATATTTGACTCAACTTAAAGGAGGCCACCTGAAGAAGCAATCCTAAAAATGCAGAACTAGGTCAGATCTCATCTAATGTGGCAGAAATTTTGAGTTCCCACAGTTTCAAAAGTGAAGTTAGATATGTATAGTGTTTTCATTAAACCAGGTTAGTAAATTTAGCATTCCATGAATATTAGCAAATAAGAAGAAGTACAAGCAGGAAGAATTTTTGCATCCGTTGCTCAAAGGAAGTCTGCAATTATATATCATCTATGACCGCTAGAGTCAACGAATAAGAATCATAAAAATATTTTAACTGTGGTAGATTATTTTATAAAAAGTACAGAGCAAGTCATTTAATAATCCAGCAAACATTATATCAGATAGAGGAAGTGCTTTCACGTCTCAAGAATTTGAAGATTACTGCCCTGAATAGAAAATTAGTCATTATAACGAATGAATTCCGTAATCATTCCTGTTTCACTAAACTGTTTTTAGAAGATCCCACAAAATGGTATCGACATGTTGACCAAGTACAGCAAAATAAATTCAACATATCAGCGGAGGTGAGATATAAGTGGTCTGCTTACTTACTGCTCGGCCTTAGCGGCTCGACTTGCAGGAAGCGATCTACATTGCAGCCGGTACTTAAAGCAGACCTCTTGCCCTGGGCGACGCGCTATGAAATCTATAAATGATACTGCAGGTAACAACTACTCAGCGGAATAATGCCCCGATCGGTATTGAATTACACCTGCAGTATCTGTGTGAACAGCCAAGAACCGTTGTCGGCCACACCACAGACGCAGACCGGTTTCGGGCTTGTTAGCCGTCGACAGATTACAATCTTGAAATTAAATTCACTATTTAAAAATTTAATTATTCAAATCTATAATGGGGAAATTGCATGATTTTTTCAAATACGTGGAGATGAAAGAATGTATTATTTAATCGAAATGGCGTTTGTCCCAAACAATTTCATGGAAAAATAAGCCCAAAAACGGTATTTAAAGTTTTAGTCTGGCCACGCTTCTACAAAACAGTGGCCGCCATATTGAAAACCTGTGACGTCAACCGCCAGTTGCGCGGGTCCTGTATAATCTGTTCTTAGTGTGCTTTGGGCCACAAAACATTGATATGTGCTTTTGAACAACGCAGCCGCAATACGAGGTACGAGGACATACATTTAAATTAATAGTTCAGTAACTTGTGTTTTAAACAGAAGAGTTCATGAAGTTAGTTTGTCGTTTGTGACATTGTGACATTTATTAAGTGTTATTGTGTTAAACAGAGACTGGTGTTGAAAATTGTAAAATGAGTACAGAAAATGCAGGGAAATGGATGAAATATTGCATTGTGCCATTATGTACAAATACTTCCCATATAGTGCCTAATAAAAAAAAATTATCCGTGCTAAAAATTGAAAAGACAAGAAAAATGTGGTGGATGGCAATGAATCGCGACGAAATACGAAAGTCAAGAAACGTAAAGCTCTCCATTATTTCTACGTTGTATGTTTGTGAAGACCATTTTAATGTAAGGTTAAGTAATTGGAAATAAGTATGAATAAATAATGAAAAAAGCGGTCTATCCAACAAATTTTTAGGTACAGAAATCTTTGAAAATCTTAAATTTAACTGTAAGTATATGTAACTATGTATAATATGCACAGCACACAAACAGGGAACCTTGTTTATAGCAGAACTACCTTACGCAGTATTTACAATACATATGACTCAAAAGAAATGTCACGAAAAATGAAACAAATGCCTATTTACATCACGATCGCCATAACATAAGCAAGATGGCGTACTGGAATTTGACGTCACACCAATGATACTGTGTTTTCGATCACGCGGTTTTGTTGACATTCTATGGCAATTTATTAATGTTAATATTTTAATTATTAAGTGATTATTGCCGTCAGACACATGTTCTAACCTTTCAATATGTTTGAAAGATTATTATGTAATACATTTCAGATCAATATAAAATGCATGCAACTTCCCCATTCATTTATATCAACGATTGATCGAAACCATTTAACATTAGTCATATATTTACTGTACTTGAAAAATTCTCACATTTCAACCATTTAATTAATGTTTGTAACATAGTTGTTATTGTTTGTTCAAATTTATTTTTTACTGAGTATTCCACAAACAACCCACAACAAAAATAACTGTGAAGCACACCCTATGAGACTGTTGTAAGCTAACCGAGGCATAAAACTAAACTTTACTTTCTATAATTCATCATCACAACATTCAAAATACAAAAACATAATAATATATATACACGCTCCAATGCATGAGTATGTCTCACTCTGAAGTAAAGTAACATATTGTGTGTGACGTGTATATAGATCTGAGGGTGTCTTTGACAATAACTAGATCTTGTCTACTAACATCAGAATGCGATATTAATTATTAGACGGACTCTTTTGGTATTAATATATCTAATATATATATAATTTTATAATTCAGACATCGTTATAAATCTACAAAATAGAAAAAATACAATATTCATGAAATTGAATAAAGACGGTTGAAAACATATTTTTTCCGTTTATAAGTAATGGCAAAAATTATTTAATCTATAATGGGTTTCCGGATGGTTATGCCGAGACCTAGATAACTGTGTCACTTCCAGTCTTCTCTGGAATTATTTCACCTGATCTTGTTGTTCTCTGGTCGCATTATATGCTTACAAACTTTTCACCCCACTTCACTGTTGGTTCTTCAGTGGTAACTCCGCAAATGCTTCGATGTGACTGGCGACATATATTTAAGTGTTGTCTTCAGTAGCAGCAAAGCTTTGGCGAATTCATTACTGTAGATGCCGTTAGTAAAAAGTGGCAGTGAAAAAGCATGTTTTGCGACGAGTTGCAGATTACAGGACGTCATGCAAGATCACAGTTGTCCGAGGAGCGGTTCTGATCATAGCCGTAATACCAATAACATAAACCGAAATCAATATATTAGCGGCTCGGGGGTATTCGTAAGGTTCATCCTCCACAAAGCCTAACCTGAGAACAACAAGGCGGGTCAAAGAATCTAAACTAAGGATAGGGTATACAAGTTAATTCTGTTACTGACAGCGACCAGTTACCTAAATCACAACAGATATAGATCGAAAAACAACATAAGTTGTCAATGCCTGTAATAGAAAAAATATGTTGTCATATAATTGATATATTTTTAAGTAAGATGTAAGATTAACAGATATACTTTAATAAATCATATTAATATACTGTATTTTTTAGAGTCATCGCAAGCAGCAAAATATGGTGGATGCTTTACAGGAGAAGATACTGTTACTGCATTAAATGGAGAGAAAAAAAGATTATCTGAATTACAAATTGGTGAAAAAATATTGTCTTTCGACACTTCCAGGAGAGAATTAGTTTTTAGTGAAGTTATATTATTTTTAGATTATAACCCATTAGAGAAACGTAAATTTCTAAAATTATTTTTGGCATCTGGTCGAACATTTACAATAACTTCTAATCATTTGTTGCTTGCTGGGAGTTTGAAGTATACCAGAATAGTTTATGCAGAAGAGGTAAAAATTGGTGATAGTCTTTTAATTAGTAAATCAAACAATACCATTGTTGAAGATGAAATACTTGAAATTAAAACAGTTGTAAAAATAGGTGTTTACGCTCCACTTACTCAGGTCGGCACTATTGTTGTAAACGATATGATAGCCTCATGCTATGCAACAATCGATAGTCAGTATTTGGCCCACTGGGCATTTTTACCATTACGACTTGTATGGAATATAAAACGGAGTTTACATAGGTTATTTTACTTTGTAAAAAAACCTTCAGTTGTTTGGCCCGGTGTGTCACCTTTAGTTACCATCAATAAACCTTCAATTGGTGTGCACTGGTATGCTAGAATACTTTATACAACAGCTAGCTATTTTCTACCGTCACACTTATACAAATAATTTGAACATATTTTAATTGTTGGCCAGTAAGTTAATACTAATAAAATATAACAAATATGCAATACATATTTTTATGTTTTATTATGGTAATACAAAAAATTATAATTAAAGAAGTTATCTATGAACATCGATTTTATTTAGTTGTTTCACATCATTATAAATGTTTATCTAGTCAATTTAAATGTATATATAGTAGTAGCTGTTCTTGTAATTCAGAACCAATTTCAATTAAATTAACTTGAAATAAAAAGGAAATAGGTTCAATGTATGACAATAAAATGTAGCATATGCAATTACTTCATTCGTCAAGCGAACTGTACCAGGATATTGTTAAGTTAACCAAGTATATGGTACTTGCTTGGAAAATGAACATACAAAAAACATAATACTACGTAAAAAAATTTCATAAATATTAGCATGTACTACATTTTAAGCAAGTGGGTTTAAAGATTTTTTAGTTCCTTACAAATAATTGTATAGGCTTTGTTATACAACTACTAGATATACAATGTGTCCACAGATGAATTTAAAAAACTTTCTATTTTTCTTTTTATGGGAAATATAATATTTGTTAAAAAAAATTGCTCGTATTCAAATATACATAGTTTTTATAACATTTACTATTTTTAGTTAAGATATAACATTTTGGAATTATGCTGGAGTAAAAAGAAATTTATAATTTATTTTTATTTAAAAAAAATTAAGTAGGTTTTGTCAGACGAATATTTTATCTGTAAGTGGATTTTCATATAAAAGATAGTAGTTTTTGCAATTAATATATACAGAGTGTTTTCGATTTTTTTTCTGAACATTGTTAAAGGCTAAACATGCAGATATTTGGGTGTTTGTTGTAACACTTTTCTATAAAATAATCTGTTAATTTTTGTTAGCTAAGACCAGGGATATAATTATGGAGTTTTATTCGTGTCTGAACCTTCTAAACTTCTAGGCTAATGGTGGAAAGTATATTTTCAGTATAAAAATTACTTCTTTTTATTTTTAATTAGGAATATTCCACAAAATTTTAAAAATTAGTTAATAGTTTATTAAATAAATAAAAACAACAATTTGTAAACAATTTGGTTTAAATGATGCTTAAATTGATGTCCATTTTCTTGAATCATATAATATACTGTAGAAGCAAAATTACACAAAAAGTAACAAAAAAAATGCCAGAAATAAATAATTACAGTCGATTACATTTATTTCTTAAGAAGCCTTTTGTCCAAATTAGCATGCCATTATTTGCAAGCACTATAAATATAATTTATTTATTTATTTATTTATTTCAATATTGTAATGCACAAAACAAACAATTATTAACTACAATCTTTAACTTAAATTGCAAAATATATAAATGAGTAAATAATGAATCTATATATATATATATATATATATATATATATATATATATATATATTGTTATAAAAAAGAAAAACTCTTACTATTACTATAAAGTATGTACCAAATGATTTATTAAGAAAACATTGTGATATACTATATGTATATGTTTTATAGAACCATGTAAATATATATAAGTATACAAGAAGTTTATTCAAATATAAAAGAACACCAAAAAAAATTACGTGATCAAAAATTATCTATCTGATATTTACCACTGTAAACAATTTTCAACTTTTTTTTAAAAAATCATGATGTATCAAAAAATATGTTTACATGTTCCATATTATTCATAATTGTAGATAATCTGTATATAGATGCATTTATACACATATTTGTTCGTGATGATGTAAAAAATAAACTTATGCATCTACTGCAATATTGTGACACAAGCAATTTAATAAAAGCATACAAATAACTATACTGTTAAATAATTTATATACATACATTGCAGATGAGCATAATCTCCTAAAATGTAATTTTTTTAAATTAAATTTATTTAACAAGATATCATAGTAATAAACATTATACTTCCAATAGTACAAAATATCTGATAAACTTTTTTTGCACTTGTTCAATTGAATTTTTGCAAAATTCATAAAGAGGGGATCAGATAACTGATGCATATTCCAAAATACTTCTGGCATACTTCTGAATAAACGAATTAATGTTTTTTCTTTACGGAAATTACATGAGTTTCTTATTATAAATAAATAAATACGATTAAGATAAGATAAGATAAATACGATAAGCTCTCAATACTACATCTTCGACATTATTTTTAACAGGCAGCAATGACTTATTTATATTGTAATTAAAGTTGAAATTATTAATTTTACGAGAAAACGTAATTAACAATATGAGTATCGAATCACACTCGGCAAATCATTTATCATATATAAAAAATAAAGGTCCCAAATTGGATCCCTGCGGTACTTCTGATAAAGTAAGAATGGTAACAGATTCCTTTATATAGTACATACTGTATTCGATTCTGTAAATATGACACACAATTTTAATAAATAACTTAATAATTCAAATCCATAGTTGTTTCAACAGTATATCGTAATTCACCTTATCAAATGTTTTAGCGAAATCTGTAAAAATTGTATCTACACATTAAATTAGTCACAGTAGATTTATTTGACATAAATCCATATTGCACATCAAATAAATGGATTAACATGAGAATACATTTTTTCATACAAAATTGATTCAAATATTGGTTTTCATATCAATGCCACAGATCTATAATTCTTAATTTCATTGTTTCTCCATTTTTCCAAACACAGGACATATTACTGTTTATTTCCATAGTTCTGGATATGTAGAAGTCTTTAAAATCAAGTTAAAAGTTATTTTTAATGGCTCCAAAAGTAATTCGATACAACCCTTAAATATATATGGCGATAAGTATATATATATATATATATATATATATATATATATATAGCAGTACTGAAGCTATAAACACTGAATGCACTGCTATTTTCTCATTTCGAGTTATTTGGGATCCTGACCACTGACAAAACTATACAATTTGAATTAATTTTTATTTTGTTTACATATTTCCAAAAGCATTCTGGTTTATAATCAATTGAATTGTCAATAGTCAATGTATTCACTATGCAAAATTTATATGCTGCGTTTTATCTTACTTCTTACATATAGGAAATTCAGGTCGTCCAAATCGTTATGCGTTTTTTTAAATTTTTTCCTAAAGTAATTTTTTCTTTTAATATATGAAATAATTTCCCTATTATACTATGGCTAATAAATTCCCTTTCTATAAACAGCAAATGCTACATATTTAAGACTTCATAAACATGGTTATAAAATATTCTCACCACTTCATTTTGTGAATTATACACGTCATTTCAATTAACATTTTTAACATAGTTTGTACATTTCTAGAAAATCAGCATTTTATAATTATATTTACAGTTAAAAGTTTTAGTTGTTTAGTTTTAGTAGTTTAATACTCATGAAATTGAAACTCCAAGATACAACATAAATTAAGATGATCTAAAGTGGAAAATCTTTCTCACAACATTTGCACTACAAAGTACTAGATCTAAACATCTCTAATATTATTGTACTGTTTAAAGTTACATAAACATATTTACAGGTCCTTAACCTGTAAATAAGCTAATTCTTAGGTTGGTTGTAAAAGTAACTAAGAAAAGGAACTAGATGTGGGTTGGTAGTGAAAAAGTCCCTAGAAGTGGTGGTGATGTGGTTTGTAAGGTTATTGGTTGTGGGTGTGGGTCTGTGTTTATATGAGTGAAAGTAGTCGTTGGTGGGAAAGAATAAAAGGGCTTGGCGTGTGAGCCTAATGGTTGCGGTGGGTGATGTGTTCATGTGTGTGAAGGTCGTTGGTGGGAACGAGGAAGGAGCGTGGTGTATTGGTTCTGGGTGGGGAACTTAGAATCATGGCTGGACTATTTATTAGGCAAAAATCATTTATTACGTTAAGATAAACAATTTGAGAGGACCGCTTGTATAAACCGATAACGCTGTCGGCAGAGTGAGACACCAAAGATATTGTTATCAGGGACAGAGCTATAAATCAGCTAATTTATTATAAACCAGTTGAGACCGCCGCAGGCAATTAATAATTTTTTATCACTGAGTTATCTCTTTATATATTGCTGCCTTCCTATCACCGTATATCAAATTCCTGGTAATAAATTATACTTGTTTACTTCATTGTATATAGGTGACATCACCGTCTGATCCAAGTCACAGTTGCAGGTGTTCAAGTTTAGTTCTGCTAAACAAGTTTTGATAATAAAGTTCTAAGAAAAAGTTCTTTGAGTTTTGCTCGCTAGTGTGGTAAGCGGATGTAATAAAACATGATGATGATGTTAATATAAACAAGTTGAGACCATTGCTTAAGTAAAAAGAAGGTCTAGACGATTAAAGATATTTTATCGAGGTCAAAGTTATAAATTAGATTAATTTATGGTACTAATATAAACACAGAACATCTGCGTTTCATGAAAACAGACTGGTCTGGTAAGCTCGAAAATAAACAGAGCTGTTTGTTTAAAGCAGAACAATGTTGGCAAAGTGACACAAAACAACCCGACTATTATTTAATTTAAACGTTAAAATAACAGTATTAGTGAATATTATCGTTATTTATAGGAAATGCGCAACGGAAATGGTAAATAAGACGGTAGTATAAAATGAAACTGCAGTCGCTTGCTGGCCATTAGTTACTGAGGTGCAGTCAGTGAGTGGATATCGTTGTGGTAATTAAGTATGAGTGCGGTGTTATACCAGAAGCAACAGTAAGTCAATGTTTATCCTTTATTTAATGTAAATTAAGTATTAAATATTTTTTTAGATGGACATTGAAAAAATTAACTCATGTTCGTTTTTACCTGGCATCATCAAGCCTATAATTAGAGTATCTGAACTACCAATAAATACACCAGTACCGATACTATTGGCAAAAATAGTAAAATCGAAATTCGGTGACATTGACATTAGAATTTCACGATACAAAGGCTTTTCTACTACAACGCATATTTCCATGCATGAAGGACAGACTTAGACAATTTGTTAATGATAAATACTGCATAATATATGAAGGCTTAAAGGAAATGGGTAAGCCTTTAATTGGAGTGAAATACCGCTAAAATAAACAAAAGTGACCGCATTCGTTGGGAGGATATAAATTCGGCATTTTCGAAACGCATACGATTCGGTTTAATTATTAGTTTGAAATATAAAGATCTATAAAATTTTTTAAAGGATTATTATTTCATGTTTAAAAATCGAATAGTTACAATATTAAAGATACATCCTATGATAAAAGTAAATGCAGTGTCTTACTCAATTTAAGTTGAATACAAAAAATGTGGTAATAAATGCAGGTATGAATCTAAGAACATGGTTTCGATGTCAAAATTTTGAATAACATACAATTGTTAATCTTGAAATCAATATTAATAAATTGGAAATGAGTAATGGAGTTTTCTCATATATAATATTACCAATGCTTAAGCATGCTTGCGTAAATGTAAAAAATACAGATGATTCCTGTTTCGCTTGGACCATAATTAGTGCTATTTATCAGGTAGATGGCATCCAGATCGAGTTCCTTCATATCTTCATTATTCACAAATACTTAATTTAAGAAAAGCCGAATTTCCTGTAAATATTAGGCAAATGTATGTTTTACAGGTATCTGGTAAAAACTTTAGTGTGGTATCGGCCAAAGTATCAAAAGATAAAGTAGAAAGACACGTTAATTTACTAATGATCTGAAATAAATATTTCGTTAAAAAAGATTATGAGGATGATGGTCATGTTGATGATATAAAATATCACTTTGGTTGGATAGGGGACATGTCCTGACTTGTTACATGTCAGTTAAGGAAACATAAAGTTAAAATATATATTTATGATATTTGTCTAAATTATTTTAATAGGAAAAATTTTATCTGCATTCGGAAGACTACCGAAAATAAATAAATGTATTTTTTTTTAAAAAAGATTGTAAGCTTTCTTTTTCAAATTTTATAAGTAACCAGTACTGTTTATCATTTACAGTGATTCTGAAGCAATTCTGGTACCTAACAAGGATGATCAACAACACGATAATACTCATAAATATCAAAAACATATTCCATTTTCGGTACGTTTTCAAATGTCATTATGATAATCTGTCTTATTATTAAAGTTATCGAGGTCATGATTGCGTAGAATGGTTGGTTTCTGAAGTATTTCCAAATTTATTTTGTTAAAATTTCAAAAATTATACCAACGAATATTTCCGAAACGCGGCAGCATGTATTTATTATATCTACTTTTTGTTATATTTGTGAGAAGCCTTTTAAAGTTAACGATTAAACAGTTCGTAATCATTGTCATTTTACAGGTAGATACAGAGGTCCAGCACAACAAAGTTGTAATTTACATAAATTATAAAAAGAAATTTATAATTCCTGTTAATTTAGCTTATGATAGTTACTTTTTAATTCGCATAACTAAAATGTCCACTGGAAGTATCAGTGTACTTTCTATAAATAAAAAATATCATATACAATGAACATTAAGAATAGCCCTGTGAAATTTAGATTCATCGATTTTTTTAGATTTGTCATCACCTTTAGACAAGTTATCGTCTTTTCTTAATATTGAGAAACTAAAATTATTAGAGAAAGAATTTGAAAATATAAGCGCGGAATATATATTTCCTTATGATTACATCGATTCTTGAAATTCAAAATTAGATGAAGCCCAATTACCTTCTAAAGAATGCTTTTACAACTAATTAAAGGGTACTCATATGACTGATGATAATTTGGAACATGCCAAAAATGTGTGTAATGTGTTCAACTGTCAACCTCAAAACTGATGTGCTTTTTATTAGTGGATATATTTGAGAATTTCCGCCAGTAGTGTCTAAGGACAGATAAACTTAACCCGGTTCACTTCTATACGCTGGATATACGTAGAACGCAATGTTAAAGTACACAAAAGATAAGCTAGAGCTTATTAATGATGTAGATATCCTGATGTTTATCAAACGAGTATTCGGGGAGGCGTCAGTCAGTGTAGCTGTAGGTACGCTGAAGCAAATAACTAATATAGATCAAAATACGATGAAACAAAAGAAACGTCATATTTGATTCATTTTGATGTAAATAATTTATATGGCTGGGCCATTAATCAACATTTACCAGTTAACAATATTAAATGGGTCGAAAACTTTGATAATTTCGATGTGTTAAGCGTACAGGATGATGCTGACATTGGCTATATACTAAAGGTTGACCTTGAATATCCAAAAAAGCTCCATGATAAACATAAAGATTCACCTATGTGTCCTATTCATTTCGTTCCAAAAGGATCCAAATTACCGAAATTAATAACCATCCTGTATGATAAGACCAACTACGTAATGCATAACCGTAACTTGAAATAGTGTTTAATCCAAGCTATGAGATTTAAAAAAATCATAAAGTTTTACAGTTTAATCAGTCACCGTGGCTCAAACCTTATATCAGGCCAATAATAAGTTTGAAAAAGACATCTTTCAATTACGGAATAATACTGTATACGGAAAGAGTAAAAACGTACGTAAACATTGTAAAGTTAAATTAGTTACAGGAAGGACGACATGGAGTTAAACATTACATTGCCAGTTCTTTAATAGTCGAACTATATTTGACGAAGATTTAATTACGATGGAATTAAACAATAGTGCTATTATTTTTAATAAGTCCATATATGTCGGCATGTCTATTTTGGACATATCAAAAATTTGTATTTATGACTTTCATTATAACTTCATGTTAGCAGTAAATTTAAGAAGACTGAATGTAAAATGTTATATACCGATACAGACAGTTTAATTTACCAAATAAAAAGGCCAGACGCGTATGATGAGGTAATAAAATAAAATTTATCACAATTCGATATATCAGATTATCCCGATAACAATACGTATAATATCTCTCAAATAACAAAATTGTAGGTTTAATTAAAGATGAGTGTTCAATCCTGTAATTTCACATTTCGTAGGCTTATACTCCAAAACGTACTCCATTGAGATAGAAGGAATACCTTATACAAAAAAATCCAAAGGCGTTAAGAAATACATTATAAAAGATACAGTCACTGTTAAGGGTTATATAAATTGTTTAAATATCAAAACTTCTACATAAAAATCAAAGAAACATTCGAACACTTTGTATAGTATTGAGCAGAAAAAAGTTGCGTTGAGTCCGTTTGATGATAAACGCCATCTATTAGTAAACTCCCACAATACGTTACCTTGGGGATATTATTCAATATCACATAAATAATTTTGCCATTACAGATTGAAAATATTTTTAGATTTAGATGCTAAGTATGGATATGTATTCAAATAACAGTGAAGCCTTTTAGGAATAATACTAAATCTCTGGTCTGTTTACCTAAACATGAAATTTCTGTGGACTTTAGGACAATATTATGATTATTTATCTGACAATATCACATCTCGGAAAGTGATGATGAAAATACAGGGGCAATCAGACCTCCTGCCTGATAGCTACAACATTGAATATTCCTATTTCCTTGATTATGAAATTTTAAAAAATCAGCGGTATTGTTCTTCATGTTATGTACATATACAACAGATTATGCTAAATAACTTAAATATTAAACATTGTATAATTACGTATAGCGACAATTTATCATTTTCATATCACACTTTATGTGAATTAAGTTCTATGAATAATATCTGTACTTTATGTAGATATTAACGTTTCTCCACCACAAAAAAAGTTTTTTATGTATCTTTATGGAAGGTTATGAATTGTATACTTTATCAAAATGCCGTTTTAAATTTATTATATATTATAATCTCTATCTAACTATAATTATGTACTATAATATTATTCCTGTGATATATTTTAATAAATATTGTATATTTACATGTTGCCTCTCTCCATCGCTTCCTCGGTCTCCCTCTTTTTTTCTTGTAATTTGGTTTACTCTACACTTATATTTCCTCATTATTTCTCCTTACATAGCCTTCTCCGTCTTCTTACTTGAGGATCTTATTCACTGCCACTGTCGGTCTCAAAATTATTTTATATTTTCTAAATTTTACTCCTCTAGACAAATTTTTCGATTTCATTAAGTGGTTAACTTCTGATTGCTTTTATTATTCTCCTATAAATTTCTTGCTCCTCATCACAGTTAGCTGTCATCAGCTCCTCCAAATACACATATTCTTGAACTTCTTCAAACTCCATCTCTCCAAGCTGTGTTCTCAATTTGAAATTGGTATCTTTTTTTTTGTTCTCCTATTCTCAAAAGGTTACATTTCTTTTGATTTATCTGCAATCCCACTTTAACGTGCTTCCTCCTCAAGTTGTCTCGTTACTTCTTCTAATTCCCTCTCTGAATAACTTGCTATTTGGTGACTTTTAAACAATACGTGCCCTTCTATATTCAGCTGACTATCTCTTATGACCTTTTCTAGTACTAAATTAAAGAGAAGCGTTGAGAGTAGGTGTTCTTGTCTCAGTCTTGCGTTAATAGTAAAATCTTCCTAACAATAATCTTTTATTTTTACTTTACTTTTAGTATTTTCTTAGGTAACTTTCAATAGTCTAATCAATTTGGTTGGTATCCCAAATTCTTTCAATATTTTACTTAGATTATTCCTTTTGACCGAATCATATCATGTAGTCAGGATTTCCTCCATCTGAAGATTTGGTCCGTTGTTGACCTCCCCTTTCTAAAACCTGCTTGATACTCCCCTATCCTGTATCTGTAGTTCTGCTATATGAAACAAAGAATATAACCTATGTTATATTCATTGTTTTATTAACGTTGCCATGATTTTATACCCTATATCTAGCAATGATATACTTCTATAGTTTCTGCAGTCTGTTGCATCTCCCTTTTTTTAAAATTGGTATAATCATAGCATCTCTCCAATCTTCAGGCATACATTCTCCTCTCCAAAGCTTCCGAGTCATTTTGTATATTCTTTGTCTTAAATCCTCTCCTTCGTAGTTAATGTTCTCTGCCGTTATTCCATTTTTCCCTGGACTTTTATTATTCTTTAAAGCTTCCATAGTTATGTCTATTTCCTTTTCTGTAGGTTCCTCTACTGCCACTTCCTCTTCCCTTACCAGTATTCTTCTCTTGATCCTCTCCTTCCCTTTCGTCCTATTCCTTCAACATATCTGCAAAATATTGCCTTCATCTTTCTCTCACTTGTTTCCTCTCCAATTAAATTGCCACTTTCATCCCTCACATATATTACTACCTCCTTTCTAATTTTTTCCTTTTTTATATATCTGTAGAAGTTACGTATTTATTTTCTCTTATAATGACATTCTATTTCATCTATTTTCTTAACCTGTTCTGCTCCCTTTTTTGTCTAAACACTTTTTTGCCTTTCGTCTTTGTTCCCTGTATATTTCCTTGTCCTCCTCTTGTACTGACTGAAGTGCTTTAATCCTTAGCTTACTTCTCTTTTCCGCCTCTCTGATACATTCCTCATCCCACCATCCTTTCTTCCCTGCAAACTTTTTCTTGGTACCTATTATTTTCTCACTTGCTGTTTGTATGACATTTTCAATAATGCCGCCATATTTAGTTGTCTTTTTTTTCTTTATAATCCTTTCTTTTTTACAGATTTTTTTATCTTCAAATTTATTCTCACTAGATAGTGATCCAAGTCTATGTTTGCACCTCTGCATGGCTTAACGTTTTTTATTAAGCTTCTGTGATTCTCATCTATGCAAAAATGATCAATTTGATTCGTATATGCTTCATCTGGAGAGGTCCACATACCCTTATATATGTATTTTCTTTTAAAGAATGTGCTCATTATTTTTTTTGTTCTGTTTCAAATTCAATCATCCTACGCCTATTGTCGTTGCTCTCTTGGTGTTTACTTTTTGTCCCTACTATAGTTTCTCCCCCTATTTTCGCGTTTGCATCCCCTACCACCATTCTTTCTGTGCTTTTATTCAACTTGCCGTAATTTTCTTCTAGTTTCTCATAAAACTCCTCTTTTTCTTGTTCTGCTGGTGCATACATATTTAATATCTTCATATTTATTTCTTCTCTAATTTTAATCATACATAATCTATCTGATATCGCTTTAAATTTAGTAATTTTATCATTCATATTTTTATTTATTAAAATTGCTGTTCCGTATCACCCTGTTTCGCCTCCGCTCGTAAAGAATAAATCATTATCTAATTCCCATTTATCCGTCTCCTTTGTATGTGTCTCCTGTATCGCTATTATGTCCATTTTGTATCTATTTACTTCTCTTACTAGAATGTTTAATGGTCCTTCCTCGTTTAACCCTCTTACATTCCATGTTACCATTCTCATTCTTCTTTCTTGCTTCCTGCCGTTTTGCTTTCCGTCTTCTTATGTCTTCCTCATCTCCTTCCTTCTACCTTGACTCTGCATTTTTTGCTTTCTGTTCCTGATCCTATTTACGTCGTTCCCTTTTCTCATAACCGTGTCCATTGGCAGCAACCTATCTTTTATGTTATGTGATATATCTAGTTTTTTTGCTTCCTTTTTTCTAGCTTGCTTGTCTCGTTATTCCACTTCCAAACCTCGTTATTTATTATGAGATTTTGACAGACTACTTTTACTAACTGTCCTTCCATCTTTACTTCTTTGGCTTTCATTCTTAATCTCCTTGAATTTCCATCTCTTTTTTACTCATGTATTTACTCATCACTTTATAAACACTTTAGCTCTTTTAATTTACTTTTGTTTTTCATTATTCTTATCCTGTCTTCTACGTCTTTTAATTCTACTAAACATGCATTAATTACTATTTGCGTTACAGCTTCTGTATCGATCTCCATATGCAGTGACTTTTCTAATCTGCACTTTCAGCTCATTCTGATCTAACCACTATATTTTTCCTTCTTTTCTATTTATCCATACTCTCCACTCTCTCTTCTACCTCTCTCATCTTATTCCTAAGCGCTTTATTTTCCTGCCTCATGTCTTCAATCTCTTCTCTAAGTTGTCTTATCTCCTCTCTATACTCTTTCTTTTCTCTTCTCACCTCTTTTACTTCCTTTGATAAACTTTTCAACATTCTATGTAATAATAAAACAAAAAATATATTCAATTAATATTTTATTCAATTATTTAATAAAAACATTTTTCTATCTAAATCATAAAGTACATCATTCAAGTTATAAGTTGCATATTCTCGCATACAAAATGATAAAATATGTTTATACAAGTCACATAAATTAAACATAATACTAAATGAATATGGCTCATATTCAGCTTCACACAGTATATTGTTTGTAACATTTAAGAAATTATTATAAAAATTACTAAAATTTAAACTATGTAAAAAGTCCATTCGAGATAATATGAGACTATTATTAACATCAATGAAACTTAGAACAGTCTCTCCAGAAAAATAAAAGGTAGAAAAATTATTGGTCAGGTGAGCATCTTGTTACCGATAAAAGGCCACTTTCTAAGGAATATTTAGAGAACCTAATCTCTTCTTCTACTTCTTCTCCTTCGACAGCAGCAGACTCATCGTTAAAGTAATAATGAATCGTTTAAGGTAAGTAATGAAATCATTCCAAACTTCTCTATTGAAAAATATGTTGTTAGGTTTCGTAAACACCTGATACGTATTCAGTAGTATCCTTACCATCGGCACATACCTTCTTGGACCACTAAATCCCACAATCACCTTGTATATATAATTTTTAATATTTATAGAATTTTTACAAATATAGTGTTCTTCGTGCTGTGCAGCCTCACAATATGGATCACTGATTCTATCAGTAATTGAAATCCTCCACTGAGAAAGCGGTGGGACTTGCTGAACTGGAGACCATAATTTGCATTTCTATCTCTCTCTCTCTCAAAACACATAATATTAATGACTAACATCTGTAGTCACCTCTATTATATTCCGCTCAGTTTAAAAAAAAATAAACATTCTAAAATACCTCAGATTTTCTCGAATCTGTACACATTATTCATAAGAAACAATATAATTTTAATGATTTCAGGGGGTATAACACATTTCACCATTAAAATACATGTTAAAACGGAGAACAGGTTAAAGAAGGTTATCAGCATCGATCCAGCTATTGTGTAATGCAGTGATTTTAACTGCCCCGTATTTATTTATTTTATTAATTAATTAGTCCGTCAAACCAGTATAACAGCATTTGAAATTATCCACGTTGTGAGCCTGTCGATGCTCGGACTCCAGCCAGCGCGAGGTAGACCGCGTGAACCGAACGCGCACCTATCAGCGGTCAGACCACCACGGAGGATGTGACATAGAGATGCGCGCTCGATCCAGCGGGTGATTCCAAATCAAGCCCAATATTTTCGAATATACGAAAATTCAGTACCTGTCCTGGTCCACATCGAGCAGCTGCGTTCACTTTAGCCTTCTTCTGACCGAATCTGTGAGGTATTGTACTAAGTCCGAAAACTGATCAGTGCGCAGCAGCCACCTCCGCATCGACATTAGGGCTTCCAAACGACGATTTGGATATTCAGTTCCTACCCAGCCGTCACCGTGAGAAGTTCTGCCTGTCCGCACCAGCACCAAAAGACCTGCCAGACTGTGGAGAAGTCGTATTTGGTAAGTCCAGATTGGGGACTAGTGCGCAGCCGTCAACCTCACAAGCGCATTAGGTCTTCCAATTACAGGCTAACAAGTTCAGTTGCCATTCAGAGAGCGAGCCAAGTAGTCCTGCCTGGAAACCAGAAGAGCAACCGTACCAGCAAGCAGCCGTAGTAAGTCCAGCGCACCGTCAGTAAGCAGGTCTCCGAATTCTGCCGGGTGAACTGATAAGAAAGTGAAATCCGAGAGTTAGTTCCATCCTGCTGTGCCTAGAAGGAAGACGTGTCCGACCACGATCATTGGAAGACTACCAATAACCGCAACCGTTTGATTTGCTGTTCATTCAATTCCGTTTTTAGTTTAAGTTAGCATTTTAACATTATGTTTGGTATTTAATATATAGATAGTGATATATATTGTGACTTTATTCCAGTCGCGAAGTCTAACTGTTTTCCCTAGACCCGCTGGACATACCGTATCTTCATTGTAGCTGCTTGAGTAGTGGTGTTTCTACACATTAAAACAGAAACTGGCGCCTCAGGCGTCATGGTGACATCGCGTCACATCGCACCGCCGCCGAAGCGACGTAGGTGCGCCACAAATCTGGCGCCCGTACAGGGACCTAAAAAGGGAAAGAGTTAGTGAGGATACCAACCGACCGTCTACAGACCGCACATTGACCTGAAGACCTGAAGATCTACCAGCATTAGAGGTACTTGGAAACCAGACTTGAAAGGAAGATAGCACCGAGATGCCAAGCGAAGAGGATTTCCGTAGCCAGACCTGTCCTGAATCTGTCGACGAAGCCGTAAGCTCAGGTCTGGGAGACTTTTGGGCTAAGCTGGATTTACAAGTTCAAAAAGCAGCAAATAGATAACGAGCTTGTAATTTCCAATTGGAGCTTCCAATTGAACACCTCAGGAAACGTGGAAAAGAAGAAGCGAATTGGTAAAGTTCATCAAGAATCGATGTCTCTCCCCACAACCAAGAACCGCCGATTTTACTTTCACCGTACCGCTGTCTCTGCCCGCCGTGCCGTCTACATCGACTGTGCCACCTGCTGCCGCTTCCGCTGCTACACTCAGCATGAGTACTTATGTAAGCGAGTAAGGAAATGGAACTTGCACTTCGATGGGAAGACCGATCCTGTAGAATTTTTGGAAAAACTAGTGGAATTCCAAGTGACATCATTGTCAACGTCATTATTGTTACCTGCTTTATATGAGATTTTCCAAGGAAACGCTTTGGCCTGGTATCGAAACTACCGCGACTTGTGGAGCCGTTGGAAAGATTTCGTCACAGATTTTAAACATTTCTACCTGCCCGCAAACTACAAGTTGTTCCTGGAGGAGAAAATTTACCAGCGCCGTCAGCTAGTAGGTAAATCTGGGAGAGACTACCTGACCGCCGTGCAGACGCTTCTACGCACAAATGGAGGTTTTTTCGAAGAGAGGGCTCTACATCGGCTGTATGGAAACTTACTGCAAGAATATC
The DNA here is from genome assembly GCA_037114965.1 of Monochamus alternatus. Lineage (NCBI taxonomy): Eukaryota > Metazoa > Arthropoda > Insecta > Coleoptera > Cerambycidae > Monochamus > Monochamus alternatus. Next base: position 42,596,813 of record CM073428.1, on the reverse strand, counting down.
GGTAGTACAGAGCCCACGCGACCTGGTTTGCCGAATCCAGGAGTATGAAGCTCTCCAGAGAGAGAGATAGCTGCAAATAGACAAGCAAAATCCTCCACGACACCACCGACCAGCATACACCACAGCTAGGCAGCGCCACCAGTACGGCCGCCAACGGTGTATGGGCCTTCACGAACCGAGCCACCTCCAGCAGCCAGAACGAACTCGCCAAGCACCATTGTCACACCTGTCGAAAGATCTTCAACTACCTCCACCAGACCATTCACCAGGATCAACACCAGTGCGCCAGTGGCGCAACCCGCGACATCAGTCGGTCCCGTCCATTTTAACCGGACTGCTATTTGTTGACATTGCGGAAAAACCGGACATCTCCGAAGCGCCTGTAGGTCACCACCACGCCTGTTCTGTTCCCGCTGTGGACAGGCTGGTGAAATGACCAGAGACGGTCCCTGCTAGAGGACAGAAAACTAGAAAGGAACAGTACTGTTCTGAGGCCCGTACCGTTCCCTCCTAACCACGCCTCAGAAACTACATCCGTACAACATCCAGACCTGCGACCGCATGTATCCACCGATATTCAGGGATCAATGTTCTTGGTCCTGATAGATAGCGAAGCGGAACTCTCATATGTAGACGACCGTATTCGTCAGTTAGGCCTACCTTATGAGACCGTATCCGTCCCCGCTGCGCAGCTAGCAAACGGTAACTTAGTAACCGTGACCGAGACGTATCGCATAAAGTTCCGCCTTAGAGAAAATGAGTTTGAGGAAAGTCTGTGGTAACTCGCAAACTTATACTCGGATGTGATACTTGGAATGGATATGCTGCGCAAGTACAACTTTATGATCAACTCGTCGACCAGTACCGTCACTTTGGACAACCAGGAGATTACAGCACCAAACCAAGAAGTAAATCCGTTAGGCATTCTATCGCTACCCGCATCCGCGGAGGAAGACCATTAAATATGTTCTTACTATTTTAAATATAACAGTGTCTACAGCGTTGTCAAATTGCAGTGCACTATGAAAAGGAAGTGGATGTCACAAGTGCGATAAAAAGCGTAAGTTACGTATATTGCAGGATGTCACAAAAACCACATCATATCTTGTGCGGTATAATAAATATACACCAACAGCTTCTGCTTGCGCCCTCTGTGTAATATATTGCGGAAGTACAAAAAAACGTTAAAACTTACATATATGATTTTTTCGCATCCTCCTATAACTTCTTTAAAACAATGTAGATATCAGTATAAGCAAGACTACGATGAAACTTCTTATGACATCCGATTTCGGATAAAACTTATATATATATATATATATATATGTGTGTGTGTGTGTGTGTGTGTGTGTCTTTTCCAGACACCCTATATATATATATATATATATATACAGGGTGTCTGGAAAAGACGTGTACAACGGAAGACCACAGACTACTGGGTTCAAAACAAGCCGATTTAGCCCAATTTACTTATTTCCAAAATTGCTTCGTTTAGCCACTAGGAAGCGCCAAAGTTCGCGAAAAATGTTTGTTTATTCCGAATATCTCGAAAACGACTTAATCAATTTTAACCATTTTTGGCTTCGCAGTTATGTCTAATCGACACTTTTTGACATTATTTAAAATCTTTTGCGTTCATTAGAAATATAAGAAAAATTATGTATCACGCAAATATAAGTACATATTTTTTACCCCCCTGTACAATTACTCTCAGTTTTTCTATTAGCTGACTTTATTTAGAAACTTTTTTATACTTTCAGAATTTTGAACAGGTGTCAATAATATCACCATTCGTTCTGCAACAAATAACGAAGTACCAGAAGTTGGCTCTGATATTTTAAGCATCAGTTGTGTGTCAAATCTAATCAGCTACTAAAGTTAGTCTCTCGATTTATTCTTCTTGCTCAATTACTTAGTTACCTTAGATCTTACTTTATTTGTTGTGTTTGTTTCTGTTCCTCATTTCTCAATATTTCATCATGGATACATATTCCGAACAAGCAGATATGCTTTTGGTTTATGGATTTTGTCAAGGTAACAGCCGCAAAAGTGTTAGGGTCTATATGGAAAGATTCCCTCATCGACGAGTGTCAAATCATCAAACTTTTGCCAACATCGACTTTGCGAATTTGGTCCCTTCCACCAAATGAATACGGTTGAAGAGCGTCAACGTACCACGAAAACTATAAAGGTGGAGGAACAAATCCTAGATAAGATAGAAGAGAACCCAAAAATTAATGCAAGATGCATTGGACATAAAATAGGGATACCAAAAACCATAGTTCATGATGTTTTGAAGGAGCAATTACTATATCCGTACCACATTCAATCGGTTTATGAATTGTTACCCATTGATCCTGAAAAACGTTTAGCATTTTGTAATTTTATACAAGATCAAAGAGCCCATGATATCAATTTCAGCAAAAACATTTTATTTACAGATGAAGCCTATTTTGCTAGGTCAGGAATTATTAATAACCATAATAAACACGTTTATACTGATGAAAATCCACAACGTACTGAAATAAGACATTTTCAATATGAATTCAGAGTAAACGAGTGGACGGGAATTATTGACAACTTTATTATTGGCCCGGTTGTGCCACATCGATTAAATGGGGGTCAACTATTTAAATTTTTACAGCCAGTATTACCTAATTTATTGGAAGATTTACCATTATTACTTCATCGTAACATGTGGTTTATGCACGATGGTGCACCCCCGATTTTACAATACCCGTTAGTCAGTATTTACATAATCTGTATCCGGATTGTATCCGAATAGGCGGATTGGAAGAGGAAACGATGCTCCTATAAAGGGAATCTGTCCATGTAGACCCTAACATTTTTGAGGTCGTTACCTTGACAAAATCCATAAACCAAAAGCATCTACTTGTTCGGAATATGTATCCATGATGATATATTGAAAAATGAGGAACAGAAACAAACACAACAAATAAAGTAAGATCTAAAGTAACTAAGTAATTGAGCAAGAAGAATAAATCGAGAGACTAACTTCAGTAGCTAATTAGATTTGACACACAATTGATACTTAAAATATCAGAGCCAACTTCTGGTACTTCGTTATTTGTTGCAGAACGAATGCTGATATTGTTGACATACGAAAAATATTTTTTCTGCCTAAACTACTCATTTATTCAAAATTCTGAAAGTATAAAAAAAGTTTCTAAATAAAGTCAGCTACTAATAGAAAAAAAACTGTGAGTAATTATACAGGGGGTTAAAAAAATATGTGCTTATATTTGCATGATACATAATTTTTCTTATATTTCTAATGACTGAAAAAGATTTTAAATAATGTCAAAAAGTGTCGATTAGACTTATAACTACGTAGCCCAAAAATGGTTAAAATCGTTTTCGAGATATTCGGAATAAACAAAAATTTCTCGCGAACTTTAGCGCTCTCTAGCGGCTAAACGAAGAAATTTTGGAAATAAGTAAATTGGGCTAAATCGACTTTTTTCACTCAGGAGTCTGTGGCCTTCCGTTGTATACGTCTTTTCCGGACACTCTGTATATATATTGTAATCAACACAAAGGCTGAAATAATAGGAAATACAAATAAAAGTTTCAGTTATTAAAAAAAAGGAGGAATTTAAAAGTAATATTGAGCATATTTAGTATATTTATTAAAAATTTGTATACATGAGTACAAATTTGAGAGTGGACAGTGTAGTATAGAAAACATAAATAATTATTTAGTAAATGTTTAAAAGTTTTTAAAGAAATTGTAGATAGATATCAAAATAAAATGTAAAAAAGAGAAATTATGTTAAATCTAGTTTATAATTAGTAGATATAGTTAATGGGAAGTGTATTAAAAACTCTCTGTGAGATAGTGAGAAAACGTTGCATAGGAACGAAAAGAAAAAATAGGTTGTTGATTTAAAAATAAATAAGTAGATGCCACAATTTGAGAAGAGCAGAAAATTTTATAAGAAATTATTAATAAAAACAGTACCTGAGTCAACAAAGTTAACTTTCAAGAAAACTATAGTGAGGGATATATCCAATATTTGCCACACAACAAGAAACATATAACTCCAGAAAAAGGTATTCAATTTTAATAATAATCTATTCCAAACCCGAAAACAACACACTGGACATTTGCAAACCGGGTGAAAATCAAATCTGACACTTTAGAAGGCGCTAATTACAAAATCGACAATAAGCAGTTCAACAAGGTATCTAGAGAAGAAGAAGACGAGCAGCTAAGGACAATCACCGACTAGAAAACAAAACTGAGTATAGGTAGGTAAACTAGTAGACTTTTTAGTGTTTTTCAAGACTCATTTAAGGGGCATTAAAACAGGGGTATAAAAAAAATGTTTATTTACGAATAATAATGTTAATTATAGAATTTAAGTTAGAGCAGGTTACGTAGGGTAATTTTTAATAATAATAATAAATTTGAGATCTATCTATAATATAAAAAAAAAATTGTCTTACCTTTTATTTAAAAAACAAAATTAATATACAAAAACATCACTGAACCGCCTTTGAGAGAAAGGTTTCTCATGCTTACAATAAATTTAATTAAATTGTTTTAAAAAGAGAAAATATAAAAAATAATAGTGTCTGAAACAAAAAATTTAAAAATAAAAAAAACAAATATAATTTAGGAACTGTGTTAAAAATTAAAGGTAAAAGTGTTATGCTTCAGACTGGCGTAGAAAAGTAAGGTAAGCGAATTAATTCTGAGTTATCCGGGAAAATACACATTACACTCATTAAATTTCACATTACAATATATACTATATATATATATATATATATATATATATATATATATATATATATATTGTGTAGGCACACACGTTGTACGCAAAATTATTATATATAGGTACAGACGCGTACACTAAATGGATATGTGTTGATATAGGAGAAATTTATAATTTATCTGATGATATGAATTTGTAATGTATTATTATTAATTTAGTATGTGAAATAAAAAAAAATTTGTTGAGCGCCAATAATATTTAAAAAAAAATTCTCCTTATGATTTTCCCTGTATGATTTTCGTTGTAAATAAAATTATCTCTATACTTACTCTATATTTCTATAGGTATCCCGGCTAAACACTCTCACCTCAGTTAGCAAGTTCAAAAACGAAACTTGTGGTGCAATATTGTTTACTTTTTTCTGATATTTTTAGCTAATTTAGATTTTATTTTATTTATTTTCTGAGATTTGAATTTTCTGCAATTTTCTAATTTATTTCTCTTGTAACTATTTATTAAATTGAGATGGTTCTATTTTATCTATTGAGATTTTAAATAATGAGAAATTTTATCTAGTGGAATTTTATGTATTGCAATTTCTAACTAATACAACAATTTTAATACAGAAATGACATTTAACGAATTTATCTGCAATGGACACGTTTCACAAAGAATATCCAAAGATTTACATATATACAACGTTCGTTGGTACAGGTAAATTGTTATATTTTCTTATACTAACTAATAAAATATTTTAACGTTACTTTTTTATGCTTTGTAGATCCTGGATGTTTATGCGATCCTGATTTCTTCGTTGATGGTTTTCAGAGATGATTTCCAGCGTTGGATGACCTTCTCTTCGTCGTTTTCTTTAATTTTCCACTGTTGATGGAACTGCAATGCTGATTTGGAAACTCGTACTGATTTCGAAGCACTACACTGGTTTTTTTTTACCCCCTTGGCACACGTTGGCTATTGAGGTTAGGTTACTTTTTAATTTTTTTATAAGAATTTGTTTTATTACTGCGGACTTTTTCCAATTAACACTATGGCTTAATTTGCCTTCTTGCACTTTATACTTTTACTATAAAATTATACTTTTTCTTTTATAAGATTCACTAATTACTTTGATGTGGAAACGAGTTATTCAATTGTTTTGATTTTGACAGGAGATGTTACCTGTTTGGCTTTATAAATTGAACAGAGCTCATGTCAGATCTGGGTCTGACTATTTATAGTTTTTCTCAAAACAATTGAAATTTTGACATGTTTTCCTAGCAACAGAATTTTTGATTTTATTTTTTGAAATTTGTGTCCTTATACTAAAATAAAACTTAAATCTAACACTGTAGTCTTTTTTATCATGTCTTTCTGATTATTTTGATATGCCTAAGTGGCCATATCGTTTACTTTTTAACTATGTGTCCGTTTTACACATTTTTGTCCTTAATTCTAAATAGTTCACTTTTTATGTCCTAAAACTACACTAAAATTGTTCTTTTCACACTTATACAAGTCTCTGCTATATTCTTATCACTATTTTCAGGTTTTTAGCTTAAATTCCTACATTTAAATTCCAACGTCAAACTTTTTTAATATTTTATGTTTTTCAGATATTAAACTTACAAATTGAACCAATCTATTCAAAAGGATAAACTAGAACTTGAATGAGTCTTCCTGAGCATATTTACAAGAGTATTACCTTTTTTGGAAAACGAAATTTGAAAAATTATTTCAACGATTTGTCCCACAAATCACTACCAAACTTGAAACTGTAGATGTGAGAGAACTCAGCCTAGAGTCTAATTATGAGAATTGATTATACAAATATTCTTTTTATATTCAAGTAAGTAATTTCATTACGTTACATTCAAAATTTTGACATTTTAGATTTTTATTTACGTTTTGCATGTTTATATATTAAATTTCCATAACAAATTAGCTTAGTATATCTCTATTGTACATTTTTTAAAGCCTTTCTGTGTAGAGAATTTCTTTATTTAAAATTATTTTTGACATTTGTCATCGTATCGCTACGATGCTGGTTCCATGTAGGTTTTTCTTGGATGTAACATTTTTATTTTAATTTGAGTGGCTTGTCAGTACATTCCAGAACAATATATATTATTGTGATTTGTAAATGTGTGTGTTTGTGATGATGATGATATGATAATATGTGATAATATGATTTTTGTTGTGTGTTTTACATTCTATTCGGCGCCAATGTTTTATTTTATTTTTATTTTGTTGTATTTATTTTAAATAGTGTAAATTTTATTTATGTTATACGTGAGTTATAAAAATGCATAAATATAATTTTAATTTATGATTTTATTTAGCTAATATGGTTTTACCTGTATTTTCTATACCCTGGCTATGTTTTTCTCTTTTCTCAGGAGTGAATTCTAGCAAAGTAGCTAACACCTTTTTTATAAATTCTTCGAATATCTTTTACCACCCAGTACATATAGAAACAATTCTTTTAAAGAACAGTACATTAACTTTTATTAAAAACATCAAAATGATAATTTCTCAATTGAGCTAGAACTCCTTCAACACAATTAATATTAAAGAATATTTTCTTACAATTTAAGAGGTTTTAATTTACTTATCTATTACCCCCGTGTCTTTTTCCTTGTGTTTTAAAATTTTTATGAATCTATTTATTAGGCAACTGGAAATACACACGAGTGTAATGGAACTTATATATTCTACCTAGGTTAATAAAAGCAAAATTACCGTCTTAGTTTCTAATTGTCTCTTACAACAGTAATTTCTGAAATTTATAAAGTTTAAGCTTTTAAAGTAATAGAAATTTTATATAAGGTAAGTTATTAAATGTTGTATTTAGTATTTATCATTTTAGAAGTTATGTATTGATCAATTTGTATTCGATCTAGCTAGAAATCGTTTGTATACGTATACATTAACTTTCTTACTCATTTTGTAGACGCTATTTCTTATTGCTGCCTGGAATTGATCCTCTCTGGATGACGTTGTCGTCTCTGGATGACGTTGTCGTCTCTGGATGCTGTTGATCCTCCGGACTGGATATCCTGTTGAATTCTGGGAATTTATACTTGTTGATGTCTTGGTGGATAATTTTGGAGGTTATTTCCCTCTGGAGGATTTCTTCGACCTTTTGCAAACCCCCAGGTCTGGTCTGGTTATGGAGATGATTTCCACTAAATTCCTTAAATGTTGTATTGATATATGTTGACTTGAGTTACTTTACTTTTATAATGATACTGTGAAACTGGTTAGCATGAATTTATAAATTTTAATTAAACTTTAACTATTTTAAATGAAATTTTCATCTCTACCAAACTTCACCTCTTCTCACTTCAACCATTTTCTTCGTAACTAATCAATAAACTCTTGTTTCTAGGTAATTTTACCCTCTAGATTTATAGTAGTTTTTCTTAAGGTCAACACACAATTAACACTACACTAATTGTCTTTTATAATCTTATAACTATATTTTATAAATATACAACAATTTTTAATTAATTTTATCATGAAATATTCTTTAATTGGTTTCTTTTTTAGAGTCCTGTCAGAGATGTTGAATTTTCATTGTATAGCCATCTTTACATTTGACATTTCTAATTGTCATTATGTTCAAAATTGGAATTTTCATTTTATTTAACTATTATTTTATTTGACTGATGTTTTCGTCTTGCAGTATGCATATATGATGAATCTTGGTTCTTTAAGCTTTCTTTTGATATGTCAATGTCTAGGTTTTGAATTCATTTTCTTTATGTACTGTGTGTTTTTGTATTGTCATATACAAATTAGATAAATAAAATTTTAAATTAAATTTAATAAATTTTGTAAAATTTTGTCATTTTAATATAAAAATATGCTTATTTAGATATATTTTTATTATTTATAGCATTTAATTTTTATGTAATGTAATTTCTATTTTATTACAATATATATATATATATATACAGGGTGAATCTTAAATAAGTACAAATATTTAACCAGCAGTATAGTTTTGTGTGTAGAACACATAATTAATAGTTTTTTTACAAAAAAATCAGAAATAAAAAAGTGAAATTTTAAATAAATTTCGTAATTTTTCAGTAGAAAACTTGTTGAGGACCGCTGGCCTAGACCGACCCTTCATACTTTTATGAGTCATAGTGCTGCAGACTGAACGTGTGGTTCACAGTGTTGCCAGTATTACACAAATGTCTTCAAGGAAGAAAAAATCTCAACTTTTAGCGAATTTTGTCAAGTGTAACATTTTATATTATTTTTTATTATCAAACTGTCATTGACTGTCATGACAGATTATCGGAAGCCCAAGTCAAACTTGTTAACCCCACATAATGCATGAAAATAGCAATACAATTTGCTAAAAGTTGACATTTTTTCCATTTTAAATAAAAAACGCGTGCATAGTTTTTCGTTATTGTTCATAAAATAACTTAAGGAAATTGTGTTTTGTGTCCCTTTCTAACAGTGTACAATGACATTTAACTTGTGAAATGTGGATTACTGATTAAATAGTTAATTTTTTAACAAACAGGTAAGCTTGTGTGCACGTTTATGTATAATTTTTGAACATTGGACATAGTAATATCACGTAATATCTTCCTTAATATTTTACGGTAGTATTGAACTTGCGGAAATTCATTTTTAATCGTTGAAGTATAGTAAGGTTAGTTCAGATGTTAAAATTTATGTTAATATTGCTGCGTATCATACTACATACCCAATTTTACTGTACTTATGCTTAAAACAAGTATTTTTAAAATAGAACTATTACGTTAAAGGAAACGTAATATTTATATTGGAGAGATATGGCAACCTCGCAACAAATCATATGTTTCATTAGGTTGTTGGATGAAAAATCAGCCAGCGGTCCTCAAAATGTGGGTATTTTTTTAAAAAATTAATATCTCCGTAAATATTAGAAATTTTTAAAAATGGCTTTCACTAGACTGATTTAAATGACGAACTACACCAGCAGTTAAAATATTTGTACTTATTTAAGATTCACCCTGTATATATATATAGACTTGTAAAATTAATTAACTCCTTATTTCTATTCAAGCTTTAGAAGCGTTTATATCTTCTTCATCAAGAAATTACAAAAACGTACAATAATTATCAGAATGTAAAAGGGACTTACGAAAAAGATTGAGATTAATAAAAATGCAATGGGGCCATCTATCAAAACAGAAAACTTCAAAAAAAACATCACAATGTCACAACTTCTTACATCACATGTAATATTAAAAAAGATATATTAAAAAAACTGGTCAAAAAAACAGGATGAACACCGATTACTCAAACACATTACAAAAATTTTGGAAAAAACTTCTCTGAGCCACAACAGCTGGTCAAGGAAGTAAAGTTAGGTTAGAACAAACAAAAATTCTTAAACCGATGAAAAGAGTTAATTCAGCTAAAGTCTGACCAACCCCAAAATAAAATAATTGAAAAATTTTTAAAACCCTGGGTGTCGGCAAAGAACTGACATATTCCTACGTCACTATTATTGTTAGAATTATTATTCAGAGTAAGCAAAAAAGTATAGATCACACTAGGGCCATCAACATCTTTTCTGGAATTATTATCGGAATAAATATGAAACGTCTCTAAAAAACTTCTTTTGAACAAATTATCTTCAGAAACCAAAATCCTGACATCATCGTAAGAAAAAGAATGCCAGTCATCAATTACATGTTTCGCTAACGCACAAGAAGATTTACCAACTTTTACATTACTCTTGTGAGTAACAATCCTGTCTTAATAACATCTACCTGTCTGACCTATATATTTTTTATTTCAATTGGAATATGGTATTGATCACTGCTCTGTAACAATTCAGTTTTATCTTTAGTATTAGAAAAAGAGAGACGAAATTGTAGTAACATTTCTAAATGCAAGTTGAATAGAATAAAATTTTGAAAAGAAATGTTTATGTCTCTCAGAAAGTGGAGCTATATAAAGTAAAGAGAAATATTTGATTTGATTAACATTAATGGAATTGATATGAGAATTATTCGAATTAGTAAGTGGAGGATTATTTAAATTAGAATTTGGAGAATTATTGAGAATAGAACGTTGAAACAGAATTTTGTGGCCAAGTCTGGGTGGATACCCACAATAAACCTTGCAAAAAGAATTTCAAGGTTCGTCCGTTGTAAAGAGTGGTGACTGGTGCGGAGAACCCTGTCTTTCATAGCGACGATCAGATTAATTTTATATTTGTGTAAATGGTACGAATCATAGTGAATGAAACATCCTAAGGCGCCTGGTTTAGTGTACCATGACGTAATAACAGAATTGTTACTCCTTCTGATGACTTTACTGTCCAAGAATGGGACACAGGAATCATTTTCTTCTTCAACGGTGAATTTAAGGAAAAGGTCATAACTATTAAAAACTCTTAATAACTCGTCCTTGCCATCCCTAGGGACGCTAAGAATTAAGTCATCCACATACATCTTAACGAACGGAACCTCAAAACTCAAACTGCTAAGGCAATGCCCCAACAATTCATCCATAACATATTGAGAAATAATCGGAGAAACTGGACTGCCCATTGGCATATTCAGAATTTCTTTATAAATAACACCCGAGAAACAAAAGACTGTGGAATCGAATAAGAATTCGAAAATCTCAATGAACAACTGTCTTGGAACAGAGCAATGGCTACCAATACGATGCCAATGCTTTTCTACACTTTTTTTTAACTAATTGGAAAGATATGATTAATTATCTGTAAGTTTAAATTCATTAATAAATTCACAAAACTGAAAAGAATTTTTAATAAAAAACGGATTGTCTTTGTCATACGACAAGGTGAGGTGATATCTGTAACAAACAACAAACAAACAAATAGGGGCGTAGAGCAGTTTTTCTCCAGGAAACAAGTTTTAGGCTTTATAGGAACACACAGATATGCCGATATTTCAGCAGATCAATGTTACAAACTAATAAGAATATATAGCTTGCATTTTTATGAAACAAACTTTTTATGAAGCAAATTCTAAACGAAATCGCATACACGAATCTGCCGTATATATGCAGTTTCCTGAGTCGTAAACTATTTTTGCGGAAAATTCGCGCAGATCCCGTTTCCTAAATTTCATTTACAAAAAACTATCCTTGACTCACATTGGCTGGAGTCTAACCAATGGGAACTAAGGAAACTAAAGTAAACACTTATTAACTCTAAAATTAAGTTTAATATGATTCACAACGCAGTAATTAAGTTCTCTCAACATAATTGCACAGAGAAATACACCATTTTGACGTAGTTTATTCACTAACGTACCAGTAGACAAAACACTGAATATCATTAAAAATAAACTGGAGAATAATATTATTACGTATTATCTCTACGCACAAGGGGGTAACTACAGATGTAGATTAATCACACCAAAAAAAAACAGTAACAAAATGATTTATTCAGCAACACAAAATATAAGGGAGAGAAAATATTGCCACCAGCTGGTTATACAAATATAAGTTAACAATAGGTTTTACCTATTTCCAATTTCCATGATTTGGAGGGGAGATACCGCTATTCTAAAAAGGGAGGAACTTTTTCACTCACCACACTACCACCGACTGGTTTCCGTTACCTCCACATTCAAGATCCAACCCTTGGTTCATAAATTTTTGTAATGTCAGCAGTGGCCTGAGGAGCCACGGCCAATTCGCGATTTGCAGTAAAAACGTCATTGTGGTCAACGCACCTGGGAATGTTGTAACCTGCCGACTTTACATTTTTATCCACAGTATAGAAATATAATTACGAAATTAAAATAAAATATGGTTTATGCAATGACTTTAAACAAATTGGGCAAATAGAACAAAATTAAACGCAGGATGTATAATGGAATTAATAAGTCTATGTATAAAGACAACATATTTTCAATTAAACAATGAATTTTATCAACAAAATTTCGGAATGGCAATGGGCTCATCATTAAGTAATATTTTTATGGATTTTTTTGAAGAAAATAATATTCAAAATATAAATAAGAAACCAACTATCTGGCGGAGATATGTAGATGACATTTTTTATAAACACAAGTGTTTATAAAAAGTAAACTCAATAAAATTTATTAAAAATGTTTTAATAAATAATGAATACCCTCCAAATTTTGTTGATAAAACTTTCAAAAATATTACAGATAAAACGAACACTTTAAGACAAATAAAATAAATTAATCATACAATAAAAATTCCATACATTCCTATATTATCAGAAAGGTTAAGAAGAATCGGTAATAAATTTGATATTCAACGGTTTTTCAGATAACTAATACTTTACGATCGTTTTTGCCTAAAACGCGTTAAAAAAAAGATATACAAAATTTTAAAAAATGGATCTACAGTATACCTTGTGAATGCAATAAACATAATGTTGGAGAAACGTCTCGGCCTATGAATGTTAGAGTTGAGAAACATAAAAATTATATAAAAAGACGGAAATTTGAAAAATCCAAAATTTGCGAACACGCTTGGGAAAACGGTCACTTGATTCAATGGGGTTTGGCAACAATTTTAGAGAAGGAAGATAACGCAACAAAAAGAAAATTAAAGTGTGTCAAACTGTTCAGTAAACATTGATCATTGTTGGCTACAGTTGTATCACGAAGTAAATAACAATAAAATAAAAATCATTTAACATCTCTATGGAGGTAGATAAACAAATTTTAAACTGTCAAACTTGACATACTTTTAATACATTTACTATTTTGAGAACGAAAACAGAGAGTTTTTCGAAACGTCAAAAATACGGAAGTGCGTTATAGTGATGTGATTTTTGTTACTTATTTGCTTTTTTCAGTGTGAGATTTTTTGGTTAGACAAACATAGTTTCAAAAATAACCCTTGACTGATCTGTTTGCCGTAAGGGCTTATTAAATTAATCTTTTTTTTTCAGAAGTGTGGCAAAAATCCAATCAAACTAAAGAAAAACTTATTTGTATTTTGTATTTATTTATTATGTTAGTTAATAAATTAATTTATTGTATTTCATTTTAGCTTCGGCACAGTGACTTATTTTTTCATAACAGACCACATTAATTCAATTTTCATTCATACTGTTTTGACATAATTCCTTGGCTCACACTTGATTCGTCTAGCGCCTTTCAAATTCAGTATTTTGTTTTGAGGGGGTTTGTGATGAACCCCACCTTATCAGATTGTCAAATCAGAAATTCGCTAAACGTTTATATTTAATTTCGGGGGTATAAGAAATTATAGCAGGTCTTAGGTCGCCATAGTAGGATCAGAACAAGCGGTTTTCGATGCAATTATTATTTAAAAATCGTTTTACGAATTTGTACACACATAAAACTTTGATAATGTGTAAAACAAAACACTCTGTAGAGTTTTTATTCAAATTTCACATATAAGGGTTTTGAGGAACCATGAGTAACAACACCTTATCAGATTTTAAATAAAATATAGATAAATGTTTTTATTGAAAAGGGGGGATATAAAATTAATCATAGCAGGCCTTGGATCGCCATGTTAAACGCCGTGGTAGAATTAAAAGTTTTCGATGAAATTTAAATCAAAAAATATTTGACGAGTTATTTTGAAAAATAAAGTTTTTATGATTTAAAAAAAAAATGAAACTTTAAGAAAACACTCTGTATAGTTTTTGCTCAAATTTCACACATAGGGGTTTCGAGGGGTCCTGATCATCACTACCTTATCAAATTTTAAATAAAAAATCGCTAAAGATTTTTATTGAATTTCGGGGGTATAAAAAAACCATAGCAGGTCTTGGATGGCCATCTTAAACGCCTTGGTAGGGACAGGGGAAGCAGTTTTCGATGTCATTTTAAATTTAAAAAAAATTATTTGATTATCTTAAAGAATAAAGTTTTTTTCTCTATTAGAAAGGTATTTTAAGCTAATATAAATCAAATCGTCTACAATTCCTATCAATGAAGTCATATGTATGCTTTCTGATACCAAACATCTAGGTATGCTAATGAACAATTCCACATACAAAGCTCTATTCAATAATTATCTAAAGAAATTAATCTAGCTAAATTTACTAACCTTGTTTAATGAAAACACTCTATAAATATCTAACCTCACTTTTGAAACAGTGGGAACTCGAAAATTCAACCACAATAGATGAGATCTGACCTATTTCTGTATTTTTTGGATTGCTTCTTCAGGTGACCTCCTTTAAGTTGAGTCAAATATCTAACTATAAAAATTATTATATAAATTAAAATTATTTAAAGATAAATATCGACAATGACAAAAGTGATTTTAGTCTCTCAATGAATTTTTAATTAAATATGACAAACACCTACTTAAATAATGTTTACCCTTTATGTACTCGCTTTTTATATATTTTTAGGTATTAACCATATTGTGTGAAACTAACTACTCTGCGGACTAAAGCCCCGATCAGCATTGAATTGCACCCACAATATCTACCCATGTATTCTTTATTATTAGCTTTCGTAACATTTTTTACTGTATTAGAAAGGTATTTTAAGCTAATATAAATCAAATCTCCTACAATTCCTGTCAATGAAGTCATATGTATGCTCTCTGATACCAAACAAGTAGGTATGCTAATGAACAATTCCACAGACAAAGCCCTATTGAATAATTATATAAAGAAATTAATCTAGCTAAATTTACTAACCTGGTTTATTAAAAACACTCTATAAATATCTGACTTCTGAAACAGTGAGAACTCGAAAATTCAATCACAATAGATGAGATCTGACTTATTTCTGCATTTTTAGGATTGCTTCTTCAGGTGGCATTCTTTAAGTTGGGTCAAATATCTAACTATAAAAATTACTATATAAATATAATAGATAGAGTAGATATGTTGGGTGTAATTCAACGCTGGTTGGGGCTTTATTCCACAAAGTAGTTAGTTTCACACAATATTATTAATATCTAAAAATATATATGAAGAGAATAAAGTTTTTACGGATTTGTACACAAATAATAGTAGACTGTATGTACTGTGGCCATATAGACAACTTTTTTAGAAGGAGAACCTAGGAATTTCGAAATAGGCTCTTTAATTTTAATGAAATATTTATTTTTTAATTTTATTAAAAACTAACGAACTAATAAGTTTTTAATAAAATTTTAAATAACTCGACAAAGTCTAATATATGGAAAAATATATTTCAGAAAGATTAAAGACGACAATTGGAAATTCCTAGATAAGGCAGCAAAACTTTTTTTCACAAACTGTAAAAAGGTTCTCGTTCTAAAAAAAATTGTCTATATGGCTACAGTACATATATCCTAATGTTTGGTTTAGGGTTCCAAGTCTGGTTATTGAGATATGAGATATGATATGACGCCGCTGCTGGATATTAAAAAAAATGATCCAACACTGATTTTTATTAAAATAAAAATTAGTTTTTAATTCATTGCTTAATTTAGAAGTGAAAAGGACTCTCGACTTTTTTCTTACGACGCCATTTTCCAGGAAAAAAATTATAATCAATTTATAATCCGGTTTCAATAATTTTAAAAATGGATGTCACAACGCTAGCGGATGTCAAAGAAATAGGGAAATTCTTATGAAATGATTTCACAAAGTATGTTTCCTCTAAGACTTTCAGTGCTTATATCTCAGAGACCAGCATAGCCAGTGCAACGAAATTTGGTGTACAGACAGTAGATGGTGCATAGAATCTGATGAAAACATCAATTCTTATACAGGGTGTCCTATTTTTCAGGAAATCGATTCAATTTTGATTTTTTGGTAGTTAACCCCGCTAAAACTTAATATATATACTTAATAAATATACTTACATATACTTACATAAATATACTATAAAACTTAAATATACTTAATTATAAACACATTCTAAAAAATAAACATCTAAAATTTTAAAATTTAACATAAAAAACGCCTCCAAAAGGTGCACAAATTTCATTGTTTTGCCTTCAATACAATAAAATAATAATAATTATTTGTTTTTTTTATTTATCAAATGCGCATATGCGTGGCAGCACATTCGCTACTTCGCCACCCGCCCGGACGCCAGGCGACCATTGGCTAATCCGTCAGTCATGTGTAGTGATGAGCTTAACGGCGATTTTCAAGTAACCGGTATACCGGTGACAGTAACCTACAAGTCGCTGCGACTTTTAACGGCGACCTAAGTCGCTGTTTAAAATCAGAATCAGCGACTTGAGGCACTTCAGAGCCATCATAGGTCGCTGGCTACCAGTCGCCACGCGATCGCCGAGATAAATTGACGACTGATATTCTTTTGCCCGTTTACTGACTCCAGCAGGTAGTTTGCAAGGGGTAGGATGCATGACATGATTATTTCTAAATGTTAATGAAAATTTAAAATAGAAAATATCTTTTTTTTTTAATGGCAGAATATTTTTTTTCTACCCACGTCTATAGTATTATTTCCATATTATTTATTTATATTTATTAACATTTTTTATATATATGTATACCATATTAAGTACGTATATTTTATTATTTTGTTATAACATGTAAATCCCATATTATATACCTCCATTTAAAAGGGTTATTAATTTCGTTTTTGTTTTGTTTACCGAATGTAGCTGTTAATTTTTTGCTTTTTATTTTCCTGTTGACTGGTATGCAAATACCAAATAAATATATGTATATATGTTTTGTATGTAATTTGAAATTATCTGGAATCATTTTATATTTTACGCTCAGATGGCACCGTCAGTCGTATAAGCGAGCGCTTTCATCGTACATCGTATATCGGTATGAGTGCTTAGTGGTCGCTGGTCACTGCTAGGATACTGTGCTGCTAAGCAATAGTCATTCGCTGCTCTGCGATACGATACAAACAGCGACCAAAGTACCGGGACTTTCCACAGCAGGTAACTGGTGGTCGCAGCGACCGAGCAAGTCGCGGTGACTTGTCGCCGGTATCAAAATATCGTCCATCACTAGTCATGTGACCTGTGCGTCAGTAGCCATTTTGTCATTGATGCTCATATGTGTGCGACAGAGATAGAGCTAGTCCGGGCAAAAACCCACAGATCATTAGCCGAAAAAAACAAAAACCGTAAATGACAGACGTGTGACAGACCGAATTATATTGGATATTTACTAATTTATTCAGAAATTTAATTTATAATTACATTTTGATAATAATAATTTGTAAGGAAGGTTTTAATTATTTAGGATAGGGTTTGTCAGGTTATGTTTATATGTTTTTCTGTCACAGAACATCTGCCCGGACTAGCTTCATCCCTCTTGTACATACCAGGACAGCGGACCTCTCTTTCTAGGGCCGGTCCATGATTTATAAGTCTATGTGTTGTGGTCATCATAGACAAGTTGTGATCATGTGATAATTTGTGCATAAATCTTTGTGTTTGTTTCGTTGTCAGCCCCTGGTACATACGTAAGTGCGAATAAAATAAGACCTTCATCCCATCCCATTTGTCATGGCATTCATGTGCCAAGAGACGTAAAGTTGCCGATTTCAATATATTGGCGGAATCGGCATTCTCTGCTGAAGACATCGACTTTGAAGAGTGTCATTATAGCAGTAGTGATATCAGTAATGATATGTCTAATAGAGAAACAATTGTAAATGGACCTATTTAAGATGCAACAGTTAATAACCTCAAACCTTATCTTGAAACAAAAATGAAACTATGTTCAGAACAATGTGCCAATAACTCAACAGAAAGTACAGAAACACATGATATTCATCATAAGTTCATTTGTAATTGGTCACTAAAACAATATTTCACATACAGCTGTTAATGACCTACTAAAACATTTAAAGGAATTATTTCCAAATATACCAAATATAGGAGATGCACGAACACTTTTAAAGGCTTGTCGGAACATTAACACAAAAATAGTATCTCCTGGGCAGTATTATCACTGGAGTAAAATACTGTCTTGAAAATTTGTACTTGAAAAGTTTAAATATTTTTCAGGATAAAACTGTGTTGGAACTTAACATTAACATTGATGGCTTACCATTATCAAAGAGTATTAGTAGTCAAGTGTATCCAGTTTTTTGTAAACTTAGAGGTACTTGTCATGTCGGTATCTATCATGGTTATGAAAAACCAAATAATGCTAACGATTTTCTAGAATCTTTTGTTTTGGAGCTCAGTGATATAATTAATAATGGTGTTATAATAAGTGGCCGACACTGTTAAAATAAATTCCTTCATATGTGATGCCCCAGCTAAGGCATTTATAACATATACAAAAGGGCATTCTGGTTATGCATCTTGTACAAAATGTAAAGTAGGAGACTATATTTTTAATAGAATATGTTTTACAGAAATAAATCAATAATATAAATTTATGCACTGATCAAGATTTTAGATCCAAAATTCAAGAATCTCATCACAATGGTACCTCAATTTTAGAAAAAACACCAAAATTAATGTGGTTAGTAGCTTTCTCTTGGACTACATGCACCTGGTATGTCTTGGTGTAGTGAAAAAATTATTAGTATCATTATGGGGTTGTGGAAAACCTTCTAACAAAACGTCATTTCAAAACATTAACAAAATATCCGATTCTTTACTAAGTATGTCGATGCATGTACCATTAGAATTTAATAGAAAACCTAGCAGTCTGAATGAGGTAAAGAGATGGAAGGCTACTGAGTTCAGACAGTTTTTATATTATACTGGGCCTATCGTTTTAAGTGGTCAACTAAGTAATGAAAGATACATAAACTTTTTAACTTTGCATATTTCAATAACTATTTTGTCTAGTCAAAAATACTTTGTTCAAACTTTCAAAATATTATATGGTGCTGAACATATTTCACATAATGTTCACAATTTATTGCATCTAACAGATGACGTCAAAAACCATCGCCCTGTAGATGACTTTAGTGCTTTTTGTTTTGAAAATTACTTGCAATCGATATTAAAAACCTTGCGAAAACAAAAGAAGCCACTGTCACAAATTATAAAACAACACAGTGAACAGATAGCACAAAACAAAATGCAGTCTACTTCAGAAACGTCAAAGCATTTCCCTTTATTTGAATTTGAACATGATGCTGGTCCCACATTAAATGAAAAATTTTCAAAACAGTTCAAAAAAGTTATTTTTGAGAATTTTGTTCTATGCAATAAGGAACCTGATAATGGGGAAATTGCATGATTTTTTCAAATATGTGGAGATGAAAGAATGTATTATTTTAATCGAAATGGCGTTTGTCCTAAACAATTTGATGGAAAAATAAGTTCAAAAACGGCATTTAAAGTTTTAGTCTGACCACGCCCCCAGAAAACGGAGGCCGCCATATTGAATACATGTGACGTCACCCGCCAGTTGCGGTTGACGTCGGACGTCACCTGTCAGTTGCGGTTGACGTCGGACGTCACCTGTATGCACAAAACGTGTAAGTTTAGGTTAGGTATTTAGTATCTCAACTGGGGGGTTAGGTAGAAGAGTTAGTTTGTCGTGTGTAATATTTATTAAGTGTTATTGTGTTAAACAGACACTGGTGTTGAAAAAATTTGCAAAATAGATTCGTAAAATGAGACCTCCAGAAAGTGTATTATCACCGGGAACAAATATTGCATTGTGCAATTACGAATACTTTCCATACAGCGCCTAATAAAAAATATTTCTCCATGCCAAAAAGTGAAAAAAACAAGTAAAATGTAGTGTATGGCAATGAATCGCGGCGGAGAAGAAAAAAGTATAAAGTTCGTCATCATTTCAACGTTGAATGTTTGTGAAGACCATTTTAATATAAAGTTAATTGAAAATAAATACATACGTACGAATAAATAATGGAAGAAGCGGTCTATCAAACAAATGTTTAGGTACAGAAATCTTTAGAAATATGCATTATCTTAAATTTAATTGTATATGTAAATATTGTTATAATATAAACTTAATACTACATACAAAATTGTTTCCTTTTATTTAGAAATATGTGAAAATAATTGTTAAAATATAGGGTTAGGAAAGCAAAGTAATGTGTCTTACAAATGCTTTTAAAAAGTTACTGTTTTATTTTACGAAAATTTGAATAGGAACAATGAATAAACATATCTAACATTACTTTTTCTTTACATGTTTACACCCTCCTATTAAAACAAATTATACACACCGTCTCGTGACTAAACCAACACAGTTACTAGAAACAGTAGACTTAATGTATGATAAAAGCCAAATGTGGCTGCTTTAAGAGATAGAGGCTAAAAGTAAGTATTATTTTTTCCTTAGAAAATAAAGAATAATTTCAAAATAGCTGCAAAAATTAGTTTTGAAATGGGCGCACTAATTAATGCGTCAAAAATATTAGTAAGGAAAATTAATAGGTATTTTCTGTTTCCAGTTTTTGTCCTGCCAGTTACAGATAGGGTGAATCAATAAATATTTTATATTTTTATCCAACATTTCCATAATAAATTATTGAAGAGGGATCTTTTTAAGTAATAATATAATTCTTAATATTTTTGCCCGTTGTCAAGATATTTGCATTTTAATATCATTATCCAATGTGTGTATAAGGCGAGGTAAAAGATCTTTACATTAGAATACTTACTCTACCATAGATTACTCCAAAAGACACCATTTAACTGACCTTATCTTAGACAAATTATGATGAAAAAATCATAACTTAGACACCCATATCTCAATGTAGGTATTAATTTTTGCTTTAAGATAAGGTAGTCATAAGATTTTAGCAAAACGAACCTACGGTAAAATGAATATTGTAGTATATAGGCGTTTTACAGACATCCTGTACAATACTAATGCATACAATATAAAGACTGACCTTTGTTTAGCTTAATACCTAATTGAATAATACATTATTTCATATATTAAACTGCAAATATCTTGAAAACAGGAGAAAATAGTAAGAGTAATAAAGTATACCTTTTTTTCTTAATAATGTATATTTGTAATGATAAAAAATACTAGATGAATTTATTTATCCACTTTTCTGTACGTAGCACCCTCTGTAATATTATTTTTATTAATTTTCTGATTCTAAGGTCTTTCACTAATTTAAATTTAATCGAATTAAATAACCAACTACATTCAAATATTTCTTTATTAAATTAATTATAATACAAAATGTATGGCATACATGGAGTTCAGGCTGAGATACTATTAAAACCTAGCGCGAAACCCTAGGAAATTTCCCTGCAAACATATTTACCATACCACAGTCCTGTTATTGTCCACCCTAGTATAACTATCTTCAACGAATACAGAAGAATATATCGGTATAAGAATGCAGCATAAACATATTTAATTTCAATAATAACTTTTTACTCAAAACTCAATAAAAGTGTTCTTAAAATGGATTACGCTGTACAGTCTTTGCTGGAATAAAAAGTTTTGTGGCAACAAAAGAATCTGAGTTGTTGTTGGTATCGGAGGAATTTACCACTTGACTGGCCGCCCGACACCTTTCGGTAAACTTAGACTACACTTTTAATATATATTTTTACTTTATTTAAATATATGCCCACAATATTTAAAATTATAAATGATGCATTCTAACGACCTCCCTCTTATCGATGCACTCTTCTCTTTTGGGCCAGTTAACCACTAGTTTCAAAACTAATACGGACTAAAATTTGTACACCTAAGTACTTGCTGGAAGTTGATCTCCTGGATCACACTACAAGTACCTATAACACACACTTGATCAAATTCAGCAGCTACTTGTATTGATACCTTTCCGAGGGAAGGATATTGGGGGATATGTTAGAGCTGCTCGTAACATAGAAATTACAATTGCCTTCCTTTGTCACTTTGCAATATAAATTCTTATTTATACTATTAGACAGTCTGTGGCTATTATATGTGTGACTTTAGGCTATGCAGCCGATTCTGCAGTCTAATGATATCTTAAACTTAAATTTCTTTATCTATACATATTAGTTTACTTCTAGCCATATAATTTTCAATAAATCAGTTATAGATGATTTGGGAGGTTTTACACCTGGAATAAAAATTAGCATTTAGTTTAATATCTTAGTTTTAAGGTTTAATAATTATTAATTGTTATATAGGTACTTACCTTTCTTTGAAAGTTCCGTGGTATACCAGGGGGAACCGCTAGTAGGTATTATAGGTAAAATAGGTATTTATGCATTACATTTTGCAATTTATTAAAACCATTTCTGTGCTAAGGCAGAACATAACCTTAAATTTTTGACAATTTGCAGTACCATAAATGCAGTTACACATTGAAGATGCGTTCCCCAATGAATTAGATAATCTACACTTATAGGGCTGTTCACCTTATTTATTTTATAGTTTTTTTTATAGAGCCTCAGTCAGGTCACTACCTTACACAGTATTTACATTATCTATGGCTCAAAGAAATGTCAGTAGTGTCACACAAAACTCAGAAATAAATGTCTATTTACGTCACGATCGTCGTAACAAAAGCAAGATGGCGTACTGGCATTTGACGTCACACGCGTCACACCAATGACACTGCGTTTTCGATCACGTGGTTTTGTTTACATTCTATGGCAATTTATTAATGTTAATATTTTAATTATAAAGTGATTATTGCCGTCAGATACATGTTCTGGCCTTTCAATATGTTTGAAAGATTACCCTGTAATACATTTCAAACCAATATATAATTCATGCAACTTCCCCATTGTTGTTTGCTGCTCAATAATGATGTTGTGCTAATTGAAAATATTATTTTAGGAGAATCTACATTTCAATTATTAGACAGAAAGTTTTTATCAAAAGAAAACTTTTATAATGACCCTTGCCCATCTTCATGTCTAGGAATATATGCTGTGTCTGTAACTGGCCATTTAGAATTATTTGATATGCATGAAATTATTAGCAAATGTCTAAAATTTCCATATAAAAATAAATTTATTGTATTCCCTTTACTACACACTGTATAATTGTCATTTTATTTGTATTGTTTTCTGTTAACAATGGGATTAGAGTTTTACCACAAATGTTATTTTAATTTTTTAGTGCTTTAGTTTGTTTTATGTTATTATTTAGTTAATTTACATTGAACAATGAAGTATTAAAATAATGGATTTATTTTATAAATGTATATATTATATTAAACTTTTTGAGTCAAGATATACTAAGCTTTAAAATACTCCATTGTTGCCACATTAACTGCAATAGAACTTTCTCTGAATTCTATTTACTCACACATTCCATTAATTAACAATAAAAACATTTTCGTGAAGTTATAATAGTTCTTACATTTACAATAGGAGTAAGCTATGGACGAAGCATCCTGGACTGTCGTACAGTTTTTAGAAGATTTTACGGTAGAAACAGTACCAACTGCTTGGATTCAAGGTGAATATTGTCATTGGCACCTATACAAACAAAAAAAACTTACAAATGCTATAAAAAAGTGTGAATCGATTAATACAAATTGGCCCCGTCATGGTATTAAAATTTTTAGAAATGGTACTTGTGGTAAGTTGCAAATGGTTTAATAATTTATATATAAAAATGTTAAGGTCTGTGTGTTTTTCTGTTATTGTTGATAATAATGAGAACTCACACAAATCAATACAAAATTAGGTACACAATAAACTTCATGTTTTTTTTTTAATATATTGTATAAACAAAATAACTTTAGTTAGGATACTAGTATGTTGTAATATTTCTAATTCTGGTTACAATTATAATATAATTTCATCAATTTTTTAGCTGATTATGGAAAAGCACGCAACAAAGCTCGTATGGCAGAAGACTGTAATGATTTAAATGGTAATGATGAGGATAATTGTAAGAGAAAAAGAATTCAAAGAATTTTATCCAGTAGTTCATCTTCTAATGACTCTATGGAGCAAACAAATTTGAAATTGCCTCCACCACCAAAGTTTCCAAGAAATGTCGTCAATCCACGAATTGGTAAGTGATATATTATTATGAAACAGAAATATAAGGCAACTAAAAATTCTTTTAGATGTGTCGTTTAATTCGAGCCAAGATAGTATTGTCAATCTTGATTTTTCCCCAGAAGTAACAAACAAAAGCATAATGAAACATTTAGAAGATCAAAGATTAAATATTTCAAATAATGTTACTAAAAGGAGTAATTGCTATACCAAGTACTTCTGGTGTACTAGATGTAAATCCTCCGTTAACTAGAAATGGTAGAAAAGGTATCATTTGTTAGATAAAATGTTTTAATCACTATGTTTTAGATTCGACTATAAATGGAAATGTGACATCTACTTGTTGTTTACGGCATGGTATGTAGGTAACATAAAACAAGTCGCAATGGACATATCTCGCTACATTGAAAATGTACCTACTTCTTTGTATGTAATATTGATTCTGCATTATGTGTGTAATTAGTATCAAAATTTTATTCATTTAAAAAACTAATTGGCTGCGTTGGCGTCATTTTTAAATTAAGCATTCTCTGGAACTCCAAAAAATACAAAATAAAAACAGTATTTACAACTACTATCTAATTATTGAATGAAAACGGCACATGCCCATTTTGGTACCTATCTATAGTTGTAATGTGTAGATAAAATTTTGTGTTTCATTTTCTTTTCTTGAAGTTGTCTTTTGTAATAAAAAATGGTATACACCATTTCCACAGATATCGTTCACTATTGCTAACTAGTGGATATACAAAGTTGATTAAATTATTAGTAATATATTAGATTTTTAGTTCAGACTATATGTAGGAATATACAGAGCGTTGTATTTAAAAATGTGGTGTTTTTCCTAGATATCTTTTGAACTTGACTTAAATGTTTCTTACTAATTTTACCGAAGATATCTCCAGTAATAACAAAGTTTGCAATGATGGACCTGATATCTGTGGACACCCTGTAAATTTCTTGTTTTTTATAGAAATTAAAAATCAAAATCACATAATGCGAGGCATCTTGGTTGATGTTCTTCACGAAATAAGACAACTTAAAGATTCTCCTAGAGATGTAGCAGTTTCATTTTTTGTCAGATATCTCAATATTAATTTCCCAATTAGAACTGTGGATGAAATGGATAGATTTGAAGAAGAACTACAAAATCAAGAAAATTTCAATAATGCGGTAAATAAATTTTTAACAATACCTAAATATTCAACCCTTTCAATAATTTTTAGATGATATCATAGGATTCAAGTTAGAAGAAAACATTGCCTTTAAAGTTTCACTTATTTTTATATTTTTGTTTATTTATTCCCAATTAGAGTTTGTATACCTTATCACGTTATTTAGAATTCATGTTTCAATATTAACCTCTATTCCATAAAAGTGTAATGCACATACCTATGTTTTACCAATCGGATATTCTTTAAATTTCACGTCACTGATGTGAAACATAAATAAAAATCCTGAGATGATTAAAAATTATATTTATTTTAACATTATAATTGCTCATTAATGCTAACATCTTCAGCTGTTCAACTGGAAGAAAAAAGTATATTACATTTTATTCGATATAAATACAAAAAGTATTGATTAGTTTATTAAGTGACAGATGATCTCATTCACGCCATACAGACAAACGATCTATACAGAACTGAAGATGTTCACAATCCGAATACATTTTAGAATAAAGCTTAAAGTCATCAGCGAATAATAATTTTTCACAGAAAACAACATCAGGAAGGTCATTAATGAATAGTAAAAACAAAAGTGGGCCGAAATTAGAGGCCTGCGGCACACCAAATGATGGAACAAAAGAACTAGAAGTGAAGTTTTGATACCTAACCTCAAACTGTTCATTAGCTAAATAAGACTCTAAAAGTTTAATTAATGAGTCGGAAAAACCAAACTGATACAATTTCGCTAATAAAATATAATGATCTATATGATTAAAAGCTTTTTGAAAGTCAGTAAATATTACATCAATCTGGCCACCATCTAATACTTCAGAAATGTATTGGAAAAACACTGTAAGATTAGATATTGTTGATCTTTTCTGTATAACCATGTTGATGTATAGATATCAACTGCTTAGTAAAGTTTAAACTTTAGAAAAATTGCACAATAGCGAAATAGATCTATAGTTCTCTACCTCATTCTGATTGCCTATTTTAAAAATTGGACACACATAAGCCTTTTTCCAAAGTGAAGGGAAAGTACAATGCTTCAAAATAGAGTTAAATAAAAAACACAATGGCTCAGCAAATGCGTGCGCGCAGTCTCTCAAAATAAAGCTTGATATTCCATCTACGCCCATGGTGAAAGTGTTTTTCGAATTTTTAAGAGAACACAGAACATCTTCTACCTTGACCGAAGGTATTATAAAAGGTGTACCCAAAAGTTACACTAAAGGGTTAGTGAGTTCCTTATTTTCATAAATCATGACAGATGGGATACGCGATGAACATTTTTTCTTCTGTATAAAATTCCAAAATTTTCTTGGATCAGTGGCTAAAGATTTTTCAGTATCATTGATGAAGGCTTCATTTATGAGCCGTTTACAATTGGAACGATGATGCTTAAACAAATCACAATAAACAGTTGTTCTAAATTTTTTATACTTTCTTAGAGCAGACGCCTTAGCACGAATAGATTTAATAATCTCTCCCGTGAACCAAGGCGGTTACTGATGACGGCGAGAGTGAGATACCGACGAATACTTGGGAACAGCTACATCTAATAAACTAACAATTTATCGTAAAACATAGAACTTGTACTCTCGACATCGTCGATACTCACAAGAAAAGTCCTGTCTTGGATAATTCATAGGGAACTGATGTTGATTTTGTACAAGAATCATGTTATAACTAATTAAAAGAGAAGAATGATGACGATCCTCACCAACTAATGGACAGTCAGATTTATCAACAACACAGTCAAAATTGCAAAACACTAGATCTAAAATATGGTTTTGTCATTAATAATGGTGTTGTGTTGTTCAACACCATGCAATTGTTGAAAGTTATTAAGAGCAACACTATTTCTGTCAGAAGCAGTACATACAAAATTAGGGGTATTAAAATCTCCCACAAACAGTAAGTAAATATTGTCCATTATACAATCTAATGAACTAATCGAATGCAAGAACGACTAGAAATCTAGAGCAGAGATGTGTGGTGGAACGTACGCGACGAACAGTAAAATTTTCTTGTTAGCATTGCAGACTTTTGCCCCAATCACATCAATGCCAGGAGTAATATTAGAAATATCAGACAAATCAAGTAATATACAACTAAAGCTGTTCCTAATAGCAAGGAGAACACCGCCACTCTTTGATAAACCTGTAGAGATCAAGTATCGATCCTTGCGGAATACAATGTAGTTGTCAGGAAATAATATATGAAAAAACCAGTTCTTAGTACATTATTGATTTTAGGTAAATGAATTGGCAAGATATGGGGGTTCAAATCTTTATAATTTTATTAAGAGGACGCTGTCAGTACCGTAAAGGACGAAATATTGAAAACATACAGTTGGTTGGAGAGAAAGGGGAAAAAACCTCTGGAAAAATCTCCCATCGCAAAGTGCTGCAAGTAACTGTAATTTCAACCAGAAGGAAGTATAGGGGGCGGTTCAGAGTTTCATAAAAAGAAGTAGTGAGAGAATTTAAGCAAAAGAAAATAAAAAATGTAAAACTAATATATACATATTATATATAGTGTGGCCCACTACGGACCAGGACGTCCTTCTAAAAATATTTTGGGATGTACGATTTTTTTTATGTATATATATATAGATGTATCTATTGAACTTATAATGATGGTCCAGTTGGTAATCCACAGCCTGTATGATTTTTTTGTCAGTACTTTTTTTGTAAAATGGCATTTTTCAGCATTACTGTGATCAGAATTTCATCAAATTTTGTTGAAGGATAATTTTTTCATAGAGCATTAAAGTTTTAATTTAATTTTATTTTTTTTTTCACTTAAAAAGGTGGAAGGCATCGAAAATTTTGAATATTATCGTTAATTTACAATATTATTGCACTACTTACTGCATATATTAAAATATTGACATAAAAACAGTGCTATCACAATGGTCAACACATTTATTTTAGCACATTATATACTAACTACATAGTAAACTACATAGAAAAAGAAAATTGGAATTTTGAACCTAATGTAAATATGTTTTTACGTTAATATTTTAATTCACGAAATAAGTAGAGCAATAATATTGTAAATTAACAATAATTTTTTAGAATTTCCGATGCCCTACACCTTTAATTGAAAATTTAAAAAATTCAAATTTTAAAGTTTTGTAAAAAAAATATCCTTCAACACAAATTGATGAAATTTGGGCCACATAGGTTTTAAATGATGCTGAACAACACCGTGTTGTCAAAATAAAAATAAAACAATCCCAAAACAGTTTTAATAAAAATTGTTTAAAAAATATGTAGTAGGCTGTGGATTACCAGATGGACCATTGCAAAAGGTTCAATAAGTACATTGAGGAAGGAGACATATAAAAAAATTTGTTAAAATCGTTATATCCTAAATTTTTTTTAGAAGGGTGTCCTGGTCCTTAGTAGGCTACACTATATATATAATGTTTCAAAAGCAAATTGAGGGGGTTGAATCAGTTTTCAAAAAGTTTTTCCAAAAGTTGTTTTTAAGACACTGAATATATTCCAACCTTTGTGTCCTCATTGTATGTAATATACACGATTATTATGTAAGTATTAATATTGTTTATTAATAAATGTACAGTATAAATATTTAAATAAATGTAAATAGAGAGTAAATTATAGTATTTATTTTTGACAATTTTTCCTGTGCCCATTAAAAAGATCCTAAGAATGTTCATTAAAAAAGGGGACGTACTTTGGACGTCCTGAGGATGGCTAAGGGTATAAAACGAACGTACCTGGGACTTCGGATGTCCGATAACGGACATCCTGAGAACGTTTTAGGTACGTGCTTGTGCTGTCTGGGAAGGAAAACTATAATAATTTTACCCAACGTCGTAGTAAAAACAGTAGAGTAAAGATTGTCTACCTCAGCTGACTGCAGATAGGTGTTTGGCCAGCTCAATGGAGATGGGGTGGGTTGAATTTATTAGTAGAAATAATATTGTATTACTTAATTAATTAAGATTGTTAAGGGCGCCAGACAAATTTTTCCACCACCAAATCACCCTCTACTAATATCAGTACTTGATCGAGAAAACTTGTCAAACAAGATCAATTAACACGCTCACCAATAATAACTATCATTTATTATACTGTACTCTATTATATAAAAAAAAACTTAGACTATATAAGAAGATGAAAAGATTTATAATTATTGTTAAGAATCGCAACTTATATGTAAACCCACGCTATCATTGGTCACAGCAGACCTACTGTTAATAGCAGTAATTCGCAAAATAAACGGAAAGATAGAAAAAATTAAGGGCGTAAGGTAAAATACGATTAGGCGAATTCAGAAGAATGCGTAGTCAAGAGTCGCGTGAGCTCAGGCGAATCGGCTTCGTATAAATCTAAATTACGTAAACAAACTTTTATGAAACTAAGCAATCCCAAACGTGCAGATAAATATAAGACTATAAGTCACTAAAATAGCTTAAACGCAATGGAACATTTACGAGTATGGCGGTTAGATGGCGTAGGTAGTTAACAAAATATATACTTATATGTATAAAAAATATATGAGTGCACAAGCGCAAACAACTTAAATGAATATCAGCATATAACTAACTTTAAGTAAATTAATCAAAGTTTTAATAACACAATACCCACTTTTCAAAATTCAGAAATAAACTTAATAATAAATAGAACAATAGTAACAAGCGTCACTATAAACTTGATATCTGGATGCACTAAAATTACTAGCAATACTAAATTTATTACTAATTACTACTAATTTTTGCTTATAGAAAAGCTATACTAAAAATATTTGGTTCTGAGCGTATAGCAGAACAAGAACTAGACATACGCGTAGTAAACAAGTGCAAAAGTAATGCTTAAAAGAAATGCAAGCAATACCATAAACTTGCGTGCGTCCAAGTGGATCTGAGTGGTATACAACTGCAGCGTGGCTAGCAGAAACTCCAACAGCAACAAAAGATGGCAAGCAATGGCTCAGCACGAAAGTGGTAAGCAATGGCTCAGCACTAAAGTGGTAAGCTACAGCTCCAGGGAAACACCCAAAACTTCTTAACTCCACAGACTACCCAATATAAGAACCCCTTGGGCAAAGGGGTTCTTACTACTATTTGAACTGCACCGGATCTTCTTGATCACAAGTTTAAACGAATGCAGACCTTATGCACATGGAAGCCTAAGATGGAATCGCATTCTTGGCTGGCGTGCTGTGAAGATACTGATCCTTTACTAAGAAAGTTTCCTGATTAGGTTTCACAAAAATCATCGAAAATCCAACAAATCCTGGAAGAGATGATTTTAAAAATCATACAGATTTTCCAAACACTACCACACACCTAATATTCACAGTACCCGCTACCGGAAGTAAAATTGTCGAAAATTAGCGCAGATCCCGTTTCCTAAATTTCAGCTGCAAAAAAAACTATCCTTGACTCCCATTGGCTGGAGTCTAACCAATTGGAACTAAGGAAACTAAAGTAAACACTTATTAACTCTAAAATTAAGTTTAAAATGATTTACCACGCAGTAATTAAGTTCTCTCAACATAATTACATAGAAAAATACACCATTCAACGTATATTTATTAAAAATACCTCCATAAGGAAAAGTAGTAATGTGAAAGATTCTTGGAAAGATCTGGCAACGACGCGCCGCGTCAAATCCTTTTGGGATTTGGCCGGTAAGTAGGTGGGGTTTCAGCAGGAAAACGAATAAGGCAAAATGGAGAAATGTCAACATAAAATCTAACTTTAGGAGCAATTGACTTAATACCAACCATTATTCTACGGATCTCCAAAATATGGTAAGTACGGAACAAGTAAATTATTGTCTTTAATTAATTTTGTCTGTACAGAGTATAGTGTAACGATAAACCGCGAAATATTAGTTGTTTACATTCAGGTTTTCGGTGTAATTGTCATGTTTATTTTTGTTCTAGGACCTAGGCATGCTCTTAAGAAATTGTAATATGATTTCCCTCAAGGATCGAACGGATGGCATCAATCAGAACACGTAACATTATTTAATAGATCTGAATACGGATGCATTGAGGTAACTACGGTAATTGTTTTGGTTGGTTAAAAATTTAGACCTTTAATATATTTTAGGGCAACACACAATACACGACCTGGTAATTTAGGTGGCAGACTAACATCAATCACTGGAGGGACAGCAAACATTCACAATGAAGCAATACAATGATAAAATGTAATGTAATATAATAATAATAAAGAGTAAATTAAGTATGAGATTTATTTATTTATTTATTTTTATGGATAGACGTAAATTGTAACGCTACATGTTGTAGGTAATTACAACTTGCAAGTAGGTAGGGGGTCACTTCTGCATGGGAAAATTTCTTGGACCGTGGGAAAATTTGTAACTTGACACCTTTGTTTTGAAATTTGACACCTTTGTTTTGAAATTTGACACCCTGATTTACAATTAGGTAATTACTGTCACGTGCCAAAGTAGGGGCCCCGCCCCTTCCTAACCTATCAGAAAGAACATGCGCAGTAGGTTACACATACAATTTTTTAAATTTGAAAAGTGATTTGATTGGTTCCTCATCGAGACCTATCAATTAGGTAATTAATGTCACGTGCCAAAGCAGGGCCCCGCCCCTCCCTAACATATCAGAAAAATCATGCGCAGTAGGTTACACATACAATTTTTTAAATTTGAAAAGTGATTTGATTGGTGACCTATCACGTGACGTTGTTATTTAAATGAAAAAAACTTTACTCTGTGCACGATTTGAACCCGGGACCTCTCGCATGCATAGCAGACGCGGTACCACGAGACCACTATGACTATTACAGGAAGGTTACAGTAACTGCGTAATATCAGAGGCAAATTGAAAAGTGGCGGGAAATTCAAACTAACCTAACAGAAAAAACATGGACAGTAGCGCCCTAACCTAAGTTCAAACTGGCGGGATATTTAAAATTAGGCGGGAAATTCAAACTAAAGAAAAAAGGATCTAACCTAACAGAAAAAAAACATGCGCAGTGGAGACCTAACATATTAAAAAAAACATGCGCAGTAAACTAAAGATCTGCAGCGGTAGCGTTATAGTGACGTCACACACATACAGTTTTTTGCTAATAACTAAAATTTGAAAACTGATTTGATTGGTTCCTCATCAAGACCTATCACGTGACGTTGTTATTTAAATGAAAAAAAAAAAACTTTACTCTGTGTGCGATTTGAACCCGGGACCTCTCCCATGCAAAGCAGACGCGTTACCACGAGACCGCTATGACTATTAACAAAAGCTTACAGTAACTGCGTAATATATGAATCAGAGAGCGCTTGAAGGCGTCCCCCGCCAAGCAGTTTGAGCTATAACAATGATATTAAATATTTAAAATTTTACAGATGATATTAAATAATTAGAAATATATATGAAAAAAAAAAACTGGTAGCGCTGGGAATCGAACCACGGACCTTTGTGACAGAAGTGACGGCAAATTAAAATTGGTAGAATATTTAAAATTACGCGGGAAATTCAAACTGGTACGATATTTAAAATTAGGCGGGAAATTCAAAGTGGCAGCAGTGGCGGGGAAATTCAAATTGGTAGAATATTTAAAATTAGGCGGTAAATTTATACTGGTGAGATTTAAAATTAGGCGAGAAATTCAATCTGATTTAAAATTAGGCGGGAAATTCAAAGTGGCAGCAGTGGCGGAAAATTCAAATTAACGAGAGTGGCGGTAAATTCAAACTGGTGAGATTTTAAATTAGGCGGGACATTCAAAGTGACAGAAGTGGCGGGGATACAATCAATACACGGGAGTTTTACTGTAGTATATTCATAATATCATAAGACTAAAATATACTGTCTTCAAGCTAATGAAGGAATATATACAGGACGTACAGGAGTATGTGAAAGATTTTTTTCTATAGAACTGGAATTTATAATTATATGTAAAGAATACGTATCAGACAATTAATATGTGTTCGATATACTGCATAGGTATGGTTTATATAATTTATCTTTCTTAATGATTGTTTTAATAAAAATGTTAGGTGTAGAATAAAAACTAAATGACTATAACGAGAATGTAGACACATCATAATATACCACATCTCTCTTAATTAAATTTCAATAGACATAAATGAGAGTAAACAAAATCGTATATTTGCGAATATATATATAATATGTAAATGCTTAAAATCAAAATCAGTTGACGAAATCCATGTAAAATATTGATGAATTATCAATAAAATAAGTATACTTTAAATGAGTATGTACTACATCAAATATGTACAATCGTTTTCAATATTAATGACACACTTTTAAATGAATTTCGCTATTTATTTCGAACTACTGACGTATTGATAATGAAATCTACTCAACATTCAACATTTCACTTGTAATAGCTAAGGCATAATAGTAAAGATCTAACCGGACTTAACCCACACTGGATCTGAATATGGTCATAAAGAGGGAAAGCACTATTTAGTAAATAATTCTGTTCCCATCGTGCAGTTTCTTCATATTTTTCGATAATTTCATCCAAAAGCTTTCATATACTATTCATTAGATTTTCCACTAACTAGTGTCGACTAGATGGAAAAACAGAAGTCACGTGACGAAAAAAGGACAAAGCGACAGAAAAAAGGACAACGACGACAGAAAAGTGACATAAATGTGACATAAACGTAACATCGTGACATAAATGTGACATAAACGTGACATAAACGTGACATAAATGTGACATAAACGTGACATAAAAGTGACAAAAATGTGACATAAATGTGACATAAATGTGACATAAATGTGACATAAATGTGACATAAATGTGACATAAATGTGACATAAATGTGACATAAATGTAACATAAATGTGACATAAACGTGACATAAACGTGACATAAATGTGACATAAACGTGACATAAACGTGACATAAACGTGACATAAATGTGACATAAACGTTACATAAATGTGACATAAACGGGACATAAATGTAACATAAACGTGACATAAAAGTGACATAAACGTGACATCGTGACATAAACGTGACATAAATGTGACATAAATGTGACATAAATATGACATAAATGTAACATAAATGTGACATAAACGTGACATAAACGTGACATAAATGTGACATAAACGTGACATAAACGTGACATAAATGTGACATAAACGTTACATAAATGTGACATAAACGGGACATAAATGTAACATAAACGTGACATAAAAGTGACATAAACGTGACATCGTGACATAAACGTGACATAAATGTGACATAAACGTGACATAAATGTGACATAAACGTGACATAAATGTGACATAAACGTGACATAAACGTGACATAAACGCGACATAAATGTGACATAAATGTAACATAAACGTGACATAAAAGTGACATAAACGTGACATCGTGACATAAACGTGACATAAATGTGACATAAACGTGACATAAACGTGACATAAACGTGACATCGTGACATAAACGTGACATAAATGTGACATAAATGTGACATAAACGTGACATAAACGTGACATAAACGCGACATAAATGTGACATAAATGTAACATAAATGTGACATAAACGTGACATAAATGTGACATAAACGTGACATAAAAGTGACATAAACGTGACATCGTGACATAAACGTGACATAAATGTGACATAAACGTGACATAAATGTGACATAAATGTGACATAAACGTGACATAAAAGTGACATAAACGTGACATCGTGACATAAACGTGACATAAATGTGACAAAAACGTGACATAAACGTGACATAAACGTGACATAAACGTAACATAAATGTGACATAAATGAGACATAAACGTGACATAAACGTGACATAAATGTGACATAAATGTGACATAAACGTGACATAAAAGTGACATAAACGTGACATCGTGACATAAACGTGACATAAATGTGACATAAACGTGACATCGTGACATAAACGTGACATAAATGTGACATAAACGTGACATAAATGTGACATAAACGTGACATAAACGTGACATAAACGTGACATCGTGACATAAACGTGACATAAAAGTGACAAAAATGTGACATAAATGTGACATAAATGTGACATAAATGTGACATAAATGTGACATAAATGTGACATAAATGTAACATAAATGTGACATAAACGTGACATAAACGTGACATAAATGTGACATAAACGTGACATAAACGTGACATAAACGTGACATAAATGTGACATAAACGTTACATAAATGTGACATAAACGGGACATAAATGTAACATAAACGTGACATAAATGTGACATAAACGTGACATCGTGACATAAACGTGACATAAATGTGACATAAATGTGACATAAATGTGACATAAATATGACATAAATGTAACATAAATGTGACATAAACGTGACATAAACGTGACATAAATGTGACATAAACGTGACATAAACGTGACATAAATGTGACATAAACGTTACATAAATGTGACATAAACGGGACATAAATGTAACATAAACGTGACATAAAAGTGACATAAACGTGACATCGTGACATAAACGTGACATAAATGTGACATAAACGTGACATCGTGACATAAACGTGACATAAATGTGACATAAACGTGACATAAATGTGACATAAACGTGACATCGTGACATAAACGTGACATAAATGTGACATAAATGTGACATAAACGTGACATAAATGTGACATAAATGTGACATAAACGTGACATAAAAGTGACATAAACGTGACATCGTGACATAAACGTGACATAAATGTGACAAAAACGTGACATAAACGTGACATAAACGTGACATAAACGTAACATAAATGTGACATAAATGAGACATAAACGTGACATAAACGTGACATAAATGTGACATAAATGTGACATAAACGTGACATAAACGTGACATAAACGCGACATAAATGTGACATAAATGTAACATAAACGTGACATAAAAGTGACATAAACGTGACATCGTGACATAAACGTGACATAAATGTGACATAAACGTTACATAAATGTGACATAAACGGGACATAAATGTAACATAAACGTGACATAAAAGTGACATAAACGTGACATCGTGACATAAACGTGACATAAATGTGACATAAATGTGACATAAATGTGACATAAATATGACATAAATGTAACATAAATGTGACATAAACGTGACATAAACGTGACATAAATGTGACATAAACGTGACATAAACGTGACATAAATGTGACATAAACGTTACATAAATGTGACATAAACGGGACATAAATGTAACATAAACGTGACATAAAAGTGACATAAACGTGACATCGTGACATAAACGTGACATAAATGTGACATAAACGTGACATAAATGTGACATAAACGTGACATAAATGTGACATAAACGTGACATAAACGTGACATAAACGCGACATAAATGTGACATAAATGTAACATAAACGTGACATAAAAGTGACATAAACGTGACATCGTGACATAAACGTGACATAAATGTGACATAAACGTGACATAAATGTGACATAAACGTGACATAAACGTGACATAAACGTGACATCGTGACATAAACGTGACATAAATGTGACATAAATGTGACATAAACGTGACATAAACGTGACATAAACGCGACATAAATGTGACATAAATGTAACATAAATGTGACATAAACGTGACATAAATGTGACATAAACGTGACATAAAAGTGACATAAACGTGACATCGTGACATAAACGTGACATAAATGTGACATAAACGTGACATAAATGTGACATAAATGTGACATAAACGTGACATAAAAGTGACATAAACGTGACATCGTGACATAAACGTGACATAAATGTGACAAAAACGTGACATAAACGTGACATAAACGTGACATAAACGTAACATAAATGTGACATAAATGAGACATAAACGTGACATAAACGTGACATAAATGTGACATAAATGTAACATAAACGTGACATAAAAGTGACATAAACGTGACATCGTGACATAAACGTGACATAAATGTGACATAAACGTGACATCGTGACATAAACGTGACATAAATGTGACATAAACGTGACATAAATGTGACATAAACGTGACATAAACGTGACATAAACGTGACATCGTGACATAAACGTGACATAAAAGTGACAAAAATGTGACATAAATGTGACATAAATGTGACATAAATGTGACATAAATGTGACATAAATGTGACATAAATGTAACATAAATGTGACATAAACGTGACATAAACGTGACATAAATGTGACATAAACGTGACATAAACGTGACATAAACGTGACATAAATGTGACATAAACGTTACATAAATGTGACATAAACGGGACATAAATGTAACATAAACGTGACATAAATGTGACATAAACGTGACATCGTGACATAAACGTGACATAAATGTGACATAAATGTGACATAAATGTGACATAAATATGACATAAATGTAACATAAATGTGACATAAACGTGACATAAACGTGACATAAATGTGACATAAACGTGACATAAACGTGACATAAATGTGACATAAACGTTACATAAATGTGACATAAACGGGACATAAATGTAACATAAACGTGACATAAAAGTGACATAAACGTGACATCGTGACATAAACGTGACATAAATGTGACATAAACGTGACATAAATGTGACATAAACGTGACATAAATGTGACATAAACGTGACATAAACGTGACATAAACGCGACATAAATGTGACATAAATGTAACATAAACGTGACATAAAAGTGACATAAACGTGACATCGTGACATAAACGTGACATAAATGTGACATAAACGTGACATAAATGTGACATAAACGTGACATAAACGTGACATAAACGTGACATCGTGACATAAACGTGACATAAATGTGACATAAATGTGACATAAACGTGACATAAACGTGACATAAACGCGACATAAATGTGACATAAATGTAACATAAATGTGACATAAACGTGACATAAATGTGACATAAACGTGACATCGTGACATAAACGTGACATAAATGTGACATAAACGTGACATAAATGTGACATAAACGTGACATCGTGACATAAACGTGACATAAATGTGACATAAATGTGACATAAACGTGACATAAATGTGACATAAATGTGACATAAACGTGACATAAAAGTGACATAAACGTGACATCGTGACATAAACGTGACATAAATGTGACAAAAACGTGACATAAACGTGACATAAACGTGACATAAACGTAACATAAATGTGACATAAATGAGACATAAACGTGACATAAACGTGACATAAATGTGACATAAATGTGACATAAACGTGACATAAACGTGACATAAACGCGACATAAATGTGACATAAATGTAACATAAACGTGACATAAAAGTGACATAAACGTGACATCGTGACATAAACGTGACATAAATGTGACATAAACGTGACATAAATGTGACATAAACGTGACATAAACGTGACATAAACGTGACATCGTGACATAAACGTGACATAAATGTGACATAAATGTGACATAAACGTGACATAAAC
Source organism: Monochamus alternatus (assembly GCA_037114965.1). Taxonomy (NCBI): domain Eukaryota; kingdom Metazoa; phylum Arthropoda; class Insecta; order Coleoptera; family Cerambycidae; genus Monochamus; species Monochamus alternatus. The sequence continues at coordinate 42,557,546 of CM073428.1, read as the reverse complement.
GTGACATAAACGCGACATAAATGTGACATAAATGTAACATAAATGTGACATAAACGTGACATAAATGTGACATAAATGTGACATAAACGTGACATAAACGTGAGATAAATGTGACATAAACGCGACATAAACGTGACATAAATGTGACATAAACGTGACATAAATGTGACATAAATGTGACATAAATGTGACATAAATGTGACATAAATGTGACATAAATGTGACATAAACGTGACATAAACGTGACATAAATGTGACATCGTGACATAAATGTGACATAAACGCGACATAAATCTATTTAAAGTGGTGGGAAAGAAATTTACGAGACGGGACAACTTATTAACTCACAGGAAAAACAAGCATCATCAGATAAATAATAGTAAATCGTCGAGATGAAAGAACGAAAGAGAAAATATGTATACAGACCTATCGACTATAAAGAAACAAACATAAGTCTTGAGAGCTATGAAGATGAAGGTGCTGATGAAGCCATTAGCACAGATTATCCGTTACGAATAGAAGATAGTATCCATTGTCAAAATAAGGAAAATGGTGAAGCATCATCAGATAAATAATAGTAAATCGTCGAGATGAAAGAACCAAACAGAAAATATGTATATAGACCTATCGACTATAAAGAAACAGACATGAGTCGTGAGAGCTATGAAGATGAAGGTGCTGATGAAGCCATTAGCACAGACTATCCGTTAGGAATAGAAGATAGTATCCATTGTCAGAATAAAGAAAATGGTGAAGATTCTAATATACTGGTAAACGAGCTACGATATTACATCGAGTAATGTGGTTTCAGCATAGAACATCGTCTATGTAGGAATATTATTACCAAGTTACAAAATATGGGAATAATTCAGTAACTTAATATACATATAATAAAATAGGCTGCACTAAAGATCTTGAGAGAACACTTCAGCAGTTTAACCAATCCAGAATCAACTTTATACAACAAATAAGCCACATAGAATTATTAGATATACAGAGGGTTATATAAAACAGCGTATCTTCCAACGAAAAATACTTCACATAAATTGTAATAAAACAGAATATTGTAAATTCATTGATATTAAAACAGGGTTTACATATTTCTGCAGTTCTTCAAGGCACATGACCAGTAGGATGGTTTCAAACCAAACTAGGGGGTCTTCATCGCTACATAATATCATTCTTTATAATTGTTTATCCTACCAATAGAAATTGATGTCTTGGTTTTACTGATAAATTATATTTCAGTAGATCATATAGCCTTAGTTTGCAAATTTTACCGCTATGTACTATAATATGATGCACCCTTATTACATTGATGTCTATTCTCATTTTATTGTTGTCTGACAGTAATCTTAGCTAAAAACAGTTTCTTTTATTAGTTTAACATACATCGGTAACACAAAATCTATCTACTGAAATGGATATTGTATTACACTGTGCAACCAGTGACGTTTACAACCAGTTTATTAAACAACAAGGTAGTCTCTTCTTTATGGTGAAAACTATATATACTGAAGGAAGTGGCAATACCAGAAATTGCTTTTAAGTGGTTACTTGAAATTGAAATTATGCTTTACCAATCTACTAATACACTATTGATAGAAAAACTGATCTTGGTGTGATTGTTTCGAGAATACGATCAATATGTGCAAAAAAGAAAGGTTAAAACAGTTAAATGGTGTTGAGGAATCAGTATATCCTTCAATTAAGATCGGATTTAAAATATCCTTGTTTGAGCTGATATTAGATAGTTTTGTCAGTATATATTATCCATATATGCATTATTCAGATACTTACTGCTTTTCATTGGAGAATATCAAGTAATTATAAAACAATTATCTATTGCATTGATGGAGCTATAACAAAATCAACATATTATGCTAAGAGTGATACACTTCGACATCTGTCATTCAAGAAGAATCCAAGAAGATGTACTGGAAATTTCAATCACCGAAAAATCATCGTCATAGTAGTCTCAAATGAGGTGAATAAAAAGATTAAGTTTTGGGTATCATGTGTTTGTCTTATAATTTGTCATAATTAAATTATTACGTAATATTAATCTTTGTATTACTTTGAAATTATGTAAGTCTGGGGATTCTAATAAAAATAAATAAACCATTTCTGCATATTCTTTCACCTCTTCTCCTTTGATATCTGACATTTTTAACTAATAAACGTGTAATGTTTTATCAAAAAAGCAAGCAAAAATTACTACTTTATTTCATAACTAGCGTTATCTTTTCTTAATTTTGAAGGTAGGATATAATACCATGTTAGTAATAAGTATATCATTTCTAAAAAATAAAATTTCCCTCTATCTATTTAAAGTGGTGGGGATTACTCCATAAAATAATGTTAGGAAAAATTTGAAAACAGTCGAAAACAAGCAGTGTTGTGTATACTTGTAAAAATAATATTGAGTGATAGTGTATAACCAAACAAAGCCAGAATAATGTGGACAGCTTATGTGAAAGAGATCGAAATAAAAGACTTGGATAGTGGTATTCGAAATCTATGTCAGACCATCTCAAATCTTAAGTTTGATGCCCATCATGAAGCCATTTATGGTTTGGGAAACTTTTTCCCAGCAGAATATTGTGAAGAATTAGTTGAGAAATATGGAAAGGCGTTAGTATTGTGTGAAGATTATTTAAAGGAGCAATGTACCATAGATGATGTTGTTAATGGTTTTATTAACTTGGACATGACGGAAATGCTCCGTGATATTAAACATTTATTGCAGAGCGATTTAGCCAATAAAATTCCTGAACGCGAATGGGAACAAGAATCTGATGGCCAGGAGGAAAGCGATGTAGAAATGAGTCAGCAGTGAATCTGTATTAATATAATATTAACTTTATTATCATAAAGTCGTTTTATTACTTCATATAAATTATATACGAGTATCACTACCAAAAAAAAAACAATTAGTTTGTCTTTAGAAGCAATAATGAACGCTTCACAATTAATAGTTCTGCAAACAATTTTGAAAAGTTCGCTAATTATACAGCGGTGTGTCATATTTCAGTTCATCGACCTACTTCTGATATCATGTTTCGTCTAGAGAGCATCCGGTGTCATATTTTTTCTATTAGGTTAGGTCCCTACCGCGCATGTTTTTCTGTTAGGTTAGGTTGCAACTGCGCGCAGTACCGACCTAACCTAACAGAAAAACATGCGCGGCACCACTTTAAATAGATAGAGGGGAATTTTATTTTTTAGAAATGATATACTTATTACTAACATGGTATTATATCCTACCTTCAAAATTAAGAAAAGATAACGCTAGTTATGAAATAAAGTAGTAATTTTTGCTTGCTTTTTTGATAAAACATTACACGTTTATTAGTAAAATGTCAGATATCAAAGGAGAAGAGGTGAAAGAATATGCAGAAATGGTTTATTTATTTTTATTAGAATCCCCAGACTTACATAATTTCAAAGTAATGCAAAGATTAATATTACGTAATAATTTAATTATGACAAATTATAAGACAAACACATGATACCCAAAACTTAATCTTTTTATTCACCTCATTTGAGACTACTATGACGATGATTTTTCGGTGATTGAAATTTCCAGTACATCTTCTTGGATTCTTCTTGAATGACAGATGTCGAAGTGTATCACTCTTAGCATAATATGTTGATTTTGTTATAGCTCCATCAATGCAATAGATAATTGTTTTATAATTACTTGATATTCTCCAATGAAAAGCAGTAAGTATCTGAATAATGCATATATGGATAATATATACTGACAAAACTATCTAATATCAGCTCAAACAAGGATATTTTAAATCCGATCTTAATTGAAGGATATACTGATTCCTCAACACCATTTAACTGTTTTAACCTTTCTTTTTTGCACATATTGATCGTATTCTCGAAACAATCACACCAAGATCAGTTTTTCTATCAATAGTGTATTAGTAGATTGGTAAAGCATAATTTCAATTTCAAGTAACCACTTAAAAGCAATTTCTGGTATTGCCACTTCCTTCAGTATATATAGTTTTCACCATAAAGAAGAGACTACCTTGTTGTTTAATAAACTGGTTGTAAACGTCACTGGTTGCACAGTGTAATACAATATCCATTTCAGTAGATAGATTTTGTGTTACCGATGTATGTTAAACTAATAAAAGAAACTTTTTTTAGTTAAGATTACTGTCAGACAACAATAAAATGAGAATAGACATCAATGTAATAAGGGTGCATCATATTATAGTACATAGCGGTAAAATTTGCAAACTAAGGCTATATGATCTACTGAAATATAATTTATCAGTAAAACCAAGACATCAATTTCTATTGGTAGGATAAACGCAGGTTTAGATTTAGCTACAATTATAAAGAATGATATTATGTAGCGATGAAGACCCCCTAGTTTGGTTTGAAACCATCCAACTGGTCATGTGCCTTGAAGAACTGCAGGAATATGTAAACCCTGTTTTAATATCAATGAATTTACAATATTCTGTTTTATTACAATTTATGTGAAGTATTTTTCGTTGGAAGATACGCTGTTTTATATAACCCTCTGTATATCTAATAATTCTATGTGGCTTATTTGTTGTATAAGTTGATTCTGGATTGGTTAAACTGCTGAAGTGTTCTCTCAAGATCTTTAGTGCAGCCTATTTTATTATATGTATATTAAGTTACTGAATTATTCCCATATTTTGTAACTTGGTAATAATATTCCTACATAGACGATGTTCTGTGCTGAAACCACATTACTCGATGTAATATCGTAGCTCGTTTACCAGTATATTAGAATCTTCACCATTTTCTTTATTCTGACAATGGATACTATCTTCTATTCCTAACGGATAATCTGTGCTAATGGCTTCATCAGCACCTTCATCTTCATAGCTCTCACGACTCATGTCTGTTTCTTTATAGTCGATAGGTCTATATACATATTTTCTGTTTGGTTCTTTCATCTCGACGATTTACTATTATTTATCTGATGATGCTTCACCATTTTCCTTATTTTGACAATGGATACTATCTTCTATTCGTAACGGATAATCTGTGCTAATGGCTTCATCAGCACCTTCATCTTCATAGCTCTCAAGACTTATGTTTGTTTCTTTATAGTGGATAGGTCTGTATACATATTTTCTCTTTGGTTCTTTCATCTCGACGATTTACTATTATTTATCTGATGATGCTTGTTTTTCCTGTGAGTTAATAAGTTGTCCCGTCTCGTAAATTTCTTTCCCACCACTTTAAATAGATTTATGTCGTGTTTATGTCACATTTATGTCACGATGTCACATTTATGTCACGTTTATGTCACGTTTATGTCACATTTATGTCACATTTATGTTACATTTATGTCACATTTATGTCACATTTATGTCACGTTTATGTCACATTTATGTCACGTTTATGTCGCGTTTATGTCACATTTATCTCACGTTTATGTCACGATGTCGCGTGTATGTCACGTTTATGTCACATTTATGTCACGTTTATGTCACGTTTATGTCACATTTATGTCACGTTTATGTCACGTTTATGTCACATTTATGTCACATTTATGTCACATTTATGTCACATTTATGTCGCGTTTATGTCACGTTTACGTCACATTTATGTCACGTTTATGTCACATTTATGTCACGTTTATGTCACATTTATGTCACGTTTATGTCACGTTTATGTCACGATGTCGCGTGTATGTCACGTTTATGTCACATTTATGTCACGTTTATGTCACGTTTATGTCACATTTATGTCACGTTTATGTCAGGTTTATGTCACATTTATGTCACATTTATGTCACATTTATGTCACATTTATGTCACATTTATGTCACTTTTATGTCACGTTTATGTCACATTTATGTCACGTTTATGTCACATTTATGTCACATTTATGTCACGTTTATGTCACGTTTATGTCAAGTTTATGTCACGTTTATGTCACGTTTATGTCACTTTTATGTCACGTTTATGTCACATTTATGTCACATTTATGTCACGTTTATGTCACGTTTATGTCACATTTATGTCACATTTATGTCACGTTTATGTCACGTTTATGTCACGTTTATGTCACATTTATGTCACGTTTATGTCACGATGTCACGTTTATGTCACTTTTATGTCACGTTTATGTCACATTTATGTCATATTTATGTCACGTTTATGTCACATTTATGTTACATTTATGTCACATTTATGTCGCGTTTATGTCACGTTTATGTCACGTTTATGTCACGTTTATGTCACATTTATGTCACATTTATGTCACGTTTATGTCACGATGTCACGTTTATGTCACTTTTATGTCACGTTTATGTCGCGTTTATGTTACGTTTATGTCACATTTATGTCACGTTTATGTCACATTTATGTCACGTTTATGTCACGTTTATGTCACATTTATGTCACGTTTATGTCACGTTTATGTCACATTTATGTCACATTTATGTCACATTTATGTCACATTTATGTCACATTTATGTCACATTTATGTCACATTTATGTCACATTTATGTCACATTTATGTCACATTTATGTCACATTTATGTCACATTTATGTCACTTTTATGTCACGTTTATGTCACATTTATGTCACGTTTATGTCACATTTATGTTACATTTATGTCACATTTATGTCGCGTTTATGTCACGTTTACGTCACATTTATGTCACGTTTATGTCACATTTATGTCACGTTTATGTCACATTTATGTCACGTTTATGTCACGATGTCGCATTTATGTCACGTTTATGTCACGTTTATGTCACGTTTATGTCACATTTATGTCACGTTTATGTCACATTTATGTCACGTTTATGTCACATTTATGTCACATTTATGTCACATTTATGTCACTTTTATGTCACGTTTATGTCACATTTATGTCACGTTTATGTCACATTTATGTTACATTTATGTCACATTTATGTCGCGTTTATGTCACGTTTACGTCACATTTATGTCACTTTTATGTCACATTTATGTCACGTTTATGTCACATTTATGTCACATTTATGTCACGTTTATGTCACATTTATGTTACATTTATGTCACATTTATGTCGCGTTTATGTCACGTTTACGTCACATTTGTGTCACGTTTATGTCACATTTATGTCACGTTTATGTCACATTTATGTCACGTTTATGTCACGATGTTGCGTTTATGTCACGTTTATGTCACGTTTATGTCACATTTATGTCACGTTTATGTCACATTTATGTCACGTTTATGTCACATTTATGTTACATTTATGTCACATTTATGTCGCGTTTATGTCACATTTATGTCACGTTTATGTCACATTTATGTCACATTTATGTTACTTTTATGTCACGTTTATGTCACATTTATGTCACATTTATGTCACGTTTATGTCACATTTATGTCACATTTATGTTACTTTTATGTCACGTTTATGTCACATTTATGTCACGTTTATGTCACGTTTATGTCACATTTATGTCACGTTTATGTCACATTTATGTCACATTTATGTCACGTTTATGTCACATTTATGTCACGTTTATGTCACGTTTATGTCACATTTATGTCACGATGTTACGTTTATGTCACATTTCTGTCACTTTTCTGTCGTCGTTCCTTTTTTCTGTCGCTTTGTCCTTTTTTCGTCACGTGACTTCTGTTTTTCCATCTCGCCGACACTAGTTAGCGGAAAATCTAATGAATAGTATATGAAAGCTTTTGGATGAAATTATCGAAAAATATGAAGAAACTGCACGATGGGAACAGAATTATTTACTAAATAGTGCTTTCCCTCTTTATGACCATATTCAGATCCAGTGTGGGTTAAGTCCGGTTAGATCTTTACTATTATGCCTTAGCTGTTACAAGTGAAATGTTGAATGTTGAGTAGATTTCATTATCAATACGTCAGTAGTTCGAAATAAATAGCGAAATTCATTTAAAAGTGTGTCATTAATATTGAAAACGATTGTACATATTTGATGTAGTACATACTCATTTAAAGTATACTTATTTTATTGATCATTCATCAATATTTTACATGGATTTCGTCAACTGATTTTGATTTTAAGCATTTACATATTATATATATATTCGCAAATATACGATTTTGTTTACTCTCATTTATGTCTATTGAAATTTAATTAAGAGAGATGTGGTATATTATGATGTGTCTACATTCTCGTTATAGTCATTTAGTTTTTATGCTACACCTAACATTTTTATTAAAACAATCATTAAGAAAGATAAATTATATAAACCATACCTATGCAGTATATCGAACACATATTAATTGTCTGATACGTATTCTTTACATATAATTATAAATTCCAGTTCTATAGAAAAAAATCTTTCACATACTCCTGTACGTCCTGTATATATTCCTTCATTAGCTTGAAGACAGTATATTTTAGTCTTATGATATTATGAATATACTACAGTAAAACTCCCGTGTATTGATTGTATCCCCGCCACTTCTGTCACTTTGAATGTCCCGCCTAATTTAAAATCTCACCAGTTTGAATTTACCGCCACTCTCGTTAATTTGAATTTTCCGCCACTGCTGCCACTTTGAATTTCCCGCCTAATTTTAAATCAGATTGAATTTCTCGCCTAATTTTAAATCTCACCAGTTTAAATTTACCGCCTAATTTTAAATATTCTACCAATTTGAATTTCCCCGCCACTGCTGCCACTTTGAATTTCCCGCCTAATTTTAAATATCGTACCAGTTTGAATTTCCCGCCTAATTTTAAATATTCTACCAATTTTAATTTGCCGTCACTTCTGTCACAAAGGTCCGTGGTTCGATTCCCAGCGCTACCAGTTTTTTTTTCATATATATTTCTAATTATTTAATATCATCTGTAAAATTTTAAATATTTAATATCATTGTTATAGCTCAAACTGCTTGGCGGGGGACGCCTTCAAGCGCTCTCTGATTCATATATTACGCAGTTACTGTAAGCTTTTGTTAATAGTCATAGCGGTCTCGTGGTAACGCGTCTGCTTTGCATGGGAGAGGTCCCGGGTTCAAATCGCACACAGAGTAAAGTTTTTTTTTTTTCATTTAAATAACAACGTCACGTGATAGGTCTTGATGAGGAACCAATCAAATCAGTTTTCAAATTTTAGTTATTAGCAAAAAACTGTATGTGTGTGACGTCACTATAACGCTACCGCTGCAGATCTTTAGTTTACTGCGCATGTTTTTTCTAATATGTTAGGTCTCCACTGCGCATGTTTTTTTTCTGTTAGGTTAGATTCTTTTTTCTTTAGTTTGAATTTCCCGCCTAATTTTAAATATCCCGCCAGTTTGAACTTAGGTTAGGGCGCTACTGTCCATGTTTTTTCTGTTAGGTTAGTTTGAATTTCCCGCCACTTTTCAATTTGCCTCTGATATTACGCAGTTACTGTAACCTTCCTGTAATAGTCATAGTGGTCTCGTGGTACCGCGTCTGCTATGCATGCGAGAGGTCCCGGGTTCAAATCGTGCACAGAGTAAAGTTTTTTTCATTTAAATAACAACGTCACGTGATAGGTCACCAATCAAATCACTTTTCAAATTTAAAAAATTGTATGTGTAACCTACTGCGCATGATTTTTCTGATATGTTAGGGAGGGGCGGGGCCCTGCTTTGGCACGTGACATTAATTACCTAATTGATAGGTCTCGATGAGGAACCAATCAAATCACAAATTTAAAAAATTGTATGTGTAACCTACTGCGCATGTTCTTTCTGATAGGTTAGGAAGGGGCGGGGCCCCTACTTTGGCACGTGACAGTAATTACCTAATTGTAAATCAGGGTGTCAAATTTCAAAACAAAGGTGTCAAATTTCAAAACAAAGGTGTCAAGTTACAAATTTTCCCACGGTCCAAGAAATTTTCCCATGCAGAAGTGACCCCCTACCTACTCTTGCATATTGCTTTTAACCTTTTTGCATTGAATTTATAACTTACATTTTCTTGTATGTACTTATATTTTATATCTACTAGATTTCAATAAACTGTAGGGTTATATTTATAAAAAACTGCTCATTTACCCATATACTAGAATTATTGGGAAATTTCTGGCTTACTTTCAAGACCAGGGATTAGAAGATATTTTCCAATATTTGTAGAACAGAAAGAACAAACGTAAAAATATCTACAAAAATGTTATGTCACCAGCATATCTTCAATAGATAGGAACCAGGAAAACAAAGTACTCTTATGGAAACAGGTTGACATACACAGTTCTACGTTATTCATTGGTTAAAAGATTTGATAAGATACTAAAGAAGTCAGATGCCAAGATTAGTTTATATTCGTACGACAGATAGATAAGAGACGAGGAAAATTTTGCTAGAAAACAGACTTTACGTTTTGCCATAAATAAGGACATACCTAACTTTCTGTATTTGGTTTAATTATTTAATAAAATTAAAGTGCATGGAATGTGTAAGTTAAGGAGTGAAATAAATAAAAAATGTAAATAATGCAAGTATGACGGAAATTAAAGTTTATTAAATTGTTATTGGTTGTATTATTATACACTACAGCAAATACTACTTGTGTTTAATAATTCTATAATAAAATTAACATGTCTAAAACATACATTTCACTGAAAACTATTAATATTGTTCCTAAACAAGGTATGTATAATTTTAAGTATGAAATGATAGGTAATATAAAAAAGTCACCTAACTCACTTTCAAGAGTATTCTACAAGGAAATAATTTTCAAAAATATTTCACAGGGCCACATAAATGATGTTTTGTATTTTATTATAGTTATTATTCAGTTGTAATCAGCATAATTTCAATTAAAAATTAATGCGTATCTACATAGTGGTTAATTTTTTTTTATTACTGACTAAATTGATTAACTAGACTCTTCATCTTTAAGTATTCATTATTTCTTAAGCATTTCTATTTAATAATTTGGGTAGAATAAAAAAACACAAATACAAATTTTAATTTATTAACAATAAAATAAAATTACAATAAATTAAAAGTATCTAAGTACTTAAATACATTTAATTGATTTTATGTTGTTCTATATTCTAATTTCTTTACAGAGCACCGTTGAATCTAAGAGATGGTCATGCATGTACGATTAGAAACGAATCTTGCCATTTCATTGTACGATACCTTATTATGTTACGTTGTGTATATTAGCTTTCATCATTTTTAAGATATTCTAACGAGATCTTTTCATACTGTACATAGAATTATGAAATTAGTTTATTTTTCTTAATTTTATTCGTTTCGAAATTTTTAAAACCCACGACAGACAACTGAATTTATGTTCTTATAGAATACTATTCAAAGTGAGTTAGAGACTAATATTAACCATCATTTCATGTTTACAATTAATTCCAAGAAAATGTCTGTGTAATATTTTTCGCTTATTCTTTCTGGTGTCGGATACTATGAATCGTTTTGCTTTAATATAATTTCTGGCACTACACACACATAACTGAAAGATAAAAACAATAATTACAAATTATTATTTAGCTTTAAATGACTGTGATAGGTACCTTCTGCGTAAAGTAAGTTTGCAGGTGATTGTTCCTAGCAAAAACCAGTTGCTTTATTTTAGTTCTGTATCATATGAAATACAGAAATTGTAGTTCTCTGTTTACTATTTTACAGATGTAGAGTTCTTCTTACACATATGTTATCCATTAGAAACATAAATAAAGTGCTGACATATGTGCACACAACAATCAATCATTTCTAGGTTATGCTTTAGTAATATTTCTTTTGTGGGGCTGGGGTAGGTTCAGTTCTCACTTTCAACGACAAACACGTTCACATTACAATAAAAAAGTTTTAAGAATCGTTTTGTTCGAATTTATTTGTTGCTAAATAAGTAATCAATAATTACAGCAGTTGGTAAAGAGGCATATTCTTTAGGTACTTACACAATTTTGTAAATTATTTTGTGATATAAAATACGAGTATCTAATTATTATGTACACTCTAGTAACATAAAAAATACAATTTACTGAAGTTTTATTAGATTATAATGGAACATTATAAAAATATCCACAGATATTTTACACAATATTTACGCTGTAATCCTAGCTGTAACGGAAGACTACTCCGGCGCAGCGACTCCAAAACCCTCAACTCAAGTCTAAATTTTTATCGACGAGTCTCAATAACACCATTGTGCATACGTAAATTGCATTAAATACATTATTTAGCGTTGTTTATGTCCAATAAAATACTTTATGCCATTAATATTTGACAATTCATAGTTTTGTCGTTCACCGATGTTAGTTTCTCCTGTGCAAATCTGGATCAAGGCTATGTACGTTTCACATGACAAAACAATGAAATTTGGGTACTTTTTGGAAGCGTTTTTTTATGTTAAATTAAAAAAAAATTTTATGTTTATTTATCAGAATGTGTTCATAATTAAGTATATTTCAATTTAAACATAAGTTTTAGCAGGGCTGACGACCAAAAAATCAAAATTAAATCGATTTCTTGGAAAATGGAACACCCTGTATAAGAATTTATGTTATTATCAGAGTCTACGCACCTTCTAGTGTCTGTATACCAAATTTCATCGCACTAGCAAACGGTGTGTCAAACGAAAAAAGTCAGGAGCCTTTTTCTGTTGTAAATTGAACAAGGATTATAGAAATAGTTTTTGTTTCTAAAAAAACATTGGCGTACCATTTTTTTCATTAAAATTTCCCGAAGATCTGTCCGTACGCACGCCACTGGTGGAAGAAAACGTAAAAATACGTATCTGGATTACCTGTTCAAAGATTCCAAGTTTCATTTAAATGTCTAAAGTAGGTTTAAAAATATTAATAAATTTGGAACTTTTGATAAAAATTTTGAAATCCTGTATCTTTGTAACGAAGCATTTTTCGAATATAGTTTATAATACAAACTGATATTACTTTGTGATTCTCTGTCTGCCTCTAAAGTTTCCGCTTTCGAAAGTGGACCACCCGGTATATTGTTATGTTTTATTTTCTTGTTGTATTGTCTTTTGTGTATTTTAGTATGGTATGTGTAAATCTTTAAAAATTTAAATTTTTATTTTAATTTTAAATATTTTAAGTTAATAATATAAATTATATTTTTACTTACCCGAGCTAGCTTTTATCTGCACCTTTTTTAATGATTAAATATGAATAATGAAATTTATATTATAAGTTATAGGTCCACTACTTTTGATTAATAAATTTGGAAATTCACTTTTATATAGTTTTATGACTCTTTGTCTCCATGGTAGGTTCAAACAGGATTTATATTTACTATTCAGACATACTTCACTAATAATTTTGATAATATTATTTTATTTAATGAAATATTCAATTTTAACTAATTTTATTTTGTTTTAAATATTAAAGATTTATCAATTGGATTGATTGAATCTTTCCTACTCCACCTAAACCCTGCTCTATCTTATAATCTAATAACAATAAATATTACGAAATACAAAGTTATTACCGAATTTCTTCTAAAGTCCTTGTTTATTAAATTTAGTCCTTTTCTTACTTCAATCTGTGTCTGCCTTTTATTGATGTCCGCTTCTTTTTAATTTCCTTCTGAAGTTCAATTGCTGGTGATTGCTCCGCGTATTATTCTTCTCAATCCGTCTGGTAACTGCTCCTTGTATTGTTCTTATCACTCCGTCATTCCTGACTTAAATATTGCATGATGATGTTCTCTGGATATGCTACGAGCAGAAATATAATTTAAGGGCGTTCTCTACCAGCTGATCAAGTCTGCGCTGAAATTCCTTGTCCCTTACGTCTCCACCGGAATGTTCCCCTCGCCCATGAGTTTAGCGACCGCAACCAAACATACATTATAGCTATTTATATTTTCCTTTCAAATAATGTATGTAATCTATTGAAATACGTATTTTTCAGAAATATATGCAAAATTAACTTATTTTTGTCAGTTTTAGAATTAACTACATTAATTAGGCAGTTTACATGTTGGAAAACTAAAAAAAAAATTTGTAGAACAGAATGACTGTCTTGTTACAAAAATAAGTTTCTATTTTAAATTGTCGTTTTCCTCGAAACAGAAATATGTGAATAAAATATAGTGCCATTTATATTAATTTTTTGCTAAAAATTGCCGTCCACCAAAACTCCATTCATAGTAAATTATGGTTTTGAAAAACTATAAAGTTATTGTAAATTGATAATTTATAATTTTACTACGAGTCAGGAAAAAATATAAATATAGTGTACCATACAATGTTAGTAATAATGGATGATTATGTAAGTACGAAAACATGAAAGAAATAGGTAGTAATTTATACTTATACGTATATAGACTCGTCTTGAACTGTACGGTTAGTGCTATTTTATTATAAATCAATACAACTAAAGATGTTCAATAATTATTGTGGATTTACATCGTAAAAAGAAATAAAAGCATGTTTTTATAAATTTTATTTAAAAATTGTACTTATTAAATTTATAGTTACTAGACTATCGAAGTAGAACAGTATATTCACTCCAGCAGTGGCAACCCTAAAAAGCACCATCATCCCATAGTTATCTGCAATGAAAAGTTTGATAAATAAAGTGGTAAAGATATTTTTGTATATATGCAAGTACCTACAATTAAAACGTCATATTTTGTCGGTGAAAATATGCAGTTAATCGAATCACCTGCTTTTTTGTTACACCCTGTATATAGTTTCTCAGAATATGATTTCAACATTCAATTTTCTCAACAAGAACGTTCCCATATAGTTTGCTCTCTACCAATATAGTGTAAACACTGCTGTCTCCATCTGCTCATCGTTTAAAAATCGCACCATGCTTTTTTAAAAACCCTCTTAGTTGATGCCATAGACCGATAGTTCTTATAACATTTGTGAACCGGTATGCACATGTCTTTTGATTGTGCACATGAACAAATGCAGTAGTATCAGATAACACAGTTGCATTTGATTAACGTTAATAATACAACTAAACGTAAAATTTATAGATAGTATATAAAAGTCCCTGAGATAAATATATATTTATATGAAATGAATTGTCCCTATTCAATATCTTTTTGATAACTGTTGTGTACGTTTAATTTCAATCTAAGTATTAACACTAAATAGACATTATCAGTCGACATAATTTTGATATCATAGACATAATTTATGCATATCCAAACATAAAAATAATGTCTACTGAAAACGTCTATTTAGTTTTCATACTTAGATTGAAATTAAACGTACATAACAGTTATTAAAAAGATGTTGAATAGGATGTTTATATTACCTAATTTTTTTTTTCACGAACCACTGATGTGTAACTATTACTCAGTCGCGTACCTACCTGTATCAATAAAGGCCACGTGCGGTGGATTTTGGGAAAATTTTTATTGTCCCTCAAAAGTTATAAAAAAAGTCAACGGTACATACCAAACAATCAACAAAATCATATTAACAACCAAAACCATGTTTCATTGTCTTATCGTGTATCACAACACGTTGCACAATGTTGCATTCCCATTCTACGCGTACCACCTTAAGAGGCTCTGCGTACCACAGCTGGAGAACCACTAATTTAGTCGAATTATTAACGTTAATTAGATGCAACTGTGTTGCTACGGTATTAAATAATTTGAACATTTGTTGCCATTCCAGATTTGGCATCATAATTTACTGAATATATAGAAACCTTTACCCCAACCACTATCGGCAACAACTGTAATAATAAGAGGTATACCATCTGTGTTTAATTCACCCAGATTCTTTGTCATATCTGCTTTCTCTTTTCCAGCATCTTCTTTGGTCTTCCAAGCTATAGTACGAAAGGCACTGCCAACATATCCAGAACCAATAGCTATGTTATCCAAAACAGATACCTTATTTATATCTACATAATTTGTACACATAGGTTGATCGACTTTGTAATATTACACATTCCGCATTTGAATGATTTTGCAGAATTCAGTCCTGTGTGTTTTTCCTTGATTAGGTATATGTTTCCAATGTTTGCCAATTTCTTTAATAAATGACTTGTCAACTGCTCTTTAACCTTCCCTAACAATTCGTTCGAAGGCCGAAGTTGCCTGATTTTGAACTGTTGCTTCTACTTGTAATTCTGGCAGTGACCTATAATAATTAAAAATAAATAATAAAAAGTTTGCTTAGTAATATTTTTTAGAAGTACATACTCGTCCACTCCAAATATTTTCTGTTTCAACAAGGTCATGCTGGTATAAAACTTCACTTCTACGATAAATCTACGAAAAAGAAAAATATGAATTAGAAAATATATTTAAAAAAGAACTGATTTGAATGTCATTTTTATATATTCAAAATCAATCCACACACAGTAACATAACTAGTTATCAACTTTACTTTTTAGAAAAATTTCTTTTATGGCACTCTGATGTCATAGGTATTTCTTAATCAATACTATAGCAAGTATACTTACTCGTTTTCCGTCATCTATTCAATACCAGCATATCCAACCTCGTCTTTTCTCATTGTAACAATTCCACCACAACTTTGTCTTCTATATAATATTTTCATTTCCACCATATCTGACCTTCTGACCATGTCCAAGCTTGATTGCCTGAAATGTATAAATGAGTTGTAGTTTTTGAAATAATTTTTATGAGACGAGATGAGGAAGGTTATATGATTATAATAAAGATCACAAAGATTAATAGTAGGAGCATAGTAGAAGTAACTTTTTTATATTTTTGTGAATGTACTGATTTTTTTCTAATTTTGTACATGTAATCACTAGTGTTGCTTTATACCTATGTTCTTAATTTGACACATACCCTCCAACATCAAAGGGCCTAAACTGGTCTTGGTCTTCAAATAGTGACTTAATACTTTTTTCTTTGAACATTTTTATGTTTGAATTTTTTAAAAAAGATCCGTTTGTTATACCACGTAAAAATTAGCCGTTTTTGAGAAAAACAATTTTACACATTCACGTGGGTTAAATAAACAGTCGCTTAAACTTGATTTTCCTGAGGAGTTATGACCCCATAAATTAGGGTGATAAATTTAAAGTTTTATTTCATTTCTTCCAAACACGTTAAAATTATGAAGTGAAATTTGGCAAGGATAAAACAGCTTTTTCTGGATGTGTATTTTTTTATTATCTTCGTCCTGTTTGTTGAAATAAAGTACCCTTTGTATATTTGTCATTAGATTTTTTTAGGTTAATTTTTTCGATTAAAAATAATTTTTTTAAAGCCTGCTTTTAAATCAAATAAAACATCACTCTATATATAATAAGGTATATAGGTCCTATAGAAATAGTGAAAATTATGAAGAAAAATTTTACATCTGAAAATATGCATAATTTTTTTATGCAAATACCTAACAAAAAATAATCAAAGCAACATAAAAATAGTTTGAATCGTTGTTTACACAACATTCGCCTTTTATATGACGCTATACGAAACAAAAATATATTATGTACTTACATTTCTATGGATACTGTTCGAGAGCCGGCAGTTGATGTGTCTTGACTGTTACGGCTCTGCTTTATTTTTTGAGTCAATAAACGCAGCACTAATTATGGCATTAATTTTAATGTATCTTTTAACGCACTAGTGCATACATTTCATTTGATTCACACATAACATTATTACAGAATAATATAGAATAGTTACAAAGTTGTGTATGTCTAGCGGATTTTCTTTTTTACTGTCAATCGCTAGCCTACTTTTTTTTTTCTTGACACATGGCTACCAGATTACTATCTTTAAAAGTAAAGTAAGCTAGCAACTGCGAAATTGTCTAAGTAACTACCTATCACATTGAATAAACGTATACAGAAAATAATAAAATAGTCTATATGAAACATTAACATAGCCCCCCCTTTGAAAGGCTAAAGTTCTTTCAAGATAAATGTGTCTCAATAAGATTAAGGTTCACTAGGAATGAGGCACAACTTGGTTGCAGGTCTTTTATATAGTCCTTGAGCAGTCTTTAGACCCTTACCACACCATCTGCTCCTTTATGCACCTCCTCAACTCTGCCCAGATTTTTGTATCTCACGAGTACTAGCACGCCAGGTTGTAGAAGTTCAGGATGCTTCTCCTTCCATCTCGTGCGGGTTTGAAGCTCTGCTAAATACTCCCGCGACCATCTTTGCCAAAAGTGCTGGAGAATTTTCTGTAGCCTTTGAAATCGTGACAATCGATTTTCATGTGTTTCTAAATAGTTGGCATCCGGTAATGCGGTAATAACTTCGCCGATAAGGAAGTGCGATGGGGTCAAGACATTTGGATCGTTAGGGTCAGTGGAGAGAGGACTTAACGGACGGGAATTCAAACATGATTCTATTTGTGCTAATACAGTGACAAACTCTTCAAATGAGAGTATAGCATTTCCTAGGGCACGTTTAATGTGCAATTTGCAGGACTTGATTCCCGCTTCCCAAAGGCCGCCAAAGTGTGGCGCATTGGCAGGGATAAAATGCCAATTGATTCCTTCAACACTTAATTCGGTTTGGAAATTATGTTTATGCTGATCTATAAACTTTCGAAGAACAGTGTTTGAACCAGTAAAATTAGTGGCATTGTCGGAGTACATATTTAAGCATTTACCTCTGCGAGCCGTGAATCGCCTTAAAGCTGCTAAAAAGGCTTCCACCGTTAGGTCGCTTACTAATTCAAGGTGAACAGCCTTCGTCGCGAAACACACGAACAAGCAAACGTAAGCCTTAACAGATTTGTAATTTCGAGTTAGACGGTCGCGAATCATAAAGGGATCGCCATAGTCTACACCAGTATTAATAAATGCTCTAGCTGGAGTGATACGCTCTTTTGGGAGATCGGCCATGATATATTTAACATTGCTCGGATTAAGCCGTAAGCAACGTTGACAACGCCTGGTAATTTTGTTCATTAGGCTTCGACCAGAAATAATCCAAACTCTTTCGCGTAATGACGATAAAACTGTTTGCGGACCAGCATGCAACAAACGTTTATGCTCATGTTCTGCGAGTAACACTGATAGTTTATGATTGGATGGGAGCAACGCTGGATGTTTTTTTATAAAATTCAAACTGGCTCTGTTTTAATCTACCCCCTACTCTAATTATGCCTTTATCATCGCAAAACGGATTTAAACTAACAATTTTGTTTCTTTTGGATACGGATCCAAATTGTTTTAACTCAAGAATTTCAGCAGAGAAGGAGTCTTGTTGGGCTAAATAGATCAATCTTAAAGTTGCTGATTCTAACTCTTGCGGAGACAGTGGCCCAGTTAGAGGATCATTTGGTCGAGTTAAACAGTTAGCTTTAAAACGAAGACAATATGCCAAAACTCGTTGAAGTTTAGAAAAGGATGCATATTTATCAAATAATTTAAAAGTATTCATTGTGTGAAAAGTATGAACCTTAGAGCCTTTGAGCTCGGAAGAAATTTCTTGAGGAACATTTTCGTTGTTAAACATTTCGATATTAGACTTAGGCCAATCGCTTTCAGGTTTAGAAAGCCAATCAGGCCCTTTCCACCATAAGTTACACGATTGAAGATTTTTGGGTTCTGTACCTCGGGTTATAAGATCTGCAGGATTTTGCTTAGTATTAACTTAACCCCAAGATCCTTTGTCAGTTAACGTTTGTATTTGATAGACTCTATTTGAAACAAAAATTTTCCAAATATTAGAAGTAGACCGAATCCACGAAAGGACTATAATTGAGTCTGTCCAATGAAATATAGTATTGAAGCAAACCTTCATTGAAGTTTGTATCTTGTTTGATAATTGAGCCATCAATAGAGCTCCTAATAACTCTAGCCTGGGTATGGTTGCAGGTTTTAAGGGCGCGACTCTGCCTTTAGAGCATAAAAGATAAACGTGAATATTGCCCGATGAATCTACGCTTCTTATATAACAACAAGTACCAAAACCCATCTTAGAAGCATCTGAAAAGCAATGAAGTTGAATGTCAATCGAATCCCGACAAACAGTGTGCCTAGGAATATTTATTTCATTTAGGTATTTTAATTGATTTCTGAATGCTAGCCAAGCGGTATTTATGTCCAATGGAACGGATTCATCCCATGTAATATTTAACCGCTACAGTTGCTGAATTATTATTTTTGCAGATACCGTGCAAATTGATAACAAACCCAGCGGGTCAAATATTTGGGCCGTTTCGGACAAAATGATTCGCTTAGTTACCTTTTTGGTTTCTAGATTCGGTTTGATGCTAAATTTTAATACGTCTGTTTCAGATGCCCATGCTAAACCTAAAGTTTTCACGGCTATGTCCGTTCCAAAATCCATGAGATTCGAAGGTTGTTCGTCTTTACACATGTTTTCTATCACAATCGGATCATTGGAACGCCATTTTCTTAGTTCAAAGCATCCCTTCTTGAGCGTCGATGATACTTCTTGACACAACCACGCTGCCTCTTCCTTGCTATTTGCTTCACTTAAGAGGTCATCCACATAAAAGTTATGTTTTATGACGGTTGAGACTATTGAATTATTTAATTCTGAGGCCAGTTGGTTTAAGCATCGTATAGCCAGATAGGAAGCGGCAGTCGTGCCATATGTTACAGTATTAAGTTCATACGTTGAAAGCTCGTTAGTTGGTTCTGATGTCCAGAGTATTTTCTGATATTTTCTTTGTTCAGGCGTAATCAATACCTGCCGGTACATCTTTGTAATGTCGGCAGATATTACATATGTATGCTTTCTGAAACGTAATAAAATTGAAAAAAGATCATCTTGTTGTACAGGTCCAGTCATTTGTATTTCATTTAAGGATATCCCAGTTGATGTGGGAGCAGAAGCATCAAACACTACTCTCAGCTTTGTGGTGATTTTATCTTCGCGCACTACCCCATGGTGTGGCATGTAGTATCCATCTGAGCTACTGTCATCGTGACACTTCGTCATGTGGTTTAAGGCTTCGTATTCTTCAAGAAACTCTACATATTGTTGCTTGAGTTTAGGATTTCGTTGAAATTTGCGCTCTAGATTATAGAGCCGTTTCTTTGCTTGCTCCTTTGAGGGGCCTAACACTTCCGGCGATCGCTGAAAAGGTAAGCTTACCACAAAACGACCCTCCTTATTTCGACTGAAATGTTCGATAAAATGGGTTTCGCATGATTCCTCCTCTGGAGACAAGGCCCTTGTGCTGTCTACTTGTTCTAAACGCCAGAACCTTTCTACTTGAATTTGTAGATCTTCATTGGTTACTAAATTGCAATGCTTGGTACCTAAAGCTGAATTGTTGGGAGAATTTGTCCCGTAACTATCCAACCTAAGTGAGTTTTTTGTAAACTAGGCTTATTTTTCCCTAGTTTAATTTGACCTACTTTCAACAGATCCCAGAATATATCTGCACCCAACAGAATATCAACTTGGCCAGGACTATCGAAATTATCATCTGCTAATGTGATGTTTTTAGGAATATCCAAGAACTCCTTGCTAAATGAAAAACAAGGCAATTTGCCAGTTATTCTTGGCAATACTAAACACCTCAGAGAGGTTTGATATGAATTGTGTTTTGATTGAATCTTTATATCGATCATTTTACTAGTTGTAGTTCGCGCTTGGTCAATGCTTGAAATGGTAAAATTGGCGTTTTTTAATTCAACTTGTATTTTATCACAAAACTGTTCTGTTATAAATGACGACATTGATCCTGAATCTAACAAGGCTCGACAGTCATACAGTTTACTGAATTTATCGAAAATTTGGACAATGGCCGTTGACAGTAAGGTATAGGAATTATCTTTACTAGACGAATGATTCGATTGTATTTCTTGATTGTCCGAACCTGAATTGCTATTAGATGAATTTTCTGTTAAAAAGTGCAACAAAGTGTGATACTTCTTGTCACATTTGCGGCAAGTGCCATCAGTGCAATCCTTCGTTGCATGATTTTTTCGTAAGCAATTGATACATAAATTCAAACGCCTACTTTTGTTCAACCGGTCCTTTGGAGTTAAGTCTAAGAATTTTTTACAATTATAGATTGAATGTTTATTGTTGCACATAGGACAAGAATAATTATTAGTAGACAAATGCTCCTTTACCCTTGGTTTTTGCTGATTTATGCTTTGATTTTCGGAAGTAGTTAGGTTTAAGGTTTCAAGCAGTCTACATTTTTGCTTTAAAAATTGCAATAACTCGCCGAATGTTGGAGAATTACCATTTCTGTTTTTCTCTTCCCAATATCTTCTGGTAGATGGGTCTAGTTTGCTAGTGACGAGATATATTAATAGGATGTCCCACTCCGCCACTGGTTGGCCTAGGACTTCGAGAGCGCGTAAATGCTTTGATACATTATCTAACATAGCCCGCATTTTTAAGTAGTTTTCCTTTGTTATAACCGACAAATTAAATAGAGCTTTAACATGGTTATTGATTAACAACGGTTTATTTTCATAACGCTCTAATAACAAACCCCATGCTGCATCGTAGTTTTGTTCAGAAACCTCGAGAGAGTTTATTACTTCGGCGGCTTCTCCCTTTAGAGATAATCTAAGGTAATGGAATTTTTGGATTTTGTTAAGGTTCGCATTTGAATGAATTATAGATCTAAAAGTGTCTCTATAAAAGAGCCACTTATCTAGAGTACCGTTAAACGTAGGTAAATCTAATTGAGGCAATTTTATCTGATTTTGTGTTGGTAATGATTGATTACTATTAGTTAAAGATTGTTCTAGTGCCGCCACTGATTTTTTGTCTAAGATGTCTTTGGCCTTTGATATGACGCAGTAATAATTTTCCTCAAACCTGTCACGCTCATCATTATGATCTACCGGCGTTGTTTCTTTGTCTATCGCCTCAATATCAAATTGCGTATCATTAAACTCCTCTAACAATGCCTCCGATTTTACTAAGCGCGTTTTTATCTGTACAAAGTCAGGATCAGATAGATTCACCCTGTCCAGGTACGTTTGCAACCTAGTTAATTGTCCCTTTAGTGTGGACCGTTTGCGCTTCAAACTTTCTAGATCAGCCATTTTATTTTGTTTGTGAGTAATTTGTCTCAAACTAAATACTTGCTTTTATATGTATTTACGTTAGGTTACTTTGAATAAAATAAGTAGGTACAATCTAAGGATACTATTAAAACGCTTGCAAATTTACGCGTTTAATTTATTTTAGATAATGCAAAGTTTTAGCCATTGTATCAACACAAATAAAATCTATGGCAAAAGGGGTCCATAAAAAGGAACACACTGACCTTACACAATCGGCAATTTCGTGTATAATATGATAGGTTTGACCATACCACTGCTTGATCGTTCTTGGCTAGAGTGGCCCTCGCTTGCTTGGCTTCGGCGGGACCGGCTTTCCTGCGAACTCTCCTGTGCAGTAGATGCTTTGATAAATGTTGAAAACGTTGGTTAGTTTTCGCACAATTACGGGCCAGATTGTCGCTAATATAATTGCACTGTATAGTTCATAATTTGTTATATAAATGTTAACGTTCATACAATTTGATATTTGTTGCACATCAGAAAGTTGCGTCACTCAGTTTGAATCACATCGGGGTCACCAAATTGTTCGAGAGCCGGCAGTTGATTTGTCTTGACTGTTACGGCTCTGCTTTATTTTTTGAGTCAATAAACGCAGCACTAATTGTGGCATTAATTTTAATGTATCTTTTAACGCACTAGTGCATACATTTCATTTGATTCACACATAACATTATTACAGAATAATATAGAATAGTTACAAAGTTGTGTATGTCTAGCGGATTTTCTTTTTTACTTGGGCTGCTTCTTCTTGTTCTATTTTCAATTTTAACGTCAATTTTGAAATGGAGATTTTCTTATTTATCCTTTTATAGACGTTTTTATAAATTTCTTGAATAACAGCTCTCTCCAATCTATCTTATTTTTCGTTCTTCTAACTTTTCTGACTTTTCTGTTATTCCCTTTCCTTGATTACCCTTTTTTTATTATTATTTTTTTCAATGCACTCTTATTTCTACTTTACATATTTTTAATAAATATTAAATTTCCTTCAATCAAATTGATATTTGACATTTTATAAAATTAACCTATCACCTACTTAAATATCTCTTGAACTTTTCTTTAAAAAATTATTTTCATATTGTATTTCCTTCCTTTTATCTTCCCTTGAAACTTAGTTTTAATTTTACTATAATTTTAAAATTTAGTCTATTTATACCTATTACAATATACAGAGTGATTCAGGTTTAATCTTGATAACTTCAGGAATCGATAGAACAGATTAAATTAATGTTCATTTGTGATATAATCTTATTTCCTAAAACGCATCGTTTCCGAAAAAGAGGACGTTGAAGTAGGAATTTTTTTCTCGATTTTCATCATTTATATTTTTATTCATTAATACTTCTTCATCATCTTCTTCTAAATTACTAGAACTATCAATTAATTCTATATTATTATTATTATTATTATTATTATTATTATTATTATTATTATTATTATTATTATTATTATTATTATTATTATTATTATTATTATTATTATTATTATTATTATTACTACTATCATCATCGTCATCATCGTCATCATCCTCATCATCCTCATCATCCTCATCATCGTCGTCAATCATCATCGTCGTCAATCATCATCGTCGTCAATCATCATCGTCGTCAATCATCATCGTCGTCAATCATCATCGTCGTCAATCATCATCGTCGTCAATCATCATCGTCGTCAATCATCATCGTCGTCAATCATCATCATCATCAATCATCATCATCATCATCATCATCATCATCATCATCATCAATCATCATCATCATCAATCATCATCATCATCAATCATCATCATCATCAATCATCATCATCATCAATCATCATCATCATCAATCAATCATCATCATCATCATCAATCATCATCATCATCAATCATCATCATCAATCATCATCATCATCAATCATCATCAATCATCATCATCATCAATCATCATCATCATCAATCATCATCATCATCAATCATCATCATCATCAATCATCATCATCATCACTCAATCATCATCATCATCAATCATCATCGTCGTCAATCATCATCGTCGTCAATCATCATCGTCGTCAATCATCATCGTCGTCAATCATCATCGTCGTCAATCATCATCGTCGTCAATCATCATCGTCGTCAATCATCATCGTCGTCAATCATCATCATCGTCAATCATCATCATCGTCAATCATCATCATCGTCAATCATCATCATCGTCAATCATCATCATCGTCAATCATCATCATCGTCAATCATCATCATCGTCAATCATCATCATCGTCAATCATCATCATCGTCAATCATCATCATCGTCAATCATCATCATCGTCAATCATCATCATCGTCAATCATCATCATCGTCAATCATCATCATCGTCAATCATCATCATCATCATCAATCATCATCATCATCAATCATCATCATCGTCAATCATCATCATCAATCATCATCATCATCAATCATCATCATCATCAATCATCATCATCATCAATCATCATCATCATCAATCATCATCATCATCAATCAATCATCATCATCATCAATCATCATCATCATCAATCATCATCATCATCAATCATCATCATCATCAATCATCATCATCATCAATCATCATCATCATCAATCATCATCATCAATCATCATCATCATCAATCATCATCATCATCACTCAATCATCATCATCATCAATCATCATCATCATCAATCATCATCATCATCAATCATCATCATCATCAATCAATCATCATCATCATCAATCATCATCATCATCAATCATCATCATTATCAATCATCATCATCATCAATCATCATCATCATCAATCATCATCATCATATTCAATCATCATCATCATCATCAATCATCATCATCAATCATCATCATCATATTCAATCATCATCATCATCAATCATCATCATCATCAATCATCATCATCATATTCAATCATCATCATCATCAATCATCATCATCATCATATTCAATCATCATCATCATATTCAATCATCATCATCATCAATCATCATCATCATCATCAATCATCATCATCATCAATCATCATCATCATCAATCATCATCATCATCAATCATCATCATCATCAATCATCATCATCATCAATCATCATCATCATCAATCATCATCATCATATTCAATCATCATCATCATCATCATCAATCATCATCATCATATTCAATCATCATCATCATCAATCATCATCATCATCAATCATCATCATCATATTCAATCATCATCATCATCAATCATCATCATCATCATATTCAATCATCATCATCATATTCAATCATCATCATCATCAATCATCATCATCATCATCAATCATCATCATCATCAATCATCATCATCATCAATCATCATCATCATCAATCATCATCATCATCAATCATCATCATCATCATCAATCATCATCATCATCAATCATCATCATCATCAATCATCATCATCATCAATCATCATCATCATCAATCATCATCATCATCAATCATCATCATCATCAATCATCATCATCATCAATCATCATCATCATCAATCATCATCATCATCAATCATCATCATCATCAATCATCATCATCATCAATCATCATCATCATCAATCATCATCATCATCAATCATCATCATCATCAATCATCATCATCATCAATCATCATCATCATCAATCATCATCATCATCAATCATCATCATCATCAATCATCATCATCATCAATCATCATCATCATCAATCATCATCATCATCAATCATCATCATCATCAATCATCATCATCATCAATCATCATCATCATCAATCATCATCATCATCAATCAGCATCATCATCAATCAGCATCATCATCAATCAGCATCATCATCAATCAGCATCATCATCAATCAGCATCATCATCAATCATCACCATCATCAATCATCACCATCATCAATCATCACCATCATCAATCATCACCATCATCAATCATCACCATCATCAATCATCACCATCATCAATCATCACCATCATCAATCATCACCATCATCAATCATCACCATCATCAATCATCACCATCATCAATCATCACCATCATCAATCATCACCATCATCAATCATCACCATCATCAATCATCACCATCATCAATCATCACCATCATCAATCATCACCATCATCAATCATCACCATCATCAATCATCACCATCATCAATCATCACCATCATCAATCATCACCATCATCAATCATCACCATCATCAATCATCACCATCATCAATCATCACCATCATCAATCATCACCATCATCAATCATCACCATCATCAATCATCACCATCATCAATCATCACCATCATCAATCATCACCATCATCAATCATTATCATCATCAATCATCATCATCATCATCATCATCATCATCATCATCATCATCATCATCATCATCATCATCATCATCATGATTATTATTATTATTATTATTATTATTATTATTATAATTAACCGCATTTTCATCTTTATCATTTATTTTATTATATTTAATTACCTAATACATTCTCCTACAATCGTTTTCTACCTTACATTCCCTTAGTTGCTTCGAATTATCTTCATTTATTTCCTTATTTTTAAATTTTATTATTTTATCATAACGTTTAATAACTTTATTTTTATAATCAATGATAACTTCATGTTTATTTAATTCATCATTACCAATAACCATATCGCAATCTAAAGTAGGTACTATTAAAAGTTGTAAATTTATATCTATATCATTTATATTAACCTGTATATTAACTAATTTTGATGATTCATATAATTTTTTCAGTATTCCAACTAAATTAATTTTTGGTTTTCTTACTATTTGAAAATTTAAATTTTGATTTTCTTTTATAAAACTACCTTTTATCAAAGACGCTTCTGATCCAGTATCAGCCTGTTAAATAAATTAATGACTTAATTTCCTTTTCAGTTAGTTTCTCTTCCTGTTGGATGTATTCGCATTGATGTTCATATGTGCATACTAATGTTTTACCATTTGGCCTATTATTTATAAAAAATCCTGCTCATTATTAGTTTGTGGTGTATTACTGGTTGCGTCACAATTCCTATCGGGTGATGCTATGTATGTGTTCGAGTCATTTTGATTTACATTGTCATTTTCCACGGACTGTCTTTCATCAAGTGTTCAGTACCTTTGGAAATTTACCTGACTGTCTCTTCTCTATTCATTTTGTCTATTTTGAGTATTTATTTGTCGATTAAATGGTTTACTATCATTTTGTACATTATTATTGTTAGATATGTCATTATTATTTTGTCTAAAATTGTAATGTTGTCTATTGTTATAATTTCGGTTCTGGTTGTTATAAAAATGGTTGCCTAAAGTGTTGTGATCAACGTTCTGAAATCTATTAGGTACTAGATTTTGATATCTTTCATTCTGTCTATAATTACTAATATTACCAAAATTATGCCTGCCTGTCATGTGATATGTATTGCTGTCTTTTAATAGACCCATCATATTTGTGTGTTGTATTTGTATTGTGACATGTAATTATTCTCGTTTGTGTAATGCGTCTTTGTTCTTCTTGTAGTCTAGTTATTTCTTGTCTTAGTTCATTTCTCAATTGGTGTACCTCTAATGTATTTCTTACTTCTTCTATATTTTGTACTTCATCTCCATTATTGTTTCTTTTTCTTTCAACCTGTTGTTCCATTGTGTTTAATCTTCGTCTATTATCCTGTATTTTCTTCTCCAGCTCCTTGATTTCTTTATTTGTTTCTTAACCTTTTCTTGTGTATCCTTTTGGAATTCTTGTAAATTTTCCCATATCTGTGTCATTCTTTTCTTTCCATCCTTTTCATTATTATTTACTTTTTCTCAGTCTTCTTCTTATGTGTATTTTAGTATGGTATGTGTGTATATCTTCAAAAATTTAAATTCTAATTTTAAATATTTTAAGTTAATAATATAAGTTACATTTTTACTTACCCGAATTAGCTTTTATCTGCGTATTTTTTAATGATTAAATATGAATAATGAACTTAAATATTATAAGTCTTATAGGTCTACTACTTTTGATCAATAAATTTGGAAATTCACTTTTATATGGTTTTATGACTCTTTATCTCAATGGTAGGTTCAAACAGGATTTATATTTACTATTCAGATATTCTTCACTAATAATTTTGATAATATATTTTTTTAATGAAATATTAAATTTTAACTAATTTTCTTTTATTTTAAATATTAATTGGATTGATTGAATCTTTCCTACTCCACCTAAACCCTGCTCTATCTTATAATCTAATAACAATAAATATTACGAATTACAAAGTTAGTACCGAATTTCCTTGTTTATTAAATTTAGTCCTTTTCTCAGTTCACTCTGTGTCTGCCTTTTATGGATGTCCGCTTGTTTCTTTCTGAAGTTCAATTGCTGGTGATTGGTATTATTCTTGTCAATCCGTCTGGTGACTGCTCCGCCTATCGTTCTTGTCACTCCGTCATTCATAATGATGTTCTCTGGATATGTCATGAGCAGAAATATAATTTAAATACCTTGTCTAATGTTAAGTTATTTTTGTTCACTGTTGGGCTGCTTCTTCTTGTTCTATTTTCAATTTTAACTTCAATTTTGGAATGGATATTTTCTTATTTATCCTTTGATATACGTTTTTATAAATTTCTCGAATATCAGCTCCCTCCAATCTATCTTATTTTTCTTTCTTCTAACTTTTATGTTATTCCGTTTCCTTGGTTACCTTTTTTTATTATTATTTTTTTCAATGCTCTCTTATTTCTACTTTACATATTTTTAATAAATATTACATTTCCTTCAATCAATCAAATTGATATTTGACATTTTATAAAATTCAACTACCACCTACTTAAATATCTCTTGAACTTTTCTTTAAAAAATTATTTTCATATTGTATTTCCTTCCTTTTATCTTCCCTTGAAACTTAGTTGACAAAAAAGTTTCGAAATTAATCAGGTCAAAGTGGTGTGTAGATGTTTTATTGAAATTAATTTTTTTTTTGTAGTTTTGAAATAAAGTAAGAGGGGGATAGCATATAAAATACACTTCTAAGAGGGGTAGATAGTTAAGAAGCTTATGTAAGATCATAAGAAGTGTTTGTGTTCCGAATTTCACTTAAATCGGATAAGTGGTTCAAAAGTTATGAGGGAAAAACAAGAAAAAAATTCCTACTTCAACGCCCTCTATTTCGGAAACGATGCGTTTTAGGAAATAAGTTTATATCACAAATGAACATTATTTTAACCTGTTCTATCGATTCCTGTAGTTATCAAGAATAAACCTGAATCACCCTATATATTGTAACAATTTGAAATATGCATAGAAAATCAAATGAAAATAATACCTGACCGAACTTAAAGTTGAATAGAATTAATAATTATCAATGTAAGTTTATAAAAATATACAAAGAATTGTTAATTTAGATATCCTGGATATAAAGTTACTAAGAATAAATAATATTACATAGCATAAAAATAATAATTTACAATTTTATTATCAAGTAAAAAGATAAATTTCACAAATTGCATGACGTTGACAATTGTTCATCACTCAATACATACAGAAAAGGAATTTAAACTCAGAGCACCATATATTGAATGAAAGGTGAAAGTCTATAGATTAATCTGATATACATATAATAGGCAGACGAATAACATTATTAAAGATATTTCCATTCAAAATAAATTATATCATAAAAAAATAAATTTAAATGTCAAATTATAAGAATTAATTCCAGAACTGTCAAGACTAAAGGTGACTTTACAAGAATCCCTTGTAAATGACCTAAAACACAAAATAAAGACTATTTTCATACATAAAATAATTAAAATTGTACAATAAAAACAAAAGGACATTTAAAAAATGCATTAGTTATAAGTAGTGTTGTGATAATGTGCATAAATAGACATCCAAAGACTGTGGAAAAATCATGTGAATGGACCTTTTAATATGGCAATCTACAGAAAGGATAAAAAACAAAGAAGTTGTTGATAGTTACGGCTTGAGTTTAGAACAAGGTGCAGCATCGCAAGAGAGCTCCCGAAAATCTACAAAATTTTATTAGAACAAACAAGTATAAATCAAGAAAATATCGACTCACCAGCTAAATTTACCAGTCTTCAGCTTCCAGGAAAGTTATTTTGTCACTAATAGAAAAATTTCAATCATCTCCAGGAAAATTGGCAGTTTCATAGAATCCTACAGGACAGTTTCCAGCTTCCAGAAAGGAAAATAATAAATTTTCCAACATCAGGTATCTTAAAAAAATAAAATGCACTCTAAATTTCTATAGCTATAGTAAATTAAAACAGATTTCAATTATTTCAATCTTTGCAAAGTATTAAGAATAACCCACAGGACTTACCTGTATAAAATAAGTCAAATCCAAGCAATACGAGCAACAATATTCACAAAAATTCACTGGGACTATACAGGTTGAATCTTAAATAAGTACAAATATTTTAACCAGCAGTATAGTTTTGTGTGTAGAACACATAATTAATAGTTTTTTTTTACAAAAAAATTAGAAATAAAAAAATGAAATTTTAAATAAATTTCGTAATTTTTCAGCAGAAAACTTGTTGAGGACCGCTGGCCTAGACAGACCCTTTCATACTTTTATGAGTCATAGTGCTGCAGACTGAACGTGTGATTCACAGTGTTGCCAGTGTTACACAAATGTCTTTGCTTTAAGGAAGTTTTAAAATGTTGTCCTCATGGACGCAAAATTTGCGAATATTCGCTCGAATTATTTGATGGTGGGAAAAAATCTCAACTTTTAGCGAATTTTGTCAATTGTAACATTTTATATTATTTTTATTATCAAACTGTCATTGACTGTCATGACAGATTATCGGAAGCCCAAGTCAAACTTGCTA
This sequence comes from Monochamus alternatus, assembly GCA_037114965.1. Taxonomy (NCBI): domain Eukaryota; kingdom Metazoa; phylum Arthropoda; class Insecta; order Coleoptera; family Cerambycidae; genus Monochamus; species Monochamus alternatus. Next base: position 42,525,734 of record CM073428.1, on the reverse strand, counting down.
ACCCCACATAATGCATGAAAATAGCAATAATAAAATTTGTTAAAAGTTGACACTTTTCCATTTTAAATAAAAAAAGTGCGTGCATTTTCGCGAATTTCGTGTAAAATCATGTCATGTTGGTTGCGGTTATATGTAATTAAGGAATTATACAAATAAGCAACTCTATACGGGTGTCCTGTTTTCACAATGAAAAACACAATTATTGTCTCATAATAATTTTGAATACATTTAAACAAATTTTGTGCATATTTAAAATATTTTTAATTTAAAAAAAAATTAATAATAAAATCATGTCATGTTGGCTGCGGTTATATTTAATTAAGGAATTATACAAATAGGCAACTCTATACAGGTGTCCTGTTTTCACAATGAAAATCACAATTATTGTCTCATAATAATTTTGAATGCATTTAAACAAATTTTGTGCACATTTAAAATATTTTTAATTAAAAAAAAATTAATAATAAAATCATGTCATGTTGGTTGCGGTTATATTTAATTAAGGAATTATACAAATAGGCAACTCTATACAGGTGTCCTGTTTTCACAATGAAAAACACAATTATTGTTGGGTATATCTTTAATAGTAGTCAATCAGTTCTTACAATAATACCATACAAGTCAGCTGGTTTAATATAAGTCATGTTCCGGAAAAAGCTGCTTCCATGTTGGAGCATGCGCCCTTACTAAGCCTAATAGAACAACCCCCCTTAAATTTTGCAACTAATTTTTAATTTGAAGTCTATTAGGTTTCTTAACAGTACAATTACTTGTTCTTTATCTATTATGTCACTATCTACAATAATTACATTTTCATCTTTTTTATTACTACTACTTACAAACTTATCCTTACAAATATTTTCGTCAATTTGTTCAATTGGTTTATTTACATTTTCAATTTCCATATTGATTTTAGTGCCAAACATATGATCTATGATTTGATCATTGATTTGAGTGACGTTTCCAGATTTTTGCATTTCTGGCACTAATACCAAGTATGTTCTAGGTTCTAACATTATGTAAAATATTAATGGTTGTACAAGTTTTAGTGTTAGTTGGTTAGTCACAAATGCTGCTATCCAGTTACTGCAGGCATCAACTATAATAGCATAAACTTACTATGAAATAGTCCAAGTTAATCGATATGTAAAGGTTCCCAAGCAATCTTAGGAAATTTTCATAGTATTAATTGAGCTTTTGGTGGGCTATTTTTGTGAGAAAGACAATCTTTACAAGTATTAACAATATTAGAAATTATTTTTGTACAAAACAAAGCTAAAAAAACTTTTTCGGCCATCCATCATTTACAAACATTACTTACCTTAATAAAACATCTATTTTTTTGTTAATTTTTAATTTGTTTTACATCAATATCTCATTAAAATAGTCTTTAATGGGTAATAAGTCACATATTTAATATCATCATTTTAATGGGGTAAAAATACTCCTCAAAGGTTTATGATTCCAAAAATAATAGCTAAAGTATCTCCTATTTGTGAATATTGCTGTTGTGTTTTATTAAATCTCCGAGACGCATAGGCAATCGGCCTTTCTGAGTTATCCCTTAACATGTGAAATTACAGCCCAAGGTAAATTAGGGTATGAATGAAAGCTGTCTGATTTTTCTTACAAATTCCAAGAAATATATTTTATAACAAATTTTATAGGTTGCATAATAATTAAACTATTTGGTATAAATTTATGATAATACCTCGGATAATACTTAACCAAAAGCTTTAAGTTGTGTTTGATTAATCGGTATTGGAGTATTACTAATCGCTAATCTAATCCAAATCTATTAAATTTATGATATAAATAAACTACCGATTCTTTAAAAAATTCAGTTTTACTTAATAAAGTAGTTAATCAGACAATCTGCATACATTTTTTTCTACATTAAAACCATGTTCATCTCTACTGGTTTCCGTAATAAGTATATCTAAAAATACTAATACTCTTCTTAGACAAATTTAGAAAGAATACACGATAAACCATAAGAAAGTCTGGTGTACTTAAACAGATCTTTGTGTTTGTCTTATTACAGTTAGTTTACATGAATCGCTATCTAATAAAATTTGTCGATAGACCTAAGACAGTTTGGTGAATTACAACCCACCTTGTAACTGACTAAATAGATCTTCCATTTTAGTTAGCAAATAAAAATCAATTTTTAATATAGTATTTACTGTTACCTTACAGTCACCCCAAATTCTTAAAGTTTCATCACATTTAATAATTGGTACTACAGACGTACTCCATTCGTTATAGTCTAGGATTTGAATAATATTAACTCCCTCTAATCTCTCTAATTCCATATCTGCTTGAACCTTAATTCCGTAAGGAAACTGCTATGCTTTAAAAAATTTGGGTACAATTGTATCCTTAGCTGCCACATGTACAGTATCTCTACAAAACACCTAATTTAGTCGAAAATTCATTTTTATATTGACTGACATTTTAAATAATACATCACTTTACTTAATCTTACCTCAGATTTTACCAACATCTGGTATATCGTCGTCAGTACTGTAACTGTTTTGAAGTGAATGAATACTTAAAACCATAATAAAAATTTCTTCCTAATAAGGGTAGTCCACCATCACTTTTCAGCACATTAACATTGATCATCCTGGTAAGTCAGTAGATTATTGGAATTTTAATGTATCTTAGTGGATAACTAGTTGAGCTAGTAAATCCAACGTCTTCTCAGTGCTCTGTAAAATATATTTGTATAAATATTGCTTCCAATATTCTTATATTTACATATAGTGGAATTATGAAATCACTTACCATAAATATTAGATGTTTTTGCACTTGTGTTTCTTTTATCGGTATCAACATAACCTCATCGCAATCTCACTGACTGTCAATCCTTAGGCATAGGTTTTGCTTGCTCGACGTTTCCGCTTACTGCCCGTGATACCTACCTGTCATAGGCACAGCGCGTAGGCACATTATTGAAAACTTACCTTGATGGTTTTGCTGACCAGCTTTTTTATATGCGATATACACCTTTTTAAACATCTTCATGAAATCTGTCTCGAGCTGCGCTTTTTGAAAAGCCCATAATAAATCGACCTCTTAATAATTCGTCCAGCATATTTCCCTTTCCCATTTGTACCGGCAACCCACAACACATATTTTACTTTGCTGGATCTGCCGTCTAAATGTATGCATTTTATACATTTTTTCTAGATATTAAACGCATACGTCAAGGTGCTTATTTTGTTATTTAATATTGTGATTGTGTGTACCTTTATTTTTAAAATTTTTTTCACTGATTAAAGTGCGAAGTCACTTATGGTTCTGTATTCAAAATAGTTAATACTGGCTCATTTCGGGTTATGTGGCGAAAATTAAATTTAATGTGTGAAAATCATAGTTTTTCGTTATTCTTCATAAAATAACTTAAGGAAATTGTGTTTTGTGTCCCTTTCTAACAGTGTACAATGACATTTAACTTGTGAAATGTGGATTACTGATTAAATAGTTAATTTTTTAACAAACAAGTAAGCTTGTGTGCACGTTTATGTATAATTTTTGAACATTGGACATAGTAATATCACGTAATATCTTCCTAAATATTTTACGGTAGTATTGAACTCAGCGGAAATTCATTTTTAATCGTTTAAGTATTTTAAGGTTAGTTCAGATGTTAAAATTTATGTTAATATTGCTGCGTATCATACTACATACCCAATTTTACTGTACTTATGCTTAAAACAATTATTTTTAAAATAGAACTATTACGTTAAAGGAAACGTAATATTTATATTGGAGGAGATATGGAAACCTCGCAACAAATCATATGTTTCATTAGGCTGATGGATGAGAAATCTGCGAGCGGTCCTCAAAATGTGGGTATTTTTTTAAAAAATTAATATCTCCGTAAATATTAGAATTTTTTAAAAATGGCCTTCACTAGACTGATCTATATGACGAACTACACCAGCAGTTAAAATATTTGTACTTATTTAAGATTCACCCTGTATAATATCTGTCATGAACAGCCATTATTTTAATAATATATTAGGACTCCCTATTATCACATTAAATAAATACTTCCTGTATTAATGCAACCACCATTACAAGTTAAAGAATATGTATTAGTATAATTTCTAAAATTTTAATTAAATTAAATAACAAAGTTCTAACTTATAGTGGTTTGGTAAAATTATCATCAGAGGAGTAGTTTGAATAAGAAAATATTCTTTATTGTTTTAAAGTTAATCTTAAAACCAAAAACCAGCAATCTTTATTTGTGTTACCACCTGTTATAAAATAAAAACCCTGCATACTTTCTAGTACTTTATTGTCTCTTCATCAAGAACTCTAAAAACGTTACATTATGATAATTTGAAGAAATTGTAAAATGTAAAAAACCAACTTAACAAAAAACGAGGTTGTATCACTAAAAATTGTATGGACTAAATATACCATCACGTGTTACAATAAAACATCAACAACAAACAAATTGAAAGAATCTACATTACTATTAAATTTTGTTAGGAATTTAAAAAACTTCTTGTATTATCACCTAACCTCAGAGAGGAACACATGGTCAATCAGACAGCATGGCCATGTGGACAATGGACACAAAAGAATTGGAGACCTAAGAACCATAGACCATGACCATGACTGACAGAAGTCAGGTACTGCCAACTGTGAAATTTGAACATTAAATTATTAAATACCAACTGTGAATAGGAAAAAAATTTTTTATTTAAAAAATTTTGAAAAATTAGTTGACAATATTCTGGCTGCTGTGCCAATGTAGAAGATAAGTAAAAATGACACTAAGGCCATCAATGTCTGATCTCCTGTTAATGCAATCAGTCTCCTGATCAATGAAACACATTTCCAAAAAAGTTTTCTTGTGTAAACTGTCCTCACTGCATAACACCTCTACTTCATCGAAATTTAAATTATGATTAAGTTCTAAAGCATGTTGCGCAAGCATATATGAGTTTTTATTGCATCTAATGTCACTTTTATGTGCACATAAGCGATCCCTAAGTCTACGGCCAGTTTGACCTATGTATCTTTTATTACAATCCCTGCAAGTGACCCCATAAATAAGACCCGACCTATCTAATAGAGGTATTTTATCCTTTAAATTTGAAAATAAACGATTGTTTTTAAGAATATTACTAAAAGCTAATTTGACACCAGGTGTATCCTGAAAAATATTTTTTAATTTAAACGTTACATTCGGCAAATGAGGTAAAGAACAATAAATTAAATTTTGAGTATCAGTTTCAATTGGCCGGTCTGTGGTGGATCTTCTCTGAAAAAGTAACTTATTGACTAATTTCTTTGGATACTGACAATCAATTAAAAGTCTAGATAATTTACTAAGACCCTGTTGAGCCTTGCTCGGGTGCGAGGTTTTAAGAACTCTATTTTTCATTCCCAGAATCAGATTGATATATATATATATATATATATATATATATATATATATATATATATATATATATATATATATATATATATATATAAGGAGACGAAACAGAGTGTACAAATTACTCTGCTAGATGTAGCATACAAAATAGTAGCGATACTAATTAAGATGAGACTGGAGATTTTAATGGAACCACAAATTGGAAAATTGGAGAATACCAGGCAGGATTTAGGAGAGGTAGGAGTGCAACAGACCAACTTTTCACGTTAAAGGAAATGATGGGAACATGCTACGAATATAAAATTCCAGCAATAGTTATGTTTATAGAGTTTAAGAAAGCATATGACTTTGTAAAAAGAACAAGCCTGTTGAGAATATTGACAGAACTTAGAACACCGACAAAGCTCATAAGATTAGTAAACATGACGCTAAAAAACACCACGGGTAAAGTGCGGGTTAAGGGGGAGGTAACAACTGATTTTGAAATAAGAACAGGGCTTAGACAGGGTGACCCACTCTCTACGTTACTATTTAACATAGCTTTAGAAAAAATTGTAAGAACAAGTAAGCTTAACAGAGAAGGACATATTATGTACAAAAGTCACCAGCTGATAGGGTATGCAGATGATGTCGCCATCATAGCTCGGAACAGCAAAGAGCTGAAGGAAGTAGTGACACGTTTCATAGAAGCAGGATAACAAGTGGGTCTTCAAGTTAATGAAGAGAAAAGTAAGGTAATAGATATGGGAGAAACTAATGTACCACACAAATTTGAAATTAGGACGCGGTATAGAAGAATGGAATTTGAACGGGTAGACAATTTCGTGTATTTAGGGGCACTTATCTCAAGTAGTTGCAATGAAGAACAAGAAATCGAAGCTAGAATAAGTAAGGCTAATAGATGTGCGGGAGCAATGAATTACCTGCTGAGATCTAGACAGTTATCAAGGAACACAAAAATGGGAATTTATAAGACCATTCTGAAGCCAACGGTATTGTATGGATGCGAAACGTGGGTACTAAACAAAAAGACTCAAGAAATGTTGATGAGATGGGAAAGGAAAATAATTAGAAGAATAGTCGGAGGGAAAAAAACGGAAGATGGATATGAAAGAAGAACGAACCGGGAGATATATGAACTATACAAAGAATTTACGATAGAAATGGCGGTTAAAGCAAGAAGACTACAATGGCTTGGACACATTGAGAGAATGGAAGAACACAGAACGGTGAAATTAATAGCCTGGAAAACACCAGAAGGAAGGAAAAAAGAGGGAGGCCAAGAAAAAGATAGAGGGAAGCTGTCGAGGAGGACTTGAACGATAAGAATATAGTTAACTGGAGAAATAAAGCGAAAAACAGAAAGTTATGGAGACGGATCACACAGCTATGGGCTTAAAAGGCCTGTTGAAAGCTATATATATATACAGAGTGAGTCAGTTATAATGTCATTAATTTTAACCACGTACTCGGGAGGCCTAATAAAGGCAGAAAATCGAAAAAAAAATTTTTACTTGACCTTTAAAAAATAAACAAATCACCTTATAAATATCGGTAACACGACGCTCCTGGTGCGCTACAAACTTTCTGATGACGCACCCCTACGACAATTGAATGCCGGATTAAACATCGTTCCCACATCATGTTTACTTACATAATATCGTCTAACACTTCGACGTGTTATTCAAATTTACCCCCATTTATCACTTTCTGCATTTCCCGCATTTCTTTCCTCCGAAATTTGTACATCACGCCACACATTTGGAGGGGGAATGGAGAGAATACAAGCAGTAAGCAGTAGTTTTTTTATTTTGGTCTTGCGTATTCGTCGTAAATTAACAGTGTATAATTTTACAAATTTTCTGATTATGCGGAAATAGTAGTGTTATATGGAGAATGTTTATGAAATGCGAATGCTGCTGTTACGGAATATTGGAGATGCCTACCTGCCAGATGCGCGAACTTTGTGTACCTAAGTACTTTCGCAATACGGGTTCTGTGAAACTGCGTCGGGTGAGACTGTTTTAAATTTAGTCTTTAGAGAGCAGCCTACTATTTCTACAAGAACCATTTCAAGGCGACTGGAGATATCCCAAAGCAAGGTCTGCAGAATATTATGAAAACACTCACTGAACCCGCATCATTTTCAGAAATTTTAAGCTTTAGATACTTTAAAACCTGCTGATTTCCCCAGTCGTCTTGAAATTTGCAATTATTGGCATCAAAATCAAATTGCGGCTGACCCTAATTTTATTAAGTGCTTTGGGCGGATGAGTGCAGTTTTACTCGCATTTTAAACAGGTTAGTACCATACTACTTAAAAAACAATAAATTTCTAGGCAAGATGTACGTAACTACAAACTGAATAATTAATTGTACTTACTAGTAATACTAAAAATTCATATTTATTTGTAAAACGTAGTGAAAACGTACTATCAAAATTATTAAACTGCAATAACCTAACATTCGGAAACATTTATTTATTATCTACATCTGTTTTTATTAACAAATGAATCAATATTTAAGAAACATTCATTCATGTATCTAGATTAAAAATAATAGTTTTACTCCTTGTCGTTAAATAACAGTACAAAAACTAGGTAACTAGGTTGTTGACCTAATAATACGGTAGGTGAAAATTAACTCTCGATATGTTATTCGGTTTATTATTAGATACGTTGGACTTTTGTGATTTCAATGTAACTAAGCTAATTTCTTGAAGTTGAACTGAGCAAGAAAAAATGATATTCGAAAATAGTCAGTACAGCCGTTTATTTGTGATGTCTAAAACCTAGGTAGGTAGGTACTAGATAAATATTTCAACTTGGAAACATTGCATCAGGTCGACATCGAGTTGAACTGTGAGCTGTAAACGACCAAGGCTGTGAGCGGTCAGTGACAGTCTGAAAAGAGGGTTTAAATAATGATTTGAAAATATTTTTTTTCGGCGCAAATATGCATTTAGATTTTTTTAATCGCGTATTCGCATTATACTCATTATTCCCTATCTCCTCTTAAAATTAATGACATTATGACTGACTCACCCTATATATATATATATTATTGTGATATGTTTAATGTGTATGTGTGTTATGATATGTGTGATGATATATGATAATATGATTTTTGTTTTAATTTTTATTGGGCGCCAATGTTTTTATTTTGTTTTGAATAGTGTAAATTTTATTTATATTATATGTGAGATATAAAATTTGAATAAATATAATTTTGTTTTATAAATTTAATTTATGATTTTATTTGGCTAATATTGTTTTACCTGTATTTGCTACACCTGGCTATGTTTTCCTCTTTTCTCAGGAGTGGATTCTAGCAGAGTAGCTAACACCTTTTTATTAATATAAAATGTTCGAATATCTTTTACTACCCAGTACATATAAAAACAATTCTTTTTAAAAAACAGTACATTAACTTTTATTAATAAAAAAAACATCAATGATAATTTCTCAATCGAACTATATCTCTTTCAACACAATGAATATTAAAGAATATTTTCTTACAATTTAACAATTTTATTTATCTATTTCTCCGTGTGTTTTCCTTGCTTTATAATTTTATGAAGTTATTTACTACTCTTAGGCAACTGGAAATACACACTAGTGTAATTGAAATTGCATGCGCTTTATTTATTTCTAAGTTATACGTTGGTTCTAAAGATTGCCGTATTTTAGAGCTCTTTATGTCATTCAACAATTAAATTACTGGAATTTATAAAGTTTAACTTTTAAAATTAATTGAAAGTTACTATAAGGTAAGTTATTAAATTTTGTATTTAGTATTATCGTTTTAGGAGTTTAGTATTGATCAATTTTTATTCGATCTAGCTAGATATCGTAGTGTATACGTATACGTTAAATTCTTACTCCTTTTGTAGACGATACTTCTTATTGATGCCTAGAATCCTCTCTGGATGATGTTTAGTCTCTGGATGCTGTTGATCCTCCGGACTGGATATCCTGCTGAATTCTTGGATTTTACACCTATTGATGTCTTGGTGTGTATTTTGGAGGTTAATTCCCTCTGGAGATGTATTTCTTCAACCTTTTGCAAACCCCCAGGTCTGGTCTGGTCTGGTTATGGAGATGATTTCCACTAAATTCCTTGAATGTGGTATTGATAAAAGTTCAGTTTCTTTCGTAACTAATCAATAAACTATTGTTTCTAGGTAATTTTACCCTCTAGATTCATAGTAGTTTTTCTTAGGGTCAATACACAATTAACACTTTTATTTTTAATTATCTTTTCGAAGCACTATTCACTACACTAATTGTTTTTTATATTCTTATAACTACAAATTACAACTACATAACAATTTTTTATCAATTTTATAATGAAATATGCTTTAATTTGTTTCTTTTTTAGAGTCCTGTCAGAGATGTTGAATTTTCCTTGTATAGCCATCTTTACTTTTGACATTTCTAATTGTCATTTTATTCAAAATTGGAATTTTCATTTTATGTAACTAATATTTTATATACGCTAAATCTTTGTTCTTTAAGCTTTCCTTTGATATGTCAATGTCTTGGTTTTGAATTCATTTTCTTTATATACTGTGTGTTTTTGTCTTGTCATGTCCAAATTAGATAGATAAAATTTTAAATTAAATTTAATAAAATTTGTAAAATTTTGTTATTTTAATATAATAATAGACTTCTTTCGATATGTTTATTTTATATAGTTCCAATAATAATAATTTCTCTATAATTTACCCCAATATTATAATTGTTATTATTAACATTTCAACAATAATACTCTATATTTGTTTTTCCTCTTTTCTCAGGAGTGGATTCTTGCAGAGTATCTAATACCTTTTTTTTAAATGTTCAATATCTTTAACCACCCAGTACAATTATTTTAAAAGATAGTACATTAACTTTTATTAAAATAAAACAGCAAAATGATAATTCCTCAATGAAATTAGAAAGCATTCAAAATAATGAATATTAAAGAATATTTTTACAGTTTAACATTTAACAAGTTTGACTTTTCTTAGATATTGCCCGTGTGTTTTTTTTTGTGTTTAAAACAATTTGAATTTACTTACTGCTCTTATGCAACTCGAAATACACACGAATGCAATGGAACTTGTCTACTTCTATTTAAAGTTCTAGTTTTTGACGTCTTTAGTTTCTATTTTATGTCTTACAACATTTAATGACTGTATTTATAAGTTTAAGCTTTTAAATGATTGAAATCTAATAGCAGGTAAGTAATTAACTGTTGTATATTGTTATTAATCGTTCAGAAGTTACTTATTGTTATTTATCAACTTGTATTCTATCTAGCTAGATAACCTTGTATAACGTATACGTTATTTCTTACTTTTTGTAGATGATATTTCCAATGTTCTTGTCTGGAATTTCTCCTCTCTGAATGATGTTATATTCTCTGAATACTGTTGATCCTCCGGCCTGGATATCCTGTTGAATTCTAAACTTCTAGTCTTGTCGAGATCTTGATCTTGATCTTGATTTTGAGGTTAATTCCCTCTAAGATTAGATTTCTTCGACCTTTTGCAAAACCCCCAGGCCTGGTCTGGTCTGGTTATGGAGATGATTTCCACTAAATTCCTGATTGTGATATTAATCGATGTTGTCTTGAGTTACTTTAAGTTTTAATTATACTGTGAAACTGGTACGTATGAGTTTTTTTTTAAATTTTAATTAAATTTAACTATAAATTATGAAATTTTCGGCTCTAGCAAATTCACACCTCTTTTCGCTTCACAGTTTTCTTCGTAACTAATCAACAAATTATTGTTTCTAGATAATTTTACCTTCTAGATTATTAGTAGTTTTGTTAGGGTCAATACACATGTAACATTTTAATTTTTAATTATTCTTGTATCTATATTTTACAACTACATAACAATTTTTTCTAATTTTATACTTAAATATTCTTCAATTTGTCTTTTTTTTAGAGTCCTGTCAGAGATGCTAAAATTTCCTTGAATAGCCATCCTTACATTTGACATTTCTAATTGTCATTATGTTTTAAAATTGGAATTTTCATTTTATCTAGTTAATATTTTATTTCAATGATGTTTTAGTCTTGCGATATGCATATATACTAAATCTTTGTTCTTTAAGCTTTGTTTTGATATGTCATTGTCTGGTTTTTGAATTCATTTTCTTTACGTACTGTATGTTTTTGTATCGTCATATCCAAATTTGATAGATAAAATTTTAAATTGAATTTAATAAAATTTGTAAAATTTTGTTATTTTAATATATTAATAGGCTTCTTTCGATATGTTTATTTAAGATAATTTCAATAATAATAATTTATCTATATTTTACATGAATAATATTAACATTAATAATAATAATAATCTTTATTCCTTCAAAAAAAATAATACATTTTTTACAGGAAGAGTACTCTTTAGATATCACAAAAAAAAGTTTGAATTTAATAACGACGTACAACTAATACATTGTTTCATATTATGCAGTACAATATATAATCAACAACAAAGCAACAACAGTACAAAATAGCGAAAAAAGAAACAAATACAATAGGGCAGGATTATTCACTCAACACAAATGAGCGAAGCTTTAGAAAACCAGCTACAAATCTACACATTGCCTTAGCGTTGCTGAGTGTTAGGTTATCGAGAAACTGCACTAACGCCTCGACAGATGTGATATTTCTTAATTCTGGCGGCTTCAAAGTATTATATATAGGACATTCAGTGAAAATGTGCTCAATGGTTTCCAATTTATATTGGTTACATATTGAACACAACTCTGAGGGATCAATTGAGTATGAAATACCATTGAAAAAGAACTTTATGCAGAATTTATTACAAAGGCGCAATTGAGCAATGATCCGTATAATGTAAATTGGAATTTGAAACTGCAGATAATTTTTAGCAGTACACCTTGGTATATCAAAATTTCTGTATAGTATAGGAGTTTTAGACTCCAAGAGAGAATGCAAGTCTTTTTGATAGAGCATCTTCTCGTATTTAAGTAGCAACGTGGGAATTTGTTTTTTAAGATTAATATAAGTCAAGTTCTCCCACACATCGACACAATTTATACTAAAGCAAAATGATTTAATTTGTGCAAGCCAATTATATCGTGGATCGCCATTTAACAACTGTAGCTGCCTTTTAAGGCATAAATACGGAAAACGGCTATAATTCATAGATAATACTTTAAGTAACCAGTTAAGTGAAGATTTAAATACTGTTAGTGATAAACTGATAGCACCTGTTTCAAGTCTAACAATATAACTAGGAGTATTAATTGGCAGCAATAGCAATCTTTTGAAAAAACCAACTTGGACCCTTTCTAATATATCAGTGTACCGTGAGCCCCATATTGGTAAGGAATTTGCTAGAGAATTAATTACTATTGAGTTATAAAGCACAATACGTGAGTTCCAGGAGTTCATTTTAGATTTAGACATTAGAGAGATAACAGAGGCTACAGCTTGTTTGGCTTTTGCAGCCGACGATTCTGCCATAACACGAAAAAACGTGGATGATGAAAAAATAACTCCCAAATAACAGAATTGATTAACGCATTCAACAGACTCGCCGTTAAATCGAAATGGGAAATTATTAATTCGGCCTCCGCGGGAAAAACACAATATCTTAGTTTTATCTGTATTAACTGTAAGCTGATTTAAAAGAACATATCTTTCCAACAAACTAAGTTTACGACACAGATCTATTTCGGAAACAGCTAACAGGACCAAATCATCGGCATACAATAACATTACAACATCAATGTAATTATCAATATTAAGACCATGGACATGGTGAGATCTGAAAAAATCTTCAATGTCTGCTATAAAAAGGGCAAATAACAAAGGATTTTAATATGCGCATTGGAATATAAATTCCTAATAATCCGAATTATGGTACAGCTTACCCCAGTTTTGTAAAGTTTTTCCCATAGAAGGGAATGGTTAATGGAGTCAAAAGCACGTTTAAAATCAACGAATGCTACAAAAACCTTGCGACCTTTAAGTCTTAAATGAAGTTGTGCGACTGAACTAAGCACATAGACATTGTCAATACAGCCCCGGCCTTTCCGGAAACCAGATTGGCATTCAGGTAATATATTATAATATTCCGCCCAAAGGGATAGTCTAGAAAGAAGTATGCTAGTAAATACTTTCGCAAGACTATTGATCAATGCTATACCTCGATAGTTAGCAGGATCGTCAGTAGGGCCTTTTTTATGCAACATAGATAGTGAAATGCTGGACCAACTCTCCGGGACCACACCCTCGTCAAATATACGATTAAAAAGAACACACAAATAAAGTCGCCAATTCTGAGGTAGATTTTTAAGAAATTCGTACGAAATTTCGTCATCACCTGGTGATTTTCCGTTTTTACAGTGGAGCAGTGTAAAATCTAGCTCTTCCATTTTGATAGGAGCATCAAGAAATGGGTCTCTCACGTCAAAATATACAGTATTATCAGTTACCCTCGGCGGATAAATACTTTCGTAGTAACGTTCCTAGATCTCAACAGAAAGGCATACAGAATGTTTGTTTCCTCGAAATTGTTGCAATGTTCGCCAAAAAGTCCTCTGATCATTTACACAACTCAATTTAACGATGAAATTTTTTTCAAAAGCTTTCTTTTTACAACTGATGAGCCCTTTGTACTGCTTTCTGATACTAAGATAGTGCATTTTAAAAGGGTCCACAAAACTATTTGCCTTACATTCAGTTAGGCAACGCCCAAGTTCGGTTTTCATGGCTTTACATTCAGAATCGAACCAAGGTTTACGTTCTGAAATAAAAGTATCAGGATTTTGGGTACCTATTACTTTTGTTAAACCTACACTGATAGCCGATTCAAGTATTGCCGAGCACAAATTATTATAAGAATCTAATATATTTGCAGTAGGCAAGACACGAGGAGAATGCTGCAAAACCAAACTATAATTCTCAGAAAGTCTGTCATCCCATCTTAAAACTGTTCGTGAAATGTTATCAGACAAAGTGGAACCACATGTTGTGTTCAATAGAAAATACTTTAGTTTCAAGGATACTGGGAAATGATGTGACATTGGACAATCATTTAGAACTAACAAATCATCCACTATTCCGAGTTTAATATTATTACACCATACTAAGTCTATAACACTATTACCAGTAGTACTCGAAAATGTAAATTGAGCAGGTTTGTCAAGAACGATTCTACCATTAATTAATGAAAAACAATTATTCTGCATAAAATTTAGGAGATGTTGCCCTCTTGAATTTATTACATAATCACAACTAGACCTCTCTTCAAAAAGGTTTGATCCCGATAGTGCCTCAAAAGGTATATCACCATGATTAGACACCCTGCAGTTAAAATCACCGCCAATAATGAAAGCCAAGTTAGGATATTTATCAATAATGTCAGAAACAACTGATTGAAAGAGGTCCAGTAAAAAACAAATGTCCTGTTTAGGACCAAAGTAAACTAAACATAAAATAAACTTAAATCTAGAGTGACTCTCTATTAGCAAGATTATCCACCAGGAAGATTCATCTAGCAACGTAAGTTTGAAACTATTTAACGCCAAAATTGCCAGCCCTTCACTCGCTCTACCACGGCACTTGTCTTTAACTGCACTGACACTAAATATCTTGTAAGCACTAGGAAGAGAAGAAAGTGACAACGTACGGGCGGCAAACCACGTTTCAGATACGCACAAAATGTCGAAATGTTGAGTTTCTTTGAATGATAAAAATTCCTCAAGGTTCCTGACACCCTCCACGTTCCAGAAAATTATATTTAGTGGTTGCTATATGTTAGAGGTAGTAGGCAAAACGCTATTGCGCAGAAGCGCTTTATTAATTTTGATACCCTTATCCGGCTTTGGCGAATTTTCCTCATCTCGTCCTCTTTTTTGCGTGGAATGTTCGGTAGATATTATTTTTGGCTCACCTCTAATATACTTTATAGTAAGATTAGCTTCGCCATTGTTTTGTCGTCTTGATAACTCTGATCGTAAATCTGAGAGGTGTTTGATCTGCATTGGTGTTAAATCTTGATAAATTTTAATATTAGGAAATTGCTGCCGAGGGATATTACGTTTGCGTTGTAAAACATGTATAACTTCCTCTTTACATAAGAGAGTGGCTTTGAAAGGACGAGAACGAATGGAGGCACTCTCCTGACCAATGCGGAAACCCGAGACTAAACATGGAGTTTTTTCAGGAACCATACTTTTTATGAGTGAATTGACTGTTAGGATGTCCTGTTCAACTGTATTTTGCGCAGGGAGACCATATATTATATTATTTTCACGTTAGTAGGTAGGGGGTCACTTCTGCATGGGAAAATTTCTTGGACCGTGGGAAAATTTCTTGGACCGTGGGAAAATTTGTCGGCTAGATCAAAGGGTACCGTCGAACAGGTGTTAATTACAGGTGTGGCTCCGTAACCTAATAGAAAGAACATGCGCAGTAACGACCTAACCTAATAGAAAAAACATGCGTAGTAGGGGTCTAATCTAACAGAAAAAACATGCGCAGTAGCGACCTAAACTATCAGAAAAAACATGCGCAGTAGGGACCTAATCTAACAGAAAAAACAGGCGCAGTAGCGACCTAATCTAACAGAAAAAACATGTGCAGTAACGACCTAACCTAATAGAAAAAACATGCGTAGTAGGGGTCTAATCTAACAGAAAAAACATGCGCAGTAGCGACCTAAACTATCAGAAAAAACATGCGCAGTAGGGACCTAATCTAACAGAAAAAACAGGCGCAGTAGCGACCTAACCTAATAGAAAAAACATGCGTAGTAGGGGCCTAATCTAACAGAAAAAACATGCACAGTAGCGACCTAAACTATCAGAAAAAACATGCGCAGTAGGGACCTAATCTAACAGAAAAAACAGGCGCAGTAGCGACCTAACCTAATAGAAAAAACATGCGTAGTAGGGGCCTAATCTAACAGAAAAAACATGCGCAGTAGCGACCTAAACTATCAGAAAAAACATGCGCAGTAGCGACCTAATCTAACAGAAAAAACATGCGCAGTAACGACCTAATCTAACAGAAAAAACATGCGCAGTAGCGACCTAACCTATCAGGAAAACATGCGCAGTAACGACCTACCTAATAGAAAAAACATGCGCAGTAGCGACCTAACCTAACAGAAAAACATGCGCAGTAACGACCTAACCTAATAGGAAAAACATGCGCAGTAGGGACCTAATCTAACAGAAAAAATATGCGCAGTAGCGATCTAAACTATCAGAAAAAACATGCGCAGTAGGGACCTAATCTAACAGAAAAAACAGGCGCAGTAGCGACCTAACCTAATAGAAAAAACATGCGTAGTAGGGGCCTAATCTAACAGAAAAAACATGCGCAGTAGCGACCTAAACTATCAGAAAAAACATGCGCAGTAGGGACCTAATCTAACAGAAAAAACAGGCGCAGTAGCGACCTAATCTAACAGAAAAAACATGCGCAGTAACGACCTAATCTAACAGAAAAAACATGCGCAGTAGCGACCTAACCTATCAGAAAAACATGCGCAGTAACGACCTACCTAATAGAAAAAACATGCGCAGTAGTGACCTAACCTAACAGAAAAACATGCGCAGTAACGACCTAACCTAATAGAAAAAACATGCGCGGTAACGACCTAAACTATCAGAAAAAACATGCGCAGTAGGTTACAGAAAAAGAAACATGCGCAGTAACGATCTAACCTAACTGAAAAAGCATGCAGCATTTCGTAAGTGCCCTTCTGGCTTTTAGCAGTTTAGAGCATTTACTACTGTTTGAAATATTAAATATAAATATTTAAGACTTTACAGGTGATATTAAATATGGTATGGAAAAAACCTGGTAGCGCTGGGAATCGAACCACGGGCCTCTAGAGTGCAAAGCGTGTACGTTAGCGCTAGACCATCAGATGGGCTTGTACTGGAACGGGGGTGGTGGTGAGATTAGACGGGGAACTAGTTGTGACAGGAGTGACGGTAAATAGTTCCAAACGCGGATAAGCGCTTATCAGTAGATGGCGTTGCAAGTGGAGCGCGCTACTCCGTTAGACTGAATTATTATTAAAACACAACCAGTTGTAAAATAGGAAATCCTACTACAGTGAAAATTTTACGCAAATAGTATTTCTAATTTCTATCAACAGCAAAAATACTACTGAAGTGGAAAATTTAATGTAATAAAATTTATAATTTCTACCATTATCAAAAATGTTACTATAGTGAATATTTTGATGTAATAATATTTCTAATTTCTACCATCATCAAAAACGCTACTATAGTGAAGATTTTAATGTAATAAAATTTATAATCTCTACCGTTATCAAAAATGTTACTATAGTTTTAATGTAATAATATTTCTAATTTCCACCATCATCAAAAACGCTACTATAGTGAAGATTTTAATGTAATAAAATTTATAATTTCTACCATGATCAAAAATGTTACTATAGTGAATATTTTAATGTAATAAAATTTATAATTTCTACCATTATCAAAAATGTTACTATAGTGAATATTTGAATGTAATAATATTTCTAATTTCTACCATCATCAAAAACGTTACTATAGTGAAGATTTTAATGTAATAAAATTTATAACTTCTACCATCATCAAAAATGTTACTATAGTGAATATTTTAATGTAATAATATTTCTAATTTCTACCATCATCAAAAACGCTACTATAGTGAAGATTTTAATGTAATAATATTTCTAATTTCTACCAACAGCAAACAGTGGAAGTTTTTTGGTAACCGCTATGAATTTGCGCCCTGTATAATATTTTATCGATAACAACCAAACTATTTGGCGTACTAACAATACACCTTATTTTAATGTAAAATCTCATACTGTACTTAGTTTTATATACAAACAACATTTACCTATGCATTAGCAATTTATTTTGAAAACGCCCTGTATAATATTTTGCCGACAACAACATAACTATTTGGCGTACTCTCAATACACATTATTTTATTGTAAAATTCAATCTCATACTATACTTAGTTTTATATACAAACAAGATTTAGTAAAACCTGAATATTTACCTATGCATTAGCAATTTATTTTGAAAACGCCCTTTATAATATTTTGCCGATAACTACAAAACTATTTGGCGTACTCTCGATACCTTATTTTAATGAAAAAATTCAATCTCATACTGTCTCATTACGTCTTTGTTTTTGTCTCCCACTCGAGCCTTGCAATCCAGATTTAGATGCAACCATAAAAATCAGTAGTGGCCTAAGCCCCATCCAAAAGCGACATATTTCAGAATCTAACGCAAGGTCCAGTACTTCCTTCTAGAAAAAATGGGGAAATGTATGAATTAAAAATAAAATATAAATTTGTAAAGAACCTCCAGTAAAACAGGTACAGGTTTGAACCAGTAAAAACAGGTCCCAACCAGTAAAAACAGGTGGCTGGTAGTAAAAAAACAGGTAGCTGGTAGTAAAATACCGGTAGCTTACAGTAAAAACATGTAGCTGGCAGTTAAAACAGGTAGCGGGCAGTAAAAAAAAACAGGTAGCTGGCAGTAAAAACAGATAGCTAGCAGTAAAAAACAGGTAGCTGGCAGTAAAATACAGATAGCTGTCAGTAAAAAACAGGTAGCTTGCAGTAAAATACAGGTAACTGGCAGTAAAAAAACAGGTAACTGACAGTAAAAAAAACAGGTAGCTGGCAGTAAAATACAGGTAGCTGGCAGTAAAAAACAGGTAGCTAGCAGTAAAAAACAGGTAGCTGGCAGTAAAAACAGGTAGCTGGTAGTAAAATACAGGTAGCTGGCAGTAAAAAAACAGGTAGCTAGCAGTAAGAAACAGGTAGCTGGCAGTAAAAAACAGGTAGCTGGCAGTAAAATACAGGTAGCTAGCAGTAAAAGACAGGCCCCAACCAGTATATACAGGTAGCTGGCAGTAAAAGCAGGTAGCCGACAGTAAAAAAAAACAGATAGCTGGTAGAAAAAAACAGGTACAGATTCGATAAAAACAATGTTGTGCTAGGAGCACTGAATGCTAATAATGAGCAGTTAGCAGAACTTATGATGTATGTAATGATCAAATCCCCTTTCTATATCTACCATTACTGTCAGCAGTGAGCTATTAAAATTTATATCGTTATCAATGTGAACTTATAATATCTAAGCCTTCTTACCTATACACGAATTATAATTATACTCTTGAATGTGACGATAGTTGCCTACTTCTTGAGCTCGGTCTGCTGCTTCTTAGTCGGCTGGTAGTATGGTGGAACCTGAAGAAGAGGCACGAAGGAGAAAAAAATCTTAGTATGTGTACTATATTCTTAATAAAATGTCTAAGGATACAGACAGAAAAAGAAACCATAGTTGTACAAATGACATATTGTAGCTTTGTATTCAATTATTCCTACATGATGGTTGAAACAGGTGTCTTGTGGTTTAGATTACACACACACAACTTGAACTTACAACAAACTGAATTAGCAATATCGAGAAAATGCTGAAGAACACCATTCAAGAGAAGCTTGGTAAGACGTTACAGATACATAACACAACTTTTGCACATACAGACAAAACAAAAATAAAATATCTGAGGATACAGACAAAAAATAAAATACTGTGACATCAAACTGTAACGAAATGTTGCTCCATTCAGCTTGATCGCAAATGGATGAGCCTCGGCTTGACACTGATGCTAATAGACTTGACTGCTTAGCTCCTCTGCTATTCTGTAAATAGTTTAAAATACACGTACTCCTAGAATGGGTCGTTTCTGACCCATTCCGTGAACTGACAGTCAAACTACATAGATATGGATTTAAATTAAACTCTGGAGTATGGCGAAAAGGACAGAAAAGGAACTACTATGGCATCGAAATGTTGCTCCAATCAGCTTGATCGCCAATGATAAGACGTAACCCAACATTTTACTGGAGTTAATTAAACTACTACAGTATGAGATACCATATGGTTGAAATAAGTGTATGATTTTTAGGAAATGTCTTTATGTAACAGATTTCGACAAGTATATAGAGAGAGAATAAACGTCAAATTAGATAACGTAGTCCTAGAATGGATCATTCCTAATATAAACAGGATAGGGAAATCGAATTTGATGAACTGATTTTCACCAATTTGTATATGAATAAAGGTAAGGAATTTCTCGAGATGGAGGTAGTCATCCTCACACATATGGAACGGTATAAAATTAATTGATAAATTGAAGTAAACACTAATAGGTTTGTATAAGAATGAATATATTCGACAAATGCAGCATGCTTATATATCAAATTGTTGCAACTTACACAGTAATATGAATTCCGTTGAACTGTATGAACTGATTTTCACCAGTTTGTATATGAATAAAGGTATGGAATTTCTCGAGATGGAGGTAGATTCCGAAATACGACATCCTCACACGTGACCAAGACTACTGCTAGCATTTTGTAAAAGGACGAACCATTTTGCACTAGAACCTTTCACAGAACCAAATTGATGTTCTTATTATAACGATGAGAAAACTTTTGTGACGGATATACAGAGTAAACTGATAGATATGTATAAACGTAAACTTATGAAAGATAATAAGAGTGGTACACATACCTGTCTCCTATACATAGTCAGCCCAGATGCCTCCCACTAGCACTACAGCTGCTGTTCATCGTGAACTACCTGAAAATCCAAAATAGAATTAGAAGGATATTTAAAATATTTTACAAAACACTAACCCTTATCCGAAATGTGTGAAGAATGTCGATTTAGATCCCTCTCAGCATTATAATATGATTTTGAAGATATGGATAGCCCTTATGTGATATGCAAACGGTTGATCCTATTATATTAAATGAGAGCATCTAAGTAGTAAAAAATGTATATTAGTTTATTACATATTACATGTTCATTTAGCCAATAACATATTTGAAATATTTATTACACCACTTTTAGATTTAAGTTCTAAAAGTTAAGTTAACCTATTTATAATGAATTATGTTATTGCTCAGCAAGAACCAACGGTATGAACATATCCTTGCCAGGATGGGATGGGGCAGGTCAAATTAATAAGGGAGTAAAGATGTTAAAAATATGAAAAATCTGTGTAGTCAATATCTGGAGGTCCATGCAAGCTGTCAATTATTCTTGTCTGGGTCTTTTAAAACCGTAGGGTGCGGAGGTGTGGTCCTCCAAGAATCGCCTTTTGGTGGAGAAAGGTTTATACAGTTTATCTTGTTCTACTGTTACCACCTCGTGCTCCTTTGTCCTCAAGATATTCTTGGAGGTTACACACAGAGGAGCCGTAGAGGTATCAAGTACCATATCCTTTATGGTATCAAAATTTACAAGCTGCGATGCGGCATTGTGAGAGAAATTCCCTTCACCTTGCATACCACCTTCTCCTCGTTATCATTTGTGGAGAATACTTTATAGGCGTAGTTTTTCGGTCCACCTGAGACAAACTCTGTGATGTAACTGTCCATGCCGTAGATCTCTAGTTCATTTGTCATTTCGCCAATAAACTCGCCTGTTGGTACGTTATACTCGTTGTCTCTGGCCACATAGATAACAGAGTCCGTATCGTAGTACAGCACCTTGTTACCCAGCTGTTCCAAGTAACTGTACAATTTAAGCCGAGCCTGGGTTGTTACGTAGGCGGCTATCACAACGTTAACTGTTCTGAGAGGATCATAACCGTCCTCCTTGTGCTCCCAATTGACGATGAGAGTATCCTCGTTGATGGGGAGTGCCGAATTTACGTAGATGCCTGGGTTAGCGAGCATACCAAATAATTCCGCAGGTTCTCTCACGATCTTGGTTTTGGGCTGATTTTCTCTCTGGCCTAGTTTCCCCCAGAACGAATTTAATATCAGCTTAGCCAAAGATCTTAAACCGGGGTTTTCAATTATTTCTGAAAATTCCAATTGAACATCCTCCTTCTGCAAGAATTCTTTGATATATCTCGCTTTCTCTTCCTTGGTGGTACAGTGTGAAGGCCACCCGCTTGCTTCCTGTTTAACTTTAATGAACTTGTTCATCATTTCGGTGAATAACCCTGTTACGTTTTTGGTTTTATCGGTCTGAAGCACGTCGTAGCTCCAAATCTCGTAGATTTCTAGCATCCGGTACCCCATTTCGAGGGCTTTTCTCACCTCGTCCACTACCCATGTCCCCGTCAAGGCTCTCTGTTCATCATTGTGATCGCACTCACTCTGGCTCTGGTTCATTTGCTCACCACACGTGCGACAGAGAACGAACATTAACTTGTCGTTTATCTTGGCCGGTAACACAGGGTGGTAGAGGTCTTGAGGTGGTAGGATCCTACATTTTATAACTCCGTTGATGTCGGTCAAATCCAAAGCGTTGCAGTCATCACCGGCGTACACTTTGGGGTGTCCAATGGGAAACTTTCCGTACTTGCAGACCCAGGGGTAAAGGGAGCAAACGTCAACATATTTGATTTTTTCCCCTGGCTGACACTTGTAGTACTCTACGGTGTTACCAGTGCGTCCACCGTAAAATGCCTCCCTAGATTGAAGCGGTGTGAGAGTTACCAGCGGGTGGGTCTCCGTGAACGAGCGCTGTTCTTTATTTTGCTGAAGATGCCTTCTAAATTCGCACTCCCACATCTCAACGACGTCATAACCCATTTGTTTTAATCTTTCGGTCCTGGCTGTTGTGGCTTCCATTCGGGTATTTAACGTCATCGACGGGTCATCCTGCAGGGGTTCGTTACGATTGCACTGATAACAGACAGTGCAACCGTGGAAGTAACACCCGTGAAACTCAAACACTTGTTTGGTTTCCTCACAGTACCCGTCAACTTTGACCCCTGCAACTCGTGCTTCTTGCTGTTTGGCTGCGTGAGTAATGCTGAGACCCCTCGTGTGCTCTTCCCACACCAACCACTGGGTGGCTATCTTACTCTGGTTATCCCTCCATCTATAACCGCCTTTAGGTATAATGCCTATGGTGTTGGCTTTAAGGAAGTTCCGTCTAAACACCTTATTGCAGGTCGAAGCTATGGTACAGGCCTCAGTGAAGGGGCAGACGTTACCGGTGTCGAGGAGCTGCTGACGAAATTTGAGACAGGCAGCAGTTAGGATCTCCACATCTGATGTACAGTACTCCACTAGATCCCGCTGCATGTCAAACACGCCGTTTTTATGCTCCTCGTGCCACTCGAGAAATCGGGCTCTGTCTTCAGTCTTCATGTTATCGGGGTCGTAGTATTCAATGGCCGGTAGGGGACCCACATACTCTGCATTCGTAACAGTATTGAAAAGATGAGGGAAATATCCTTTCTTGAACCCGTCCCCCAAGCCGAAGGCTCTCGGAAGCTTCGAAAGGGCCATCGGGAAATAATTAAGGGAGTCCAAAAATTTCACATTCTCAACTACCATAGATATTATTTTTGTTCCTCGCATAATTAGATCGGGCTTCAGGTCGGTATTAACCAATATATGGTTTAAGCAGAACTGGTGGTCAAAGGCCTGCCCGTTGTGGGCTATAACCACCACCAGTTTGAATTTTTTTCTGACCTCCAATACGTGTTGTATAAAACTACTTATAACGTTTTTCTTATATACAATCGACCTGTGTCCGCATTTTTGACAAAAGTGTAAGTTATTTTCATGTATACACTTATCACATCTGTTGGCTAAGACACATAGATTGGGTTCATGAAGGAAAGAGCCATCTTCCCGCTTCGTCTCCTGTCGTGTCTCCAGGTCGTAGAACACGAAGAGTACGTCGTCTGTTCTCGGTTTTCCGTTATTTGGTTGCATATAACACAGATGGTCTGAGGGGACGTGGGTTTTGCAGATCTTGCAATATATTTCGCCACAGATATGGGTTCTATCCCTTTTTATAACCTTGAAGCAATCGGGGCAACGGTAAATTTGAGCACAGATATTGGTCAGCTGGTGGTTATCGTAACACTGTTGCCCCCTGAAGCTACGTTGACAGTCTTGACAGGTAATATTGCAATCTTGGGGGCATGCAGGTGACTGCTGGCATGACGGGCATGTACCTCCGCATTTGTGTTTATTTTTTACATTGTAGGGGACATGGCACTTCTCGCAGTAATAGGTGCTACAAAAGGCGGCTGTCAAAGAGGTTATCACATTATAGTGTCCTTCGTGATAGAGTAAATTTAGAGCTGGGCCGTCTACGGCTCCCTTAAATATAACGTCGCGACCTTTAGTCCCATACCGGTATACGACGATATTGTAATTCTTCAAATACGTTTGGAATTGCTGGAGTTCGGGTATACCGGCCCATTCTTCAGGTATAGATACACCTGCATTTTGGCAGAGTTCTCTAGCTCTCTGTGTTTGGATTTCTCCAGTATTCTGCCGCAGTTTTTTATAATTTAAGTCTTTATCCACATTTGCCCGTGAAACAACGAGAGCACGAGGCAAACACAAGTTGTCTTTATTGTTTATTGAGACGAGTCCTGAGCGTTTCCTACACTCCTCGTCGAAGGTGTTATACCGACGGCCCTTACCTTTTCCACTAGGCATCCTCACAGCCGTCACCCCCAGACAGAACGTTTCAGTATTCAGGTCCGCAGAGTTGGACTGGTAAACGCTGGAGATGACACTCCACACGTCTTCGTAGGTCACCTCCTCGGCGGGTCTAAAGCGAACCCAAGCATCGCCACGTTTGAACTCCTTTGAGCAGAAGGAGAACGCCACCTGGTCGTTGGGGTTCAGGCCTTCCGTCCCCATAGCAATGATTTGCGTGATGGCATCTTTAATCCAGCTAACTGGTTCGGCACCAACAGAAGGAGTTTTAATTTTAAATTCCAAGGTTCGACCGTGGAGATTGAAGCGACGAACCTTCTTCACTGTATCACGAATAATAAAAAACTTTTCCATTTTTCAAAAAAAAAAACCTTACACGTCTTGAAGATCAACACAAAAACTGACACACTGTCGTAATTTACCCCTAGTCGTTTATTTCCAGTTAACTAGTGTCGGTGAGATGGAAAAAAAGAAGTCACGTGACGAAAAAAAGGCCCCTTGCGTTCAGTAATTTGTGTGTGTGTTTCACATAGGAGGTAATGTTAATTTACGCTATGCGACCGGTGTGAAATATTTCGTTGTATCTGAATTGTAACTGAAGACACAAGATCGCGTACGAAAAGGCCCCCTGCATTCGGTTATTTGTTCGTGTTTGCCATAAGAATCAATGTAATTTTGACGATTTCAGGGGGTGTAACACATTTCGTCATTAAGATACATGCAAATTGAGGCACAACGTGATTGAGTCACTCGAAATTTTTCAGTTTAAAATGTGTCTGATTAAAGAAAAAGTGTTTTGTAATGTAATATGATAAAATTATCAAATTTAATCGTAACAGCACCCGCGTACGAAAAGGCCCCCTGCGTTCGGTTATTTGTTCGTGTTTGCCATAAGAAACAATGTAATTTTGACGATTTCAGGGGGTGTAACACATTTCGTCATTAAAATACATGCAAATTGAGGCACACCGTCCTTGACTGGCTCTGAGTCACTAGCAAATTTTTCAGTTTAAAATGTGTCTGATTAAAGAAAAAGTGTTTGTAATGTAACAGGATAAAATTATCAAATTTAATTAATTAACAAAAAATTAATATATTAGTAAAAAAATCGTTTGTCCTGTATTAATGAGACATCACTGTTGTACTAAAAATTTTGATAATGATAAGACGGAATAAGAGTAAATGCCTTCTTCCAATGTATGGGCCGGCAAATTATTGACCGCGAAAAAAGAAAATTGTCAATGAAATTCACTCTTATAATTTATTTCCAATGTATTCAATTAAAGGTGTCTCATTAATAGGATATATTTAAATTTAATTAACTAGTAACAAGTAAACAAGTCAAAAAGGTTAGTTTGATTTTTGCAGAGCATCTGTCGTCGCCTCTCCCGGTCGCCTATTGTGCAGCCTATTTTTTGAAACCCTGACTAACCTAACACAGCTTTATGGTAACCTAAACGAGACAGTCAACGTATCGATAGCCCGGAGGCCTTTACGCGTCCACGGTTTCGGATTAAAGTTTTTCGCGTGTGTGTGTGTGTGTGACTGAAAACCTCTCTCTCTCGTTGGTAGGGAACAATCCAATGATTATCTCTTTGAGATTATCGTTAAAGATTTTCACTAGACGGCACGGTGTCTATCAAGCTGGCGTATTTTACCATGTATTGATAAAGACACAAACGACGCGACCTGTAATGCAGAAATTTAAGCAACTTACCCAGCACCTCTCTCTCTCTCTCTCTGTTCTTAATTTTCCCCCAGTAGGCTACTAAAAAAAAGATTTTTGTTTTACATTCCCTTTGTTATAGTAAAATCGTAATCAATAAAACGTTTTTTGTCCACCCTGTATATCAAAGCATTATTTTTCCAACTGTATTATGTTTTTTTAATTGCAAATATTCCTAGACCGTAAATAAATAAAATACAGGGTGTTCCATTTTTAAAGAACTTTGCATTATATCTAAAAATGATGAGTAAAGTGCGAAATCTACATAAAAACCGAATAAAAAAAATATTAACAAACAAGGATCAGCATCATAGAAAAAATTAAACGAATCGAGACACCGAAATGTAGTTTTCTTAAAAAATCAAGACCTTAGATACTTTTTTCTATATCTACGAAAACCCCCTCCAAAAGCATTGAAATTAGTCTACTCTGATGCAAACTTAAACCAAGTTCGAGATTATCTAATCTAATCAGAAGAAGTTCTAATTGAGCAAAAACTTTATAATTTAAGTCTATTATTTACCTAAATTTTTTAGGTATATACCCTGTATATCAAAGTAGTATTTTCAACGAATTCTCTATTAAAAAATTTCTTAGACAGTTTTTGCCTACCCTGTAAGTATATCAAAATAGTAGTTTTTTTTAACTATATTATAGTTTTAACAGATTCTCTATTACAAAATGAGTTTCATAGTTTGTTGATTTAAACATATTATTTACTCAAAATTTTGAGCCTACCCTGCTTAAAAATCATATAGTATTAAAATGTTTGAGCTTTGTTTATACAATAAAAAACCAAGTTCGAGATTATCTAATCTAATCAGAAGAAGTTCTAATTGAGCAAAAACTTTATAATTTAAGTCTATTATTTACCTAAATTTTTTAGGTATATACCCTGTATATCAAAGTAGTATTTTCAACGAATTCTCTATTACAAAAATTTCTTAGACAGTTTTTACCTACCCTGTAAGTATATCAAAGTAGTAGTTTTTTTAACTATATTATAGTTTTAACAGATTCTCTATTACAAAATGAGTTTCATAGTTTGTTAATTTAAACATATTATTTACTCAAAATTTTGAGCCTACCCTGCTTAAAAATCATATAGTATTAAAATGTTTGAGCTTTGTTTATACAATAAAAAGTAACTTAGGTACTTATTTACCCAAAATTGTTTGCTGCTTATTGATTTTTTTTTGCCTACCCTGTATATCAAAGCAGCATTTTTTAAAACTATATTATAGTTTTAACAAATTCTCTATTACAAGATGAGTTTCATAGCTTGTTAATTTAAACATATTATTTCCCACAAAATTTTTCTCTAAGCTTATTTCCTCCCTGCTTTAAAAATATCGTATAACAATATTTGAGCTTTGTTTATACAATAAAAAGTAACAAAATTGTTTCCTGCTTATTTGATTTTTGTCTACCCTGTATATCAAAGTAGTATTTTCAACGAATTCTCTATTACAAAATTTCTTAGACAGTTTTTGCCTACCCTGTATATCAAAGTAGTATTTTCAACGAACTCTTTATTAAAAATCCTAGACCGTTTCTACCTACCCCCTGTATATCAAAGCAGTATTTTTTTAACTGTATTTTTAACAAATTCTCTATTATGAAATGAATTTCATAGCTTGTTAATTTATTAACATATTATTTCCTCAAAATTTTTCTATAAGCTTATTACCTCCTTTACTTAAAAATATCGTGTAATATACTTCACTTGGTGAAATTAAACACACATTCTTTTTGCATAATGTTTGAGCTTTGTTTATACAATAAAAAGTTATAAAATGAATTTCATAGCTTGTTTAATTTATTAACATATTATTTCCTCAACATTTTTCTACACCTCCTCTACTTAAAAATATCGTATTAAAAATGTTTGAGCTTTGTTTATACAATAAAAAGTAACAAAATTTTTCCCTGCTTATTGATTATTTTGCCCACCCTGCATATCAAAGTAGTATTTTCAACGAATTCTCTATTACAAAAAAAATCCTAGACCGTTTTTACCCATCCTGTATATCAAAACAGTTTTTTTAACTGTATTTTAACAAATTCTATATTATAAAATGAATTTCATAGCTCGTAAATAGATAAAAACGTGTTTTATTTCCCCAAAATTAGAGTTATTTAAATATTTATTTTATTTTTCCAAATTTCCCTTAATTGACTTAAAAATATATATGTATATATAAATTACTTACCTATGTAGTTCAAACAAAATTTCAACTTTTCACAACAGTTAAACTCGTATCTTACCTATGACACTCGCGTTAAAACTGCAAGTTTCTGTACCCTCATCCGTTACAGCTATTTGCCAAATCAGCAGCGTCTGTAATATAATCCCGGCTCGCACCAAGCAAAGATTTAATAAACGAATATATTCTATATGAACTAAATACAGTATGAGATTGAATTTTTTCATTAAAATAAGGTATCGAAAGTACGCCAAATAGTTTTGTTGTTGTTGTTGTCAGGAAAATATTATACAGGGCGTTTTCACAATAAATTGCATAAGTAAATATTCAGATTTTACTAAATCTTGTTTGTATATAAAACTAAGTACAATTTTACATTAAAATAAGGTGTATTGTTAGTACACGAAATAGTTTTGTTGTTATCGGTAAAATATTATACAGGGCGCAAATTCATAGCTGTTACCCCAAAAAAACTTCGACTGTTTGCTGTTGGTAGGAATTTTGCGTCAAAATTTCACTATAGTAGCATTTTTTGATGATGGTAGAAATTAGAAATATTATTACATTAAAATCTTCACTATACTAGCATTTTTGATTGTGATAGAAATTATAAATATTATTCCACTACAGTAGTATTTTTTGCTGTTAGTAGTAATTATAGAAATATTATTACATTAAAATCTTCACTATACTAGAATTTTTGATTGTGATAGAAATTATAAATGTTATTACATTAAATTTTCCATTTTTTTTTTGTTGGTAGAAATTTTGCGTAAAATTTTCACTGTAGTAGGATTTCCCATTTTACTACTGGGTTGTAAACTATGTAATTCACTCTAACGGAGTAGCGCGCGCTCCACTTGCAACGCCATCTACTAATAAGCGCTTATCCGCGTTTGGAACTATTTACCGTCACAACTAGTTCCCCATCACCACTCCCGTTTCAGTACAAGCCCATCTGATGGTCTAGCGCTAACGTACACGCTTCGAACTCTAGAGGCCCGGAGTTCGATTCCTAGCGCTACCAGTTTCTTTTTTTTTCATACCATATTTAACATCACCTGTAAAATTTTAAATATATCATAACTTAATATTTCAAACAGTAGTAAATGCTCTAAACTGCTAAAAGCCAAAAAGGCACTTTCTGATAGGTTAGGTCGTTACTGCGCATGTTTTTTCTGTTAGGTTAGTTTGAATTCCCTATCTAATTTTAAATATTCCATCAGTTTGAATTTAGGTCGCTACTGCGCATGTTTTTTCTGTTAGGTTAGTTTTGAATTTGCCTCTGATATTACGCAGTTACTATAACCTTTCTGTAATAGTCATAGTGGTCTCGTGGTAACGCGTCTGCTTTGCATGGGAGAGGTCCCGGGTTCAAATCGCACACAGAGTAAAGTTTTTTTTCATTGTCCACAAATAATGCTGTATTCTCCAATACAATAGAGCATGCGCAGATTTGGAACTTGCGCAGAAACAGATTTGAATAGGCGCATGTTTTTTCTGTGAGATTAGGTCCCCCTACTGCGCATGTTTTTCTGATAGGTTAGGTCGCTACTGCGCATATTTTTTCTGTTAGATTAGGTCCCTACTGCGCATGTTTTTTCTATTAGGTTAGGTCGTTACTGCGCATGTTTTTCTGTTAGGTTAGGTCGCTACTGCGCATGTTTTTTCTATTAGGTAGGTCGTTACTGCGCATGTTTTTCTGATAGGTTAGGTCGCTACTGCGCATGTTTTTTCTGTTAGATTAGGTCGTTACTACGCATGTTTTTTCTGTTAGATTAGGTCGCTACTGCGCCTGTTTTTTCTGTTAGATTAG
Organism: Monochamus alternatus; assembly: GCA_037114965.1. Lineage (NCBI taxonomy): Eukaryota > Metazoa > Arthropoda > Insecta > Coleoptera > Cerambycidae > Monochamus > Monochamus alternatus. The sequence goes on along the minus strand of CM073428.1, from coordinate 42,495,086 downwards.
GTTCCTACTGCGCATGTTTTTTCTGATAGTTTAGGTCGCTACTGCGCATGTTTTTTCTGTTAGATTAGACCCCTACTACGCATGTTTTTTCTATTAGGTTAGGTCGTTACTGCGCATGTTCTTTCTATTAGGTTACGGAGCCACACCTGTAATTAACACCTGTTCGGCGGTACCCTTTGATCTAGCCGACAAATTTTCCCACGGTCCAAGAAATTTTCCCATGCAGAAGTGACCCCCTACCTACTCACGTTTAATACGTTCAGTGACCTCCTCAACAGACTTATGTATATTGCAAGTGTTCAATTGGTTCTCGAGGTCGCTAATCTTTTCCCTCAGAACGGCGTTTTCCTGTTTGAGTTGCAAAATATCACTAGTGTTGGAGCTAGTTTGGGCTTTTAGCATCTCCAAGTTAGCATTTCATTTATCTATTGATTTTCCTAACACATTAAATTGCTCCATAATAGCGGTAAAATGAGAGGTGTTAAGAGGCGCTTCAGTTACTATCGCAGGGGAAATAGTCATTTTACCTACTGCGGGTGGTGAAGCAGTAAAGCAGCAGCGGCAAACTCTAGGTAACGACAGCGCAGATTCGACTGAGGCCGACTCCGTCTGTTGAAAAACAGTACAACTGACATGAATTGTATCATTACATACAGCACATCTCACTTCTTCACACGATTTAATAGGATAGCTGCAGACTTTGCAACGCATTAGTAAGGACATCTTGAGGTACTTGATTAAATGAAGCAGGACGAAGAGTAGAAAACTGTACAATCTGTATTCACTTAATATAAAGAGGACACTGACCAGGTTGACAATCAGCTGATTTTTAGTGATGGAACTGAGATCCTCAGGAATTTAGACGAATCAGAGACAATAATTATCAGGATGTTGTTACAAGAAATGTAGTTGGTGACACTTACATGTAAAATGTAAACAGACTGCTGTTATTTTAACCAAAACAAACACTTGAAACAACATATATTCTCAGGAGCAACTAAATCGATGCATGCGATACGAAAACACAGCAGAGACTGACATGAATAATATTAACATTTCGATAATAATTCTCTATTATTACTTAAAATGAATTTCCTAGTATTTAATTCTTATGCTATTTCTGTTTTATCACAATTTATATATATATACTTGTATGGTTTACAGCTGAACACATTTTAATTAAATTTGTTTTAAATTAAAAACCTTTTGGGGTACATACGAATATCAAATTATTTTATTGAACCAAGTTTATAAACATATTTAGAATCGATAGTGTGTCAATGTTACACAAGTGAAATTCAAAACAATTAAAAGTGTCCAGTTGCAAAGGTTACTATCAAAGAAAACTACGTCTATTCCTCTTACTCTCTGTAAGAACCAAGCGATAGACTTGCTGGCTGTTCCCATTATTTTAATAGGTAATAATAGGTAATAGGTAATAATATTCTGATGTACTCAGCATTTTTCGAATGCGTATAAATACTATTGAAACTGGGCTAATGTCAGCCGTCCATGGCCAAAGGACGGTGGTCAGCCGTTGGCTGACTCTGATCTCTAGAAGAGATACTCCCCAGCGAAAAAGTCTCCTTATAAGTAAGTATTGGTTATTGGTAGGTTATTGTTTTGATTGTTTTAATAATTTGTATTTGTATTAAAAGGATTAAAAGGTTTAGTTTCTTTACCTCTCGCAGGAGCCAAGCGAGTACCCCAACACTATAAGAGAGGTATTATTTTTATAGGTTTAAAGGTTAGTGGAGGACATTTGGGGGAAGCACCAGACTTCCATTCTATAGAGTCATACTGGCATATGTGTATATATATATATATATATATATCTATATATCTATATATATATATATATATATATATATATATATATACATTAATATATATACATATATATATATACATATATATATATATATATATATATATATATATATATATATATATATATATATATAGATAGATAGTTTTATCCAACATACTTTGTGACATCATTTCATAAGAATTTCCCTTCTGTTTTAAAGAAGTTATAGGAGGATGTCAAAAAATCATATGTGTAAGTTTTAACGTTTTTTGTACTTCCGCAATATATTACACAGAGCACGCAGAAGCTGTTGCTGTATATTTATTATACCGCATATATGATGTGGTTTTTGTAACATCCTGCAATATACGTAACTTACGCTTTCTATAGCGCTTGTGACATCCACATCCTTTTCGTAGTGCACTGCGATTTGACGATGAGCGCCAACTTTACGTTTCTTTTTAATTATTTTCAGTAATTCAGTAATTTACTAAAAATACCAACTGAATAGTTTAATATTTTTTGTTCAATTGTACATTAAGGTTATAGTACAAGTAATTTGTGACAGAGGAGAGGTGGCATGAATGGGTCATATAAAACACTTGGCTTTGTCCGTTAATTTGTAACACATCTTCATAGTGATATATATTTTTGGTAAATATTTAGAATTTTAAATAAAAATATAGGATAGAAACGATTAAGAAAATAAAAACAAATGTTCCAATCAAAACCCATACGTTTTGAACGGGACACGTACTGGTTATGGATGGGACATAAAAAAAATAAAATAAGTATGATAATAAGTATATTCTTAAAATAATCAAAAACAAGTTACAGTTTGGTATAAGAAAGTCGTAAACAATGTAAGGAAGACCTTACTAACTTAATAAACAAAAAAATAAAATAACATTCAAGAAAAGTAAAATGTTTTTATATTTCTACAAAATCCTTCCAAACTGCTTTTCATATTGGGAAAAGGAAATACAAAATCAGAGAGTTGATTGAGTTCTAGCTGTTGCCGAGTTAAATAATGGTTGAGGAAGCTTTCTTAAAATTCGGGTTCGGTGCACCTCACAAATATCATCCTGGTCGGGGTACACAAACTTTTCCGAGTTCCCAAAGCGCCTTAAAAATTTAATTCTGGATTCGCCATTCTGAAGATTTTCTTAAACATTTCCAATATAGGCTATTTTATATCTTTTTTTTTCGTAGAAATGTCGACCAGTGCAAAATCATTGTTTTGCAATTTTTCTACTTCCTCTCTTTGTAAATTAGTCATTTCAGGTGTGTCCGTAAGAATTTTCGTTGATTCACGTTTTCTTCCTCTCTTACCTTTTTTCCTTTCCTTTGGAAACGGCCTTATTCCTTGTAGTGTGGTAACAGGATCAATGGCACCCTGTTTGGATGTTGTGGGAATATTAATTTCGGTCCTACTACTTGTAGAAGGATCCACTGCGTTATCTACTTGCATGATGTTTGTGGGATCTGCATAATCAGTGGCAAATGAACATAAAAAGTCATCAGGACTGAACACACTACGATTAAGTGGATATATACCACTAGAAGCAAATGTAGAAACAATATTCTTAGGAGTAAAAGAATTCAGAAACGCTTTATTAACAATTTCTGCAACTTCATAAATGGTTAATGTTTGACCAGGGTTTGCCAACATCCATTCATTTTGAGCGACCTTTACATGAGCTTTAAAAGGACCGTAGACAGCTATGTCTAAAGGTTGTAGCCTATGGCTACAATGAGGCGGAAACGTAAGCAGAATTACATGATTTTCTTTAGCAAAATTAACAACTCCCAGACTTATGTGCGATTCGTTATTGTGAATAATCAATAAAGCAGGTGCTTCTTTAGAGAGTTTTGTATGTTTAACGAAATGCTCAAGACTTTTACGAAAATTAGACTCGGTCATCCATCCTGATTTATTCGCTAGACCAAGACTTCCAATAGGAGCACTTTTTAACATGAAGTTCTTAAAATTCACCCGTGGAAAAATAAAGACCGGAGAAATAAAATTTCCGGAAGCGTTTATAAAATTGAGAACTGTAACAAGCTGTTCCCTTTCAGCCGAAGTTGCTTGCCCTACTTGCTTAAGCTCTTTTTTTGGAAATACTCTTGGTGGGTCTGTAACTGTTGTGACCCCTGTCTCATCACTTTACTCCCTGTCGGGGGTAAAGTAATGCTTGCTCAAGACTCTTTCTAAATTATCGAAAAATGTATTAACATTAGTGGGGTTAAATGACGTAGCTCTACTTAAACTTGTTTTTTCTGGTTTGCGTAAACTTAAAAGTTGCTTATGACGAGCTTTAAATCCTTTCAGCCAATCTTCACTGGCACATTGATCATCGTTCCATTTCGGCGGATAGTTTAGATTTAGTTCTTTTGCATACTTAAAGGCCAGACAACGCAGCCCTTTGGAACCTAAGCCGTAGCACATTTTCGATGCAGTACGTAAGTATTCCACCAATTGATGCTCGTTTTCGATGCTGAAGACCCTCCTATTGCCTATATTTGGCTCGTGTTTAAAATCCTGAAAGTCATTCAGTCGTTTGGCTGCTTGCATATTACGATGAAGCGCCGACTTTGAAATGGAAAACATTTCACCACCATCACGGGCCGAAATATTATTTTCAATACAATATTTAACAGTCCGCTCCATTCGATCCGCTGGCACCCGATCTCTTTTTTTGACATATTCGAATGCATTCGAATATTGAAAAAGTGAAATTTTCTTCATATTAACCTATCTAAAAAGAGTGTCTTTTCTTCTCACCGGGAAAGAAGTAAAGATCGTAGAAAAAATCAGCCCTGTCCCATTCAAAGCCTGATATTATGTCCTATTCATGGCCTACGAAGGGTCGAGATAAATATGGCCGCCAAAAATAATAGATAACTTCCTACATGCTGTTTTACAAAAAATAGAAAAAGAAAACTAGTCTTACCTTGTACAAATGTTTCTGGAATGATGTAAAATGAATAACTCGATTTGTAACACATACACTTAATTTTTCAACATGTTGTTTCTCATCGGCGAAATGTTTACATGTGAGTAATAACCAGAGAATTGGATAGAAATGAAAACAAGTCAAAGCGGTCGTTTCTGATCCATATTCCATCTAACATCAGGATATTGAAGCAAAAATAGCACCAATTTTACTACAGGCCTAGCGTCCCATTCAACACCTGTCCCATTCATGGCACTTTTCCCCTATATATCCTTAATATATCATATTCTGAAAACACTTTTCGATCTACAGGGTGTTATAAGCTTTAATAAAAAAGCAAATTTATTAATATTGCTGAAACTGCTCGCAATATTTTAATAAAATTTTGCAGGCTGTGGCAGTTAACGACAATACATGTTTTGCAATAAAAATATTGTTTTCGGTTTCACCAGTCGCATAGTCGTATGCCGGCAGGGACGTTTTTAGATATTTTTAAAGAAAAAATGATTCGTCACTGATTTTTCGAATTTCTTATTCAGTTTGGAACTTACGACTCAGCATTTTCAGGTAAAAAAATTAAATTTGATTTATTGCATAATATGGAAGTTCTGTTTCAATGATTTGAAAAATACCAGAAAGAATGCACTTAGTGTTTTTGTACGAATTTTATTATAAAAATTATTACTACTCGCAGTAAACATCATTTCTTTTAAATTTAAAATTATTGAAACCGGAATATAAATTGATTATATTTTTTTCCTGGAAAATGGTGTTGTAAGAAAAAAGTCGAGAGTCCTTTTCACTTCTAAATTAAGCAATGAATTAAAAACTAATTTTTATTTTAATAAAACTCAGTGTTGGATCATTTTTTTTAATATCCAGCAGCGGCGTTTGGTGAGACTTCTCGTATGTCATATCTCAATAACCAGACATGGAACCCAAACCAAACAGTAGGATATATATACTGTGGCCATATATACAACTTTTTTAGAAGAGCCTTTTTACAATTTACGAAAAAAGTTAAAAAAATTTCTGCCTCTAGGATTTTCGAATTGGCGTATTTAATCTTTCTGAAACATATTTTTTCACATGTTTAATGTAACTTTGTCGAGTTATTTAAAATTTTATTAATAACTTATTAGTTTGTTAGTTTTTAATAAAATTAAAAAAATAAATATTTCACTAAAATTAAAAAACCGAATCCGAAATTCCTAGATGAGGCAGCAATTTTTTTTAACTTTTGCAAATACAGGGTGTCTACTATTTGTTGTTTGTACACAAATAAAAGCAGACACCCTGTATATCCTATAGTTTGGTTTGGATCTCTCGTCTGGTTATTGAGATATGACTTACCAAAAATCTCATCAACCGCTCACTTAGTACGCAGAGACGTGCCTGTGCGTACGTGTTTCGATGAAACTGAAAACAATATTTTATTTACAATCATTAATGCCCGTTTTCACTGACATTTTACTAGGAACAACTTAATAAAGTTGTTCTTAAAGTTAAGTTATGCTTATTTTTTTAGAGTATTGCACCGACGTGTTATAAACCATACTCAGCAAAGTACGTCTTTGTATTGGCAACAACGCATAAATCTAGTAACTTTCGTTACTTTATGTTAGATATTTTAGTTCTTTCTGTTTTTCTTCAGTTTATTACATGGAAGTAAGGTTAGATTTCGGTGTAATGTCATGTCTGTGGTGATTGTTTTTGTTGTTGTCATTTGTAATATAGGTATGGTTGTTGTTGATGTTCATCAAGACGTGACGAAGGGAGGAATATTTATTATCTAGACGAAACTTGGGTCAACGAGGGATATACTGTAACAAAAGTATGGCAAGATAAAAATGTAAAAAATTTTCGACAAGCATTTTTGCATGGACTTTCAACAGGGTTCAAGGCACCTTCAGGTAAAGGGCGAAGATTAATAGTGACACATATAAGTAGTGCCAGTAGTTTTGTGGATGGCGGTTTACTTTTATTTGAATCTAAAAATACAGGTGACTATCACGAAGATATGAACGCAGATGTTTTCGAAGAATATTTTACACAGATGTTGGATCTTATTCCTCCGGGGTCTGTAATTGTCATGGATAATGCCAGTTACCATTCACGGCAGTCCGAGCGGACGCCTACGACTGCTTGGAGGAAAGCCGATATAATTCAATGGTTATCCGGAAAAAACATTTCTTTTGAAACAAATATGGTGAAAAAGGAACTTTTGACACTTGTCAATCTTAATAAAGATCAGAAAAAATATGTTATCGATGAAATGGCAACAAATCGCCAAATAACGGTATTACGGTTACCACCTTATCACTGTGAACTTAACCCAATCGAATTAGTGTGGGCGCAGGTAAAAGGAGATGTAGCACGAAATAATACGACGTTTAAATTAAGTGACGTAAAAATTCCTTGGAACGAGTAACTGCAGATAACTGGCAAAGATGTATACATTATGTACAAAAAGAAGAGGAGAAAATGTGAGAATTCGATAATTTAATTGACGTTACTGTGGAACCTATCGTTATCAATCTAGGAGACAAAGATAATTTATCAGAATATTCAGAGGATGAATTTTAATATACCTACTTTTTTATTTTCTTTATTGTATATTTATACAACACCACATTTACTCACCATAATTTGAATTTTCAAAATACATATATTTTTGTGTGGAATAAAAGTCTATTCATTAAATTTAAATAAATATTTTGATAATAATAAATAATTTTATTTGAATTACTAAAAACCCTCTTAACCCAGTTATGATGCTTAAAGTTGCCTCATGTTTTGAAATGCTATTTTTATATTGTTTACTTATAAGAGAAATGGACCTAGAAATTGAAGCGGCATAGACAAAGACGGATTGTTGGGGATTAAATTTTAGCTACCTGCTACAATTTATTACGGTTCGATCACACAAAGTTTGTTTAAAAGTATACCTTATCTATACCGATAATACATAATATAAAAATATTGAATATAAGCACCAGTACTACATTTATTTACGATTTGCATACATAATAAACTTTTATTACTCTCTTTCATTTCTAAACAGACTATAGTTAATATCAGAGACAAACTAATAATAATAATAAAAATTTACTTTATTTTCTCTGTGGTTAGTTTGTGGCCAAATCATCTTCATTCAATTCATCCATTGTATTGTAAAATCTATAATTTCCAAAGTGTCCAAATCATCAAATATAATCTAATATCCATTATAGGTACTTTTTTACTGCTTTAATACTACACTCATTAGCATTGACCACTATATTTGTACTTTCCGCGTTTTTTAAAATTTTTATGCTTATTTTTCGCACATTCTAACTCTGTTTGAATTAAAGAATTTCATAAGTCACTGCCAAACAGGTGCTTAAATTTAAGTATCTGTTTTCATACTTAAGAAGATCTTACCGTATGGTGCAATAGGAAAAGCATACTTAAGCATGTTTTATTTTTAAGTAATGCTTATTAACTTCGGTTCAAACGGGCATAATTGAATTAGAGCTTTTTGCTTAACAGTGACAACGAAAAGCTGACGTTTATTGAGAAGGTCACATGAGTGTCACTTTGTTGCTTGCCGAGTGATATCAAACGCTCGTTGTCAATAGCAACAAAGTATTTGTTATAATTAATGTTTCATAATAAAGTTAATAATTAAACAGTTTTATTTTGTTGAGTGATTGTAGATAAAACATTGTATGGATTACGAGCAAAAAGTGACATTACTGCTCCCGTGTGATTACTGCCACTTGAGCAATAATGCACTTTTCGCTCTTAATACAATAATAACTGTTTATTGTAAAACATCATAGAATAGAATATATATATATATCGGAAAGTAAAAATATGCATTATTAAAAATGAAAGACAGATGCTCCTTCTATAAAAAAATCAACAATACACGAAATAATAAAATAAAAAAATTTGTGAACTCCAGAGTATATTGAATATATAGTTCATACTCAAGTGTTTTTATGACATTCATAAAAATAATCCTTACTTTGAAGCATCCTTCCACAGTTACCAATTTTAATAGACTATCCTTCATCAAAGATGTTTTATAAAAGATCAAGATATTCATCTTCTTATGCATCAAATTTATTAAATTTATTTCACAAAAATTTAATCAAAGTAACAGGGAAATAATATGATCGATGACTATATATTTTTTCTCCTACTTTTTACTAATATTTATTTACAATACAGAGTGTTTAGTTGCTCAAGAGTGACAGTAATCACGCGAGAGCTGTAAGATCACTTTTTGCTCGTAATGCATACAATGTTTTATCTATAATCACTCAACAAAATAAAACTGTTCAATTATTAACTTTATTAAGAGAACATTAATTACAACAAATACTTTGTTGCTATTGACAACAAGCGTTTGATATCACTCGGCAAGCAATAAAGTGGCACTCATGTGACCTCCTCAATAAACGCCAGCTTTTCGTTGTCACTGTTAAGCAAAAAACTCTAATTCAATTAATGACTAAATAAAATATTATTTTCAGTTTTATCGAAACACGTACGCACAGGCACGTCTCTGCATATCAGGTGAAGATAATTATTTTTTTAAATTTTAAATGACATCGAAAAACGCTTCTTCTGACCGTACCACGTGTTATAGATCTTGCTCTGGCAGAATCTCGCGCACAAATGATCATCGCCACCGACAACGCTCGAGTTTTGCCCTCTATCCGACGCTGGACAAATTCTCCCTCGCCGTGACGAGGAGCTGGCCAGGTTGGAGGCCGAAAACCAGCAGCTCCGGCAGAGCATTGCCGAACTGACGCAGCGACTCCGCGAACAGGAGGATGCCGCGAGAGCCCGCGAAGAGGTGGCAGAAGCCCGCCACCGAGCCCTAGAGGAGCTCATCAGGAGCCTGTCGGCCGGCTCCAGAGCTTCCAGTCAGACCACCCCTGAGGCGATGGAGGAATCGCCTGTGCCAATCGAAGCCGCGCCTGCAGGCAAATTTTTTCTACTTTTTCAGGTCAGGTGGGATCCTCTGACGAAGAACCGAAGGTTCTTAAGAAGAGCGCCCCGTCCCCTGCGCCCTCGACGAGTGCTGCCCCCGTCACCGCCACCGCCGCTGCCGCGGGTGAAGCTGAAAAGCTTCCAAAAATCCCGCCAGTTATTCTGAGGAAGGGCGGACGGTGGATCGCCGTGTCGCTGCTTCTGAAGGAGGAAAGAATCAACTTCGCCCAGGCGAAGATGGTCAGAGAGGGTGTGGCCATCTCCCCTGCCACCGTGGGAGATCACAGGCGGCTCACCAGGCTACTAACAGCGAAAGGAGAGGAGTACCACACGTACTCCCTCCAGAAAGACAGGTTACTGCGAGTAGTCATCCGCGGTATTCTCTGCGGCACCTCGCTGGAGGAAGTCACCGAGGACCTCCGAGGCCAGGGTTTCACCCCCGCCAACACCGCTAGGATGACGAACCAGCGGACGAGGCAGCAGATGCCCCTCGTCCTGGTGCAAGTGCCTTTGGACCAGGAAAGCATCCTGCAGGTGACGAGGTGCTGCTCACTCATCGTACGAGTGGAGCCCCAGAAAGTGGCAGTGGTGGCATCCCAGTGCCATCGATGCCAGAAATTTGGCCACGGCCAAAGCCGCTGCAGCGCCCTGGCAAGATGCGTCAAGTGCGGGGATGGACACCACTCGGCGGAGTGCACCAAGCCGAGGGAAACGCCGGCCAAATGTGCGAACTGTGGCGGCCCTTATCCCACGAGTTACAGGGGCTGCCCCCAGGCCCCTAAGAAAACCGCATGAAAGAGGAAAACTGCGGCAGCAGCGAAGCCAGCGGCTGGAATTGAACCAGCTAAGTGCACGCAACCCTCTAAGACGACGACGGTGAAGAGCTTCGCCGACGCCGCGAGGCAAAAGCAGGTCCAGCCGCGGCGCCTAGACCAAGCTGAGGGGCGCACAGGCCGCCAGGATGCTCGGATACGTGACGTATCGGAGGGACCGGCCGGCCAGACAAGAAGGAGGAGTCGCCCTGCTAGTCAAAACAGGTATCGAACACCATATGTTGCAGGTCCCACAGCTGGTGAACATGGAAGCCGTGGCAGTCTCTGTGAGCACCGGCCATGGAGATATCGCCGTGGTGTCCTGTTATCAGTCACAATCTCTCCCGCTCTTGGACGACGACCTGGAGGCGGTCATGGGGACATAGCACGACCACCTCAACACGAGACAGGGGACAGAAAGGCGCAGCTAGGCCGGACGTGTTGGATATCGCTTTCCTCAAGGCAATACCGATGGAAGCCGAACGACGCACCACGAGGGTTCCACGAACCACTCGCCTATCCTGCTCAAGCTAGGGCAGGAGCGTCGCGACGAGGCAACTGTCGTTAGGAGGCAGACCGACTGGGAGCGGTTTCGTGCAGAAATGCAACGGATCTGTCAACCAGTCCCTGTCATCCAGGACGAAAAGGACCTCGAGACAGCAGTCGTGAGTCTTAAGACGGATATCCACACCGCCCTAGAAAGCAGCACCACCGAGAGGACGGAAAAGAGATGTGCGGACTATGCAGGTGAGTTACCTATTGACTTGCAGGAGCAGATCGGGGAGAGACCCGCGGCCAAGCGACGGGCCATGAGAACCGGCCACCCGCGCGATAGGCAAGTCGCCAACCACCTCAACAGGAGGGTCAAAGCCTCCCTGGACGAACTCTACCAGGAGCGGTGGCATAGACACCTGGAATCACTCCATCCTGGGGACGTAGATCTGGTGAAAATGCAGAAGACGCTGAGGGGTCCCCGCCGTCCGATACCTCCAATTCACGGCGAGAACGGGATCGTCTACACCAAGCGGGACAAGGCAGAAGCTTTCGCAGACAGTCTTGAACTGCAGTGTAGAGAAAGCCTTCTCGACGACGAGGACGAGGACCACACCGACGAGGTGGAGCGCCGTGTGCGGCGTCTAAGACGCCTACCCGATGCAGAACCCATCAGACCCGCTACTCCGGAGGAGGTGAAGGATATCCTGCGCCACCTGAACGCCCGCAAAGCACCAGGACACGACGGAATCAGGAACAGGATACTCAGAAAGCTCCCCCACCGGGAAGTGATGGCGCTGCTAAACAACTGCAACGCCATCCTGAGACTGCGCAGGTTTCCTAGTAGATGGAAAAAGGCCGACGTGATTCTCATCCCTAAGCCAGGTAAGAACTTAACGTTCCCCTCAAGTTACAGGCCCATCAGTCTTCTGCCCATGATGATCAAAGTAGCCGAGAGGGTTATCCTTGCCAAACTGCACGAGACCACGGAAGAACTGCAAATCCTCCCGGACGAGCAGTTCGCGTACCGACGCGGCCACTCGACGGAGCAATAGATTCTAAGATTAGTAGAACTTGTTTCCGCGGGTTTCAACACCAGGGAATCAACCGGGGCAGTCTTTTTGGACGTCGCCAAGGCCTTCGATAGGGTCTGGCACGATGGGCTTATCGTTAAGATGCTCGACTTTGGCTACCCTGTCGGCCAAGCTGGCGGCGTCCTTCCTAAGTAACAGAGAGCTGCGTGCGAAGGTGGACGGGGCCTTGTCCATCTATCGACCCATGGAAGCCGGCGTCCCCCAAGGCGCCGTGCTGTCTCCGCACCTGTTCAATATCTTCACAGCGGACCTACCCAGGATGGAGGACACTTCCGTGTGCCTCTACGTCGATGACACCGCCATACTAGCACGTTCCTTAAACCCGGAAATGGTGACGAGACGACTCCAAAGAGCGCTAGGCAGACTGAAGGACTGGTGTAACCGTTAGAAGGTGGGGATCAACGCGGAGAAAATCCAAGGTATGATGTTCTCTCGTAGATACAGAGCGCAGCCGCGAGGTCGCGTGACGTTCAACGACGAGGACATCCAGTGGACCGACGAAGCCAGATATCTAGGGGTGACCCTAGATAGAAAGCTAACCTGGAAGCCACACGTCAACGAAGTGGTTCGCAAAGGCAAATTTGTGAGGGCGAAACTCTACCCGTTACTCTGTAGGGACAGCCGACTGAGCCTTGGAAACAAGGTAAGGTTAATCAAATCTGTTTTGCAGCCACAGTTGACGTATGCCAGTGCCGCATGGGGATGCGCAGCGAAGACACACTTGAAAAGAGTGCAGGCCGTCGAGAATATCGCCCTGCGTTGCGCGACGGGGACCCCTTGGTTCGTCCGCAACAGCGATATTCTCCGGGATCGCGAGCGGAGGCTTCCTTCGCACGTACAGAAGTCCACAGCAATCCGCTGATCCAGGTGGCGGTTGACTACCGACCCGATGCGGCCGCCAGGTACAGGCGGCCAAGGCTTCAACTCCTGGACGCGAGGTAAGTTGAGATGTTTCTTCCGTTTCAGGACCGCCAGGATCAAGAATAGGACCACGAAGAGACTTTGACTTTTCCCTACGGTTTCCCCTTTACCGTTCTTTGTCCTAGCGTCTCTCTAGAGCCACAGTGCTAAAACTGACTTAACCCAAACTCCTACCTCGTCGAAAGCGTTTGTGCCGCGGCCAAAACACGGCTACCCCCGGGGATTAACGAGTCGGCGAAGAAAGAAGAGCGCCCGAAGATAAGCCTTTGCCGACGGGGCTTGCCAGGACAGGAGGAGGTTCCTCGAGCCGCCGGCATCGGCCGCAATTGTGGTTGAGGCTGACCGGAGAAGGGAGGTGTCCACGCCTACAGCAATGAAGTGGGTAAACAGAAATAGTCCCTCTCGACCCCGCTCATCCGAGGTCATTTATCCAGCCAAGGATAGTGACGCGGAGGGCTCTCTTCGGGCTGTTAACATCGAGTATCAGTAGTGTGTGTGTGTGCAAGTGTCCTTTGGCAAGTTATTCATCAGGTCCTTTGAGCATTTTACTAGTGTTAGCTGCCACTACACCTAGTAATTCTTCGCCTGTGCAACGCCATTTCTCACAATATCTATCCGACAACTATCTTCGACAAAGTGCTTCGTCAGTGCTACGTTATTTTCACCGCCTATTTCTACCAATATATCTTCACTTCGCCTGTGCTACGTTATTTTCACCGCCTATATCAATCCACGCTTCCATATACCAGTGCTTCGCCTAATTTCTCCATAGTTATTCGCCGATTAGTGTTTCTAAACTCTGCCATCGCCCTACAGCCGCGATTTTTCCGTTCTATTTGGAATACAACCCAGTATTCCTGGCGCCCTAACCATCCGTATTATCCATACGTTTTTTCCCACCTCGTTTCTGGACTCCAAGATAGGAACCCGGACCGCCAACACCTATGAGATCGCCGTAAACGTTTCTTGCGACACGCCGTCGCGAACCAGTACAACCGACAAGCCCGTCAGAAAGCAAACCAAGGCGATATTTAATTTCGTTTACACGCGGCATTTAAGATGGTGATCTAAGACCTGCTATGATTTTTTTATATCTCCGAAATTCAATAAAAACGTTTAGTGATTTTTTATTGAAAATCTGATACGGTGTTATTAATCAGGACTCCTCAGAACCCCTATGTGTGTAATATTAACAAAAACTGTACAGAATATTTTCTTCCGCTTGTTCTGATCCTACTACGGCAACCTAAGACCTGCTATTTCTTTTACCCCCGAAATTTAATCACCATGATAAACGCCGTGGTAGGATTAGAAATAGCGGTTTTCGATGACATTTAAATCAAAAAAATATTTGTTGCGTTATTTTGAAAAATAAAGGTTTTATGAATTTTTACAAAAATAAAACTTTAAGAACGTGTAGAGAAAACACTCTGTATAGTTTTGTTCAAATTTTACACATAGGGGTTTTGAGGGGTCCTGATTATCACCATCTTATCAAATTTTAAATAAAAAAAGTCGCTAAACGTTTTTATTGAATTCGGGGTATATAAAAATCATAGCAGGTCTTGGCAGTTTGCAAAAAAGTTAAAAAAAATTGCTGCCTCACCTAAAAATTTCCAAATCGGCTCTTTAATTTTGGTGAAATATTTATTTTTTAATTTTATTAAAAACCAACAAACTAATAAGTTTTTAATAAAATTTTAAATAACTCGACAAAGTTACATCTAATATGTGAATAAATATATTTCAGAAAGATTAAAGACGGTAATTGGAAATTCATAGATGAGAGCGAATTTTTTAACTTTTTTCGCAAACTGTAAAAAGGTTCTCCTTATTAAAAAGTTGTCTATATGGCCACAGTACATATATCCTAATGTTTGGTTTGGGTTTTATGTCTGGTTATTAAGATATGACATACCAGAAGTCTCACCGGACGCCGCTGCTGGATATTTTTAAAGAAAAAAATGATCCAACACTGATTTTTATAAAAATAAAAATTACTTTTAAATTCATTGTTTAATTTAGAACGTCTCGTTGGGCTGCTACCACCTTGCAAGGAACTGATGAGATGTCCTCTTGCCTTTCAAGACTACTATAGTGTTTGCAGTTGACAGGACAGAGTCTCCTAGAAAGGGCATCTGCATTTCCTGTTTTCTGCCGGCTCGATGTTCAACAACAAAGTGATATTTTTGCAGCCGTTCCAGCCATCTGACCATCTGTCCTTCGGGGTTTTTATACTATAGCAGCCATTTAAGCGAAGCGTGATCCGTTCTTAGGAGAAATTCTTGGCCATACACGTATTTATGGAAGTGTTCTAGGCTCTTGGGAAAGAACTCCGCCAATTTCAATGTTGCTTGCGTCCGTGTCTACTATAAATGGTTGTCCAGGTATTGGATATGTTAAAATCGGGGTAGTGCAGGGGGACTCTTTCGGCGTTTCAAAGGCTTGCTGATATCTCGGAGTCCATTCGAATGAAATATTGTCTTCTGTGAGTTTATGAAGAGGAGTTTAGCAATGTCTGAGAATTCTTTGACGAATCCTCTGTAGTATGTGCATAGGCCGAGAAAAGTTCTAACTTGATGCTTGTCTTTAGGAACCGGCCAGTTCTGTTTTGTCCGGGTCTGTTTTCACACCGTTTGGAGTAATAATGTGGCCTAGGTATCTAACCTCCTTCTGGAACAGACTGCATTTCTTCGGGTTCAGTTTCAGGTTTGCTGCTTTCAACTTTTTGAACACTTCGGACACGTTCTTCAGGTGTTCTTGGAGAGCGTCCCAGTACCACCACGTCGTCCAATTAAATCAAGCAGGTCTCCGAATGCAGGCCATGAAGTACAGTTTCCATCAATCGTTCAAAAGTGGCCGGAGCATTGCATAAGCCAAATGGCATTACATTGAACTGCCATAATCCATTTCCAGTAGTGAACGCTGTCTTTTCTTTGTATCTGGGCTGACTTCAACTTACCAATATCCACTCTTTAAATCCAAAGTGGAAAATCATTGCGCACCGGCCAAGGTGTCCAAGGTGTCCAAGGTGTCCAAGGTGTCCAAGGTGTCCAGAGTATCGTCAATTCTTTGTAGTGGTAACGTCATTTAATTTTCTGTAGTCCACACAAAATCGGCTGGAGCCGTCTTTCTTCTTGACCAGGACTACAGAAGTAGCCCAATGACTCTGAGATGGCTCTATGGTGCCTTGGTTTTGCATCTCAATTAACATCAGGTTAACTTCTTCTTGCTTGGCTAGTGGAAGTCCTCGTTGTGGCTGCTTTATAGAAGACGATCAACCAGTATCCATTCGAAGATTCACTACATTAGTTCTCCCAAAGTCGCCTGGTTTAAGTGCAAACACCTCTTCATTCTCACTTAGCAACTCTTCCAATTGCTCCACCTCTACCTCTGTTAATCTTTCTTTGGCCCTGTCCACGATGTCCCTGAGACATTCTGGTAGACTGGACATAATTGGTTCCTTCTCGGTTTCATTGATTTCTTTGAGTGTTCTGACAATGGTAACAAGTTGACAGACTCCTAATTCAGTTCCCTTTGTAATTTTCTGTGGAAAGTTTTTAGGTTAACTATCCGTACCGTTTTCGTTTTCTCAGGTTTAATCAGGGTACGTCCGGTGACTATAAGACTTACTGAACAAATTCGGGTTACTAGATTACACCACTCCTACACTCCAAGACATTTCCCCATCGATAACTGTAGCAACCAAGTTTTCGGCCTGCGCACGTAGTACCATATCTTCTTTAACACACAGTGTTACTCTCAATGATGTTCGTTAGCACTACTTCTTCACCCAGTATCCGTAGCGTTCCAGCATTCAGATCTAAGTTCACTCCCTTCGCTCGTAGTAAGTCTAGTTCTAGTATGACATTATCAGATATATCTGCCACCAGAGCTCTATGCTTGAATTTGACGTCTCCTAATTCTACTTCAAGCTCGCATTCCCCCTTGACTGGCAATTATTGTTCATTGGCTGTTGTGAGGACATATCTGGCCGAACAATAGTTCTTGCCGCACCAGGCGCCATAGGGAAAATACGACCAAAAATAATGCCCTCTACTAGCAAGGAGTTAGAGTTGTGGATACGTGACAACGTAATTTCTTCTCGTGGGGCATGGTAGGAGGACGCAGCTGCCTTTTGCCCCGTCAAACCCGCTGACCCTAGTTTTTCTGTGCAGCTGCCGCTTGGGTGTCGCGCTTTTGCTGATCCGCGACTGGGACCCTACACTGTCCCTTTAGATGTCCTGTCTGTCCACAGTTCCAGCATTGAAGAAGGCGATCTTTTCGACTATCAGATTGTTCTTTGGCCTAGTAGTTGGGCTGAGCTTATCAATAATCTCCTTCATCGTCTTTATTATGTCTCCATTTGTCATACTATCGCTGTTATTTCTGATAGCCCGCGCTTTAACATATCTACCCTATGCCATTTTTGCTGCCACGAATTCCAGTGCATGCGAAAGGGCATCATTCAAAGTTTTAGATCTAGCGAGTCGTAGTACCTGCTGGGTTTCGCAATCTCTTAGACCATCAGTAAAAACTTGGATGTAAAGTTGACGGGGCTGTTAGATAAGCCAATCGAACCAGTCGGGCAACGTCTATCTCAAAATGTTGTAAATTCTCTCCACTTTGTTGGTGACAATTTTTCAATTGTGCCTGGTACACTTGCTGCAGGTGCTTATCTCCACATCTCATTTCCATATGCTGTTTTAGAATGGCATAGTCATTCTGCTGCCCAGCAGGAACTCTTTGTAAGACGTCAAAAATTTCCCCTCGTAGAGCAACTATCATAACAGTAGCCTCTGAGTTCGGATAACAGATACTTCTGATTTGATTACGCCCTCCTTTCTTATTTTGTCTAGCTTATGTCGAAGATCTTCGCAGGTTTCTCTAACCATGTTTATCTCTTCGTCTATTTCCTTTTTTTGAGCTAACAGTTTCTCTTCTACTTGTGTTTCCACTTTATGAGACTGCTTCTCTAGTTTTTCTACTAGTGTATTCTTCAATTTTTGTAACTTTATCTGCATTTCCTTCGTCTGGTCTCTCATTTCCTGTTATACTGTCTGTATCTGATCTTTTATTTTATACCCTTGCTCTTCTAATTTCTTTTCTAATTTCTCCTGCATTTCTTTCGGCTGGTCTCTCATTTCTGGTTATATTGTCTGTATCTGATCTTTCATTTTATGCCCTTGTTCTTCTAAATTTTCTTGCATTGTCTTCGTCTGGTCTTCTATTTTATGCCCTTGCTTTTCCAACTTTTCTTGCATCATACGTCTTTGTTCTTGCATCGTTTGCATCATTTATAACAGTTTCGTCAGTTGTGCATTCATATTGACTTGACTTCTATTTACAGGCATAGACTTCATTTTCTTTGGAAAGTTCTAGAATGCCCACAAATGTATTTGTAAATATCACCGTTGACTTCCTGACAATGAAACGAGTGCAGTGATATGCCACACTTGGGTCTTTGTCGTACTCCCGTACAAAATTCTAGAATGTTCGAGATTGTCCTTTGCAAATACCACCGTTCACTTCCTTACGCCACGAAGAGTGCGGTGATATGTCACACATGGCTCTTTGTCTCAATCCCGTACAAAGTTCTAGAATGTTCGAGTTCGTCCTACGCAAATACCAACGTTCACTTCCTTACGTCACGAAGAGTGCGGTGATATGTCACACTTGGGTATTTGTCTCACTGCCATATAAAGTTCTAGAATGTTCGAGATTGTCCTTCGCAAATACCACCGTTCACTTCCCTAAGTCACGACGACTGCAGTGATATGTCACACTTGGGTCTTTGTTTCACTCTCGTATAAATTTCTAGAATGTTCGAGATTTTCCTACGCAAATACCACTGTTCACTTCCTTAAGTCACGGCGAGTGCGGTGATATGTCACACTTGGGTCTTTGTTTCACTCTCATATAAAGTTCTAGAATGTTCGAGACTGTGCTTCTCGAATAACACCGTTCACCCACGCACAGGGTTCCAGAAAGTTCTTCAAACTTCCACTTAAATCAACTCACGCACAGGGTTCCAGAAAGTTCTTCAAACTTCCACTTAAATCCACTTACACACAGGGTTCCAGAAAGTTTTTCAAACTTCGAGAGTTAAATCCCACTTTTGCCACCAAAGATTCCCAATCCGACTTTTTCTTTTACCGGAAAAACAAATAGTTAATTAATCACTTATCTATTAACTACTCTGTACACTACTGAATACTAATTACAGCTCAACTAAACACTATTTCACTTTGAAACTCCAGGAAATTTCCAACTAAACACTCCAATTTCAAGACTAATTCAAGACTGACTGACTCGGCCGTTTATTCTTCTTTTATAGACTAAACGAATATCCAGGTAATTTCTAGTACCTCTAGATCCATTTCTTGATTCTCATCGTTTCTCCATATTCCAGTCGCGCCTCGATACACGGCATTATTTTATTTGTTTACCAGCATCGCGTAGGGGCGATCGGGGCGATCTAGCGTTTCACGATACCACAGTCGTCGAATTGGGTGCGAGCGGGGCAAATTCTGTGACAATATATCCTCAACTTATATAAGTTAAGGAAAAACTTTTTAGGGTTGCAGTCGAAAAACATTGAAAAAAGGCCAAAAAAGAAAGAACACTCTTCGTTAAAACATCGAGCTTTCGGAAATGTTTATTTCCTTTATCAAGATACTCTACAATAAATTTTTTAATATTAAAATAAAAAAAGTTAATTAATGATAAAAATACTTACTAACATGAGATTAGATTGAAAAGAGGCTTCATATTACACAATAGAGCTAGTGAAAACATTGATGATTGTTAAACAATTTTGAGATATTTAAAAATATTTAAAATCGAAATGTATGTAAAAACAAGCACAGAAAACAATTTCAACCGGTGGCTTTAGTCGCGTACGGTCTACTAATAATTTGAATTGAAAGAAGTGACAAATACTAGATAGTTGGGGGAAAAGGAATACTAGCTATGCTACCAACCTAGAAACTGGCGGTTGAGTTGAGTTGAGCGAGGTCTATTTGATTGCATTTTTATTGTGCTCTTCAAAAGTTGTCTAAAAGTGGTGTATTTGTGTGTTTTAAATTGACCTCACCACTGGTCTGCAATTGCATTGTGTACCTAGTGACTGATAGTGTTTATAGGCCAGAATTTTTTGGTTTATATCGATATTGATAAAGTGATAGCAGTTAATCGCAGCAGTGTTTACTGTTTTTATTCTATGCTGAACGGACGTTGAATATTTGTCTATAATCATGCAAGATCCTAATCAAAGCAAGATAGATATTTCTACCAACTGCACTAGATGCAAGAATCCGGCACGTAGTGGTATTAAATGTATACGCTGCGGTATAGTTTCACACAAAAGTTGCTTGAAGTTACTAAAAAATGTGAAATTTCTTGACGACGACACAGTTGTGTGTTGTTCCGAATCAGGGGATGTACAAATTAATCATCACCATAATCCTACTGCAGCCTCTGATGAAAACGATGGTCTAGTTGAGATTTGGTTCGATGTAATGAAACTGAAGTTATCTTACTTGGAAGAGATCATCACTCAGAAAGATATGATTATTGCCAATCAAAGCATAGCTATTAAATCCCTTACTGTTTTTTGTTACAAACGACTTAATGATAACTAATGGACAGACCACCTCTGGTTTGCATGTACAATCTCCGGCATGTTCTGTGATTCACATCAATGTACAAAGTATTGCAAACAAAGTTGATCTATTAAATGATTATTTTGAGGATAATAAATTCGATATTTTTTGTGTGTCAGAGCACTGGCTTAACCTTAACAATCTAAGGAAAGTAAAATTGACTAATTTCACTTTGGTTTCTGCCTTCTGCATGTCTAATATTGCTCACGGAGGAGTGGCTATTTTTGCCTCTAATAATATAGTAGTGAAATCCATTGATATTGGTAAATTTTGTGTGGAGCAACATGCTGAATTCTGTGGCGCAGAGATTAAAGCTGCAAATTGTGCTGTAATTTCTGTGTACAAATCATCAAGTCATGGTAATTTTGCGTTGTTTAAGAAAAAAGTTATTAGTTTATTGGACTGTTTGTCAGTTAAATATAAATATTTTGTTCTTACTGGAGACTTCAACTTGGACATAATGGGTAACACAGAATATGCTAGAGATTTTCAAAACGTCCTTAGTATGTATGGTTCTCAATGTTATATTACTACACCCACTAGAGTTACTAATAGCACTAGTGCATGTCTCGATAATGTTATCTGCAATATGCGTCCTGAAGATATTATAGCGGGAGTCTGTGATCCTGGTATTTCTTGTCATTTGTCTGTCTATATTTTACTGGGAAAAGTACAGAAAAAGGCTGGCTGTCTGGGCTCTGATTTCAGAAGAATATTTGGTAAAAATAATATCGATAAATTTGTAACCAATGTTGGCACCATTGATTGGTACGGGATGGCTTGTTACAACTCAGATAAGTTGTCGAAGTTACTATTGGATCAATTGACTATGCAGATTGATATCCCTATAAAAAAGTTAAAAATAGTAATATCGGTAGGAATTGGTATTCAGATAGTCTTCGTGAAATGAGGTCGGAATTACATAAAAGTAAATGTAGATTTGATATTTCTAAGTCCCAAAATTAAATTATACAACACTTCGTAAACGATACAGACGGTCACTCAAAGAAGCCAAATCTAATTATTATGCAAATTCCATTTTATCCTCTGACAACAGGAGTAAAACTATTTGGAGCATAGTTAATCGTGAAATCTCTTCTCCATCTAATTCTTTGACTTCTACACTATTCCCCATGGATTTTAACATTTTTTTTACCTCAGTATCTGAAGCTATTGTTAAGACAATTTGCACATCTAATGTATTTCCCAATCATTTCTTAACCAATGTGTCTAGCCCATCAAATTCTTTTTATATGCCTCCTATCTTAGAATCTGATGTTAGAGGCGATCTTAAAACTAAAAAACTCAAGTTGTTTGGATTTTTACGAACTCAATAGTCATGTCATTAAAGCTTCCGTTAATCATCTTGTTATGTCCCTTTCAGTTCTTTTTAACAAATGTGTTATAGAAGGTTTTTGGCCCAAAGACTTGAAAATAAGTAAAATCATTCCCATATTTAAGAAAGGAGATGTAGATTTAC
The DNA here is from genome assembly GCA_037114965.1 of Monochamus alternatus. Taxonomy (NCBI): domain Eukaryota; kingdom Metazoa; phylum Arthropoda; class Insecta; order Coleoptera; family Cerambycidae; genus Monochamus; species Monochamus alternatus. The sequence continues at coordinate 42,472,870 of CM073428.1, read as the reverse complement.
CGGACAATTACAGACCGATTGCAATTGTACCGATCATCTCAAAAATTGTTGAAATTATAATCAAGGAGAGACTTACTGTTTATTTGGATACCAGAAATATAATTTCTATGTCACAGTTTGGTTTTCGTAGAGGTGTCTCTACAGTCAAGGCATTGTTAGAGTTATTGGACAATATAGTTGAGGGTTTAGAGGAAGGAGTCCCTACTCACGCAGTACTCTGTGACCTGACAAAAGCGTTCGATTGCGTTAATACAGAGATTCTTCTTTTGAAATTGGAACATTATGGCATACGGGGGAATGTCAAAAATTTATTTCAATCATACCTATTTAATCGGTCTCAGTTTGTTAGTTTCAATGGCAACGTGTCTGGTGTGAAGGATATATCCTCTGGTGTCCCACAAGGATCTGTCTTGGGACCTTTACTGTTTCTATTGTGTATTAATGAACTTCCTTCATCATTAGGTAATATCAATTGCGTACTTTTTGCAGATGATACAACGCTGTTCACCAAAAGTGATCCGGCTTTGATCCAGGAAGGTCTTGATAGGGCTAAAGTATGGTTTGATACAAATAAACTAAAACTTAATGAGTCTAAAACTAAAAGTATAATGTTTAGTTCTGATCGCTGGGTGGATAAATCGGAGCCAGTGCGCTTGCTTGGTGTGTGTCTTGATACTGGTCTGAGTTGGAAGGAGCATATTGACACTCTCTCTGCAAAACTTTCCACACAGATTTTCCTTATGCGTCAGCTGAGATCATGCCTAGATAGCAATGCCATGAGAATCATCTACTTTGCCTTGAGCACAGCGTGCTGTCGTATGCCATTGTACTTTGGGGCAATGCATCGATAGCACTAAAAATTTTTCATTTACAGAAAGTAGCAGTCAGAATTATAGACTCTGCTCCATATGGAACGCATTGCAGACCACTCTTTAAGAAGTACAAGATTTTACCCATGCCTTGTATATTTATATTGGAAAGCCTACTTATTATACATAAAAATGTCAATAACCTATCTTCACATGAGGATAGGCATAATTATAATACCAGGCAGCGGTGAAATCTTGTCCCTACATTTTCTAGACTTAGGATGACTCAACTTAATAAAATTGATCTCAATCTATACAATAAATTTATAAATTATCATAGCCATACTGATGTGAAAGTAATGACTTACAACTCCTTTTATAGGTTGGCTAAACATTTTTTTATTAATCACTGCTTTTATAGTATAGATGAGTATTTTCAAGTCACATAAGTATTATTTATATGTTTGCTGTGTGTCATGTATTCTGTTGTTTGTGTTCTATTATACAAATTTATTTATTATTTTACTTTTTGACTGCCAGTTTTAAACTGGTGACTATATATTTTTTTAATGAATTATTGTATTGACATAAATAGTATTATTTATATGTTTGTTGTGTGTCATGAATTCTGTTGTTTTTTTTATTTTTACTTTTTGATTGCCATATTTAAACTGGTGACTATTATATAATATTATTATTATTATTATTATTATTATTATTATTATTATTATTATTATTATTATTATTATTATTATTATTATTATTATTATTATTATTGTTATTTTTAATGTATGTAAATGGGTTCACAGCGAAACTTGTTTGAAATTGGATAAACAATGGTTCTCTGCTAATAAGCTGAAACTTAATGTCTCAAAAACGCAGTACTTAACTTTCACCTGTGATAAACTGGCTGACAGATCTGTCACAGCAAAGCTACTGGGCCTTACGTTCGACCCCAGTTTAACATGGTCTCCTCATATCGACAGTCTCTGTTCAAGCCTTTCGTCACAAATTTTTGCTATGAGACAATTGAGGCCTTTTGTTGATGATAATGTTATGAGGATAGCGTATTTTTCACTTTTCCATAGCCATAGCCATAGTGCTAGTTCTGCTTATAAAGCATTCATATTGCAGAAGGCTGCTGTGCGTCTCGTAGCTGCGGCAACATATTGTGCTCCCAGCAGAGACATATTTAAAAAATATAGGATTTTGCCCTTGCCATGTATATATCTCCTAGAATCTCTATCTTTGATTCACAATAATTTTCAGAACTTTAAGACGCACTCTGATGTTCATAATTATGATACCAGGCAAGGGCCTAATTTGATTGTCCCATTCTCGCGCATAAATGCATCGAAGCATAATAAGTTGCCGCTAAATTTATACAATCTTGTTTGTAATCATTTCAAAGATAGGAATGTTAAAGGCATGCCTCCTAGCACGTTTCATAGATTTTTAAAAACTTTCTTATTGGATCAGTGTTTCCCTTCTATTGAGGATTTCACTGTTTATTTCTTTTATAACTGCACTGTTTGGTGTTTTGTATCTGTTCTACCACACTAATATTATTTTTCATGTTGTGATTTCATCGTACATATATTTACTTTCTTCAGTTGTGACAATAAATGTACTGTAATGTATATAAGGCTGTCAATAAACTACTCTATACTCTATTATTATTATCATTATCATTATCATTATCATTATCATTATCATTATCATTATCATTATCATTATCATTATCATTATCATTATCATTATCATTATCATTATCATTATCATTATCATTATCATTATCATTATCATTATCATTATCATTATCATTATCATTATCATTATCATTATCATTATCATTATCATTATCATTATCATTATCATTATCATTATCATTATCATTATCATTATCATTATCATTATCATTATCATTATCATTATCATTATCATTATCATTATCATTATCATTATCATTATCATTATCATTATCATTATCATTATCATTATCATTATCATTATCATTATCATTATCATTATCATTATCATTATCATTATCATTATCATTATCATTATCATTATCATTATCATTATCATTATCATTATCATTATCATTATCATTATCATTATCATTATCATTATCATTATCATTATCATTATCATTATCAATATCATTATCATTATCATTATCATTATCATTAATCATTATCATTATTATTATTATTATTTGTGGAAAGAGCAGAGACACTGGGATCAGACCTATCCAGTCCAGTACTAAAAATTAATTTATTAAGAAGTCTTTCCGGCTAAGAATTATTTAGCAAAACAACCCTCAACTCCCTTAACGAGTCTTCTTTATATAATGGATGTATTAACTTGCACACTATGTTTGAGTGCCAATACCAGATTTATTTTTATTTTATAATTGTGATATGAGTGGAAATTCAAGTATCTACCACTACTCATCGGTTTCCTATACCATTTAGTGCGCAAAATATTATTTGGGCCACGTAAAACAGTCATGTCCAGGAAGGGGATACTATTATTCTCCTCTTTCTTTGATGTGAACTGGATATTGGCATCATAATTATTGAAAATGTCGAGGACGTAATCGACTTTGTCGTGAGGAATTGCTAACAATAAGTCATCTACGTAATGCTTAACGAAAGGGATATTAAAAGGTATATTTGCCAAACAAGATCTAACCAGATCATCCAATACAATCGAAATCATCATGGCGTCCGGGTCAAGTGGAACTGTAAATGGTGTCCAGTGCAAACGCTGCAAATCAAAAGTAGTAAACGGTTTAAAATGCAAACACTGTTCAAATTACTTTCATACAAGTTGTGCAAATGAAATGCAAATGATGTGGAAGTAAAAACAACCGGTACAAATAAAAACACCGGCAATAATATTTATATTTCAAACAAGCAAGTATCAGCTGATTTGATGAAAATTCAAACACAGATTAAATGTAACGACATAATAAATCTTGACAATGAGGAACAGTTGAATAGAGTATCAAACGCTTGTACATCTGCAGCCGAGAAAGGGAATGGAGAATGGCAAAATGTTACTAGCAGAACACGTAGGAGACACACAATTGTAGGGAAAAAGATAGATTCTTCTATTAAAGGAGTGCCAAAGATGACATCTTTGCATGTGTGCAGGTTGAGGGTTGGCACAACTTTGTCAGAATTGAGAGAATTGTTGAAATTAAGTTTTCCTGAGGTAACATGCGAGGCAATTACATCGAGGAACCCAGAGTTGTATTCATCGTTCAAGGTGAATATTTACGAGGAACATTTTAGACGGGCCATGAATCCAGATGTCTGGCCAGAGGGCACCTGTGTCAGTAGCTTTTTTCACCCACGGGCGAAAAAGACTGCAGTCCAGTGATGTTTAAACCAAACATTTTGTTATTGATGTACAAAGTTTAAACAATGAGTCGATCTGTTTTTTGGAAGAATATGTATGTAGTTTTTATGTTGATATACATTTTTTATGTTTCTTGGAAACACATGCTAAAGTTGACAACATTAATGCTAAATATATCAAAAATTATTTACTGATAAGTTCGTATTGTAGAAGTTTTAAAGAAAAAGGCGGAGTTGCAATTTTTGCAAAGAATACTCTTTCTAATATAATTAATATCGATATAAAACATTTCTGTGTTCAACAGCATTTCGAAATGTGTGGGATTAAATGTAAGAAGGGTCACATAATAACAATTATTTTAACATGCTACAGATCCCCCAGTGGAGATATAAAAATCTTTTTTGATAAGATCTATGATGTTCTAGAATTGCTATTTAAACCTTACATAAATATTATATTGAATGGTGATTTTAACTTGGACTCAACAGTGGGTTCTAGAAATTTTAAAAAGTTATGTAATTTGTTGTCTAGTTTTAATATGAAACCTATGGTAAGATGGCCAACCAGGGTTACTAAGTGTACCGCAACAACTATTGACCATATATTTACTAATAGTTTAGAAAATAGTTTTGTTTGGGTAGAGAATAATATCATTTCTGATCACAGAAGTTACAAGAGATTAATATGGTGCCAGTAAGAGCAAAAACGTCTAAATCACAATATAAAAGAAGTTTTAATGACATCGCAATTAATGGATTTCATGACTCGCTCAGTGGGGAGAATTGGTTTGATATTTATGAGATGCATGACATAAATAAAGCTTTTGACTGCTTCTTCGATACGTTTATTTATTATTTTAATATAAGTTTTCCTTATCGTAGGTATTTCAATAATAATATTGCGTATGATAAAGGGTGGGTGAATGACGTCGTTAAAAATTCCAGTATGGAACTAAAAGATTTTCATATCTTAAAAATGGCACACCCCGAATTAACAAAAATTTACGACTATAAAAAAAAATGACATAGTATATTTGTGCAAGAAGTAAAAAAACAATATTTCCAAAATAAAATTATGAATTCAAATAATGTAGTTAAAGCAGCTTGGAGTACAATAAACGAAGTCTCTGGTAAAACTAAACAACAAAAAAATATTTGTATAAAAAATGGCGTGGAAAAAATTGACGACCCGGTAATTGTTGCCTCGATGTTTTGTGAGTTTTTTAAGAATGCACCTTAAGAAATAATCAATAATATAAATACAACAGGTAGTACCCATTTTCCTGGAATTTCCAGCTTAGAGTTTTCAAATTCTTTATTTTTAGAACCATTCACTTGTGAGGAATTGTTAGCTTGAAATGAAAAGTAAAAAACAAGCATTCGGCTGGCCCTGATCAGATACCAGCATTTGTTATTAAAAAAATAATGGATTCAATTATACAACCTTTAACTTACATGATAAATTTATCATTCGAAACAGGCAAGTTCCCCGACTGTCTAAAAATCAGTAAAGTAATACCAATTTATAAGAAAAACGATCAAGAAGATTTGCAAAACTATAGGCCGGTTACAGTACCATTAATAGTATCGAATACACCGGCCACGAGATTGATTTCGATAATACCAAGGTACTAGCAAGAATGGAGCATAAGGCAAAAAGAATAATTAGAGAAGCCATCGAAATTGAAAAACATCCTCAAAATCTCAATACACGTGACGATACCCAAAGATTACCAACAGCTTGGAAACCTGTCCTGGAAACCAAGAAGATCAATAAACCAGTGATACGCAACGCTGAGAGTAGGCCAAGCAGAACACAAGAACCCACAGTACCATTAAACGCAAGACCCGTGACGCGCAGCCATGCGAAGAAAACCACATACCGGAACGAAAGCACAGTATATAACTCACCAAGTGGACAAACATCTTCCAATAAGCCGAACGTAGTAACGCGAAACAGAAGTAAGAAGACCTGAAGATGGTAAATGAGATTTTACCGAAACGTTGTCAAACAAATGGTTCTTTTGAAGACCATGCAGATTCATCGCGGAAAGGAACCCGGAGAAATTTTATAACATATATCCTAATATTTAGTTTGGGTTCCATGTCTGGTTATTGAGATATGACATACCAGAAGCCTCACGGGACGCCACTGCTGGATATTTTTAAAGAAAAAAATGATCCAACATTGAGTTTTATTAAAATAAAAATTAATTTTTAATTCATTGTTTAATTTTGAAGTGAAAAGGTCTCTCGGTTTTTTTCTTACACCATTTTCCAGGAAAAAAATATAATCAGTTTATAATCCGGTTTCAATAATTTAAAAAATAGCAGAAATTATGTTTACTGCGAGTAGTAATAATTTTTTGTAATAAAATTGGTACAAAAAAACTAAGTGCATAATTTCTGGTATTTTTCAAATCATTGAAACAGGACTTCTGTTTGAGTTTAAAAAAGATGCCTACAGATGGCGCAACTATGAACTTAACTGCCATACACTCTGGCGGGCGGGATACTGTCGTATCACGCTGTGAAAAGGTCAGTCGAGTTTAGTTTAAGCAGCGGTTGGCACTAGTTAGGGTGCTCGCTATTGTAATAATTACATGCATATTTGTATATTGTTAGTTATATTACAGTCCACTTAGTTAATATAAAGTTATTGGAACAAATGTATCTTGTAAACAGTTAATAAACGCTCATTATTAGCTGTATCTCAGTTTTTGTTAAGAAAAGACACGCAGAGCAAACCCAGCTCTCAACAAGTTGGTCATCCGAGCCCCATTCATAGATTGAACCACAACTGCATTTAGGAAGACTTCATACACTTACGTAAACTTCAACACAACATCCACACGCAGGAACTCCAAAAATACACGAGAACAAAGAAAACTACATTCACTTCAAAATCGTAAGTCACCATCCTTTTATACCTACTTACTTTAACCTCATTGTTTATTATTGTGACAAAGAACAGAAAATATCTTATAAATATGCCTCAAACCGACGGTGAAGCAACTCTAATATTAAAACGCGGGCAGCTCAAGGCTCAATTAACTAGGTTTCAAAATTTCCTAAATACATTTGACGCTGAAAATACTAGTCTATCCGAAGTAGAAACTCGCCTAGCAAGAATTAGTGATATTTTAGACAAATACGAGGAAATTCAGTATGAATTAGAGTTATTACAGGGTGATATACAAAACGAAGAACGTCAATCTTTCGAAAACACATTCCACAAAATTTGTGCCGTAGCTAAAGATCTATTACGAAACAACCCTCAAAATGACAATACACAAGTTAATGCACCATCTAGTTCTACGATGAATAATGCGCAAACTACTAACATACAAAATCAAATTAAATTACCACAAATAAATTTGCCAGATTTTCACAGACATTACGATCAGTGGGTCACATTTCATGACACTTTTACAAACATAGTTCACAACAATAACCAGTTATCAAATATACAGAAGTTCTATTATTTGCAGTCCTGCTTGAAAGGAGAGGCTTCACAAATCATTCATTCATTAAATATTTCTAACGATAACTATGAAATAGCTTCGTCTTTATTAAAAGAGCGATACGAAAACAAAAAACTCATAATAAATTCACACATAAAAGCGATTTATGATTTAGCTCCTACAAGAAATGAATCTTGTTTACAGTTTAGAAAATTATTAGACAATTTTAATAAGAATTTTCGCGCGTTGACAGCTTTAGGGCAGCCGACGGATAAATGGGACACGCCTATAATTTTTACCCTAACATCAAAATTAGACATAACATCAAAAAAAGAATGGGAGCAACACATAAACAAGAACACGGTAGAAAACATTACTATTAAAAAACTAACAGAATTTTTAGCGCAGCGTTGTCAGTTACTCGAGACCGTAGAAAATAAAAACAAATTTGTTAAAACTAATAATTCACGCGAAGACAAAAGTTACTCACATATTGCTACCCAAAGTTTCACATGTGTATTTTGTAAACAAAATCATTTTAATTACAATTGTGAAAAATTCTCCAAGATGCCGGTTACGCAAAGATTAGCTGAAGTAAAGAAAAACAAACTTTGTATAAATTGTTTACGTCCCAATCATTTCAATTACGAGTGCAGAGCTAGTAACTGTAGACAATGCAATAAAAAACATCATACGTTACTGCATAATCCTGAATATCGCAAGTCAAATACAAATTCTGAAACAAAAACAGAGTCAAATGAAAGTCGATCAAGTTCCGAAAACGCGGAGACTGCAACAACCGCGGTAGCTTGTACAACGACGTCGGCATCGGTTCCTCAAAGCCCATGCTTGTCTCTCACCGCTAGCGATAGAAAAAAACCGCACAAGTGTTGTTGGCTACTGCTAATATAAACATTGCCGATTTCGAGGGTAATAAAATTGAATGCCGCGCACTGTTAGATAGCGGTTCACAAGCAAATTTTATCACGCAATCGTTAGCTAAAAAATTAAATTTAAAAAATGTAAAGGTTCAGATTCCAGTGGCGGGTGTAAATGAATCACTAAGCAATATTTCAACGCAAATTGAAACAACAATTTTTTCACTAGACAATCGATACAAAGCAAAGGAAACGTTTTTAGTGGTCAATAAGATTACCGACGATTTACCTCAAATTTCATTCGATGTATCAAAATTACAATTACCAAGTGATATAAATCTAGCGGATGAAAATTTAAACGAACCAGGTCCAATCGACTTACTTTTAGGTGCAAATATATTTTTCAGTATTTTATGCGTCGGGCAGATTAAATTAGGCAAAAATAGCCCCGTGTTGCAAAAAAACAAGACTCGGCTGGATACTGTCCGGTTCGCTTAGTTTAGAAAATAACACACACCCGGTTGTTTGTAACTTAGTAGTATCGAATAACGACTTACACGATCAGGTTAAGCAATTTCGGGCTCTTGAAGAAATTAACACAGAACATAGTCGAACACGGGAAGAACGCGAATGCGAAGAATATTTTATGCAAACGTTTAGACGCGAATGTGATGGGCGATTTGAAGTAAGCTTACCGTTTAAAGACAATGTAACAAATTTGGGAGATTCAGAAGATACGGCAATTAAACGATTTCAGTCACTCGAAAAACGATTACGACGCGACGACAATTTTAAAACACAATACATACAATTTATGAGAGAATATCAAACGCTCGGACATATGAGTGAAATAACTACAAGGGAAGAAGACACCGAAAAATTAAAATATTATCTACCACACCACGGTGTAGTTAAAGAAGGTAGTAAAACAACAAAACGCTTCGTGTAAATCTACGTCGGGGTTGTCACTTAATGACGTCTTAAAAATAGGACCTACTATTCAACGAGATTTATTTGCTATCGCGATCAAAATGAGACAACATAATATTGTATTTATCGGTGACATCGAAAAAATGTACAGACAAATTAATGTTAATCCAGAACACCGAGACTTTCAAAGAATTGTATGACGAGAAAACCCAAATATGGATCTCAAACATTTTAAATTAAATACCATTACGTACGGCACTGCTCCTGCTTCGTTTTTAGCATGTCGCGTACTGTATCAAATAGCCGTAGAAAATGATAAAAAATACCCAGAAGCATGCGAAATAATAAAACGAGATTTTTATATGGACGACCTAATCACGGGCGCAGAAAACATTGATCAGGCTTTAATTTTGAAATCAGAAATTACGAAAATTCTTAACGCAGCAAAATTACCATTACGGAAATGGTGCTCTAATCGTCACGAATTATTAGAAAATGAAGATGACAACAATATAACTCAATATTGCATATCAAGGAATGAAACCATTAAGGCTTTAGGTCTAGTTTGGAACCCAAATAACGACTATTTTTCCTACACAGTAAACATTTCAACATGTAAAACAATCACTAAACGATATATTTTATCAACTATTTCTAAAATCTTTGACCCTTTGGGGTTAATTGGCCCAACAACTGTTCAAGCTAAGGTCTTATTGCAAAAGCTATGGCAAGCTAACGTTACATGGGATGAATCAGTACCGATTGATTTGTATACCTTATGGAGACAATTTTGTGAGTCATTACACGATTTAAATGCAATAAAAATTCCACGTCAAGTTACAATTCCAGAATATTGCGAAATAGAGCTGCACGGTTTCAGTGACAGTTCGGAACTAGCTTTCGGCGCATGTATCTATATTCGAACTAAGGATTATGATGGCAATTACTTCGTTAAATTACTGTGCGCAAAATCTAAAATTGCGCTCCTTAAGAAAATAACGCTACCACGACTAGAGTTAAACGCAGCTTTATTATTGGTACGATTAACGAACAAGGTCGAAACCTCTTTAGGAATAAACTTTAGTAAGATATATCTATGGTGCGACTCGACTATAGTGTTGAGCTGGCTTAACGCGGAATCAAACACTCAACATTGAACCCCGCGGATATAATTTCGCGCGGATGTAATCCGACAAAATTAAGTAAGAATGACCTCTGGTGGTCGGGACCAGAATTTTTAAAAAATGATATATCGTTTTGGCCTAATTTAAAATTAGTTGCCGCACAAGACTTACCTGAAAAACGTAAAACAATTCAATTATCCTTTCTTACATACAATTTAGATTTTTTGTTTGAAAAATATTCATCTTTTGTCAAAATTCATAGAATATTTACATATGTACTTCGATTTTTACACAACGCTAAACCACATAATAAAGGTAAACTAACAGGCGATATCACAAATGACGAATTAGATCGATCATTAGTACTACTACTAAAAATTGTTCAATATAAATCATTTACCGAAGAAATAAAATGCTTGCAATCGAACAATGGAATCTCTAATTCTAGCAAGTTATTGTCACTTAATATCTTTATTGACGAAAATGGATTGATTAGAGTAGGCGGTCGAATAAAGCAATCCAGTGAACATTTTGATAAAAAACATCAAATAGTTTTGCCCTTTAATCACCCATTAACGAAAATGATAATAGAGTGGGAACATAAACGAATGTTACATGCTGGACAACAAGCAGTCTTAGCCGCAATGCGCCAGAAATATTGGCCTGTCAATGGGAAACGCGCGGTACGAGATGTTCTACGAAAATGTGTCATATGTTTTAAAACTAAACCATCAAATTTCACTCCCTTAATGGGAAATATTCCTAAATCTAGGTTAACCCCAGCAAGACCATTCACTACAGTAGGGATAGATTATGCTGGCCCAATTCTTGTGAAGGATGGCACGTTAAAATCTCGCAAATTAGTTAAAACTTATATTTGCATCTTTGTTTGTTTTTCAACGAAAGCTGTCCATATAGAACTAGCTGGTGACCTTAGTACAAAAACATTCTTAAATTGCTTAAAACGTTTTGTTTCACGCAGAGGTTTATGCAAAGACATTTATAACGATAACGGAACAAATTTTGTTGGGGCGAACAATGAACTAAAATCTATTGTTAAAAATTTAAGAGATTCTATTAAAACCGGTGAAACTCGAGATTTCTTGTTACAAAATTTGATAACCTGGCATTTTAACCCCCCCTTTTCTCCACATCTCGGAGGATTATGGGAAGCAGCGGTCAAATCCGCTAAAATTAATTTAATTAGAGTTGTAGGAAACGCCCATTTAACTTATGAATCATTGTACACTGTTCTCTGTCAAATAGAAGCAGTGCTAAATTCACAACCTCTTATTCCTCTTTCTCATGATCCTGAAGACCTATCCGCTTTAACCCCCGCTCATTTCCTAGTGGGTGACTCTTTGATTGCAATATCTCAGAGAGATGTAACGATCATACCAATAAACCGATTAAGACTTTACGAGCATTTACAGCAGATTGTACAACATTTTTGGAGGCATTGGTCTTCTGAATACTTAACGTCTCTACAGCAACGTACCAAATGGAGAAGAAAGCATCCTGACCTTCATGAGGGCGATCTAGTGTTAATCAAGGACGACAATCAACCTCCCCTCTGTTGGAAACTAGGACGAGTCGCCACTCTTCATCCTGGCAGTGACGGAATCAATCGTGTCGTTAGTGTGTGGACAAACAGTAGTGAAGTGAAGCGTAGTGCGGTACGTTTGTGCAAATTACCTTTAGATGAATGACATTAAATGAATCAAAGACAATAAATATCCATATTATGTTATGTAAATCTCAGGTTGAGATCCTGTTACTGATGTACTATTTATAGTTTTAGTATAGTAATGTTTGTTAAATCATTATTTAAGTTTTATGTTGAATCCTTCCGTTTCAAGGCGGGCGGGATGTTTGAGTTTAAAAAAGATGCCTACAGATAGCGCAACTATGAACTTAACTGCCATACACTCTGGCGGGCGGGATACTGTCGTATCACGCTGTGAAAAGGTCAGTCGAGTTTAGTTTAAGCAGCGGTTGACACTAGTTAGGGTGCTCGCTATTGCAATAATTACATGCATATTTGTATATTGTTAGTTATATTACAGTCCACTTAGTTAATATAAAGTTATTGGAGTAAATGTATCTTGTAAACAGTTAATAAACGCTCATTATTAGCTGTACCTCAGTTTTTGTTAAGAAAAGACACGCAGAGCAAACCCAGCTCTCAACAACTTCCATGCAATGCAATAAATCAAATTTAATTTTTTTACTCGAAAATAGTGAGTCGTAAGTTCCAAATTGAATAAGAAATTCGAAAATAATTTTATTATAAGAAAAATCAGTAAGGAATCATTTTTTCTTTAAAAATATCCAGAGACGTCCCTACCGGTCTACGCCGTGCGTATACGACTGGTGAAACTGAAAACAATATTTTTATTGCAAAACATGTATTTTCGTTAATTGCGACAGCCTGCATAATTTCATTAAAATATTGCGAGCGGAACTTATAACATCATGTAGATCGAAAAATTCAGAATATGCTATATTAGGGAAATATATCACAAATTACTTGTAATATAACCTTAATGTACAATTGAATAAAAATATGTTAAACTATACAGTTGGTATTTTGAGTAAATTAATACCGAAAATAATTAAGAAACATAACGTTGGAACTCATTAAATATGTTCTTACTATTTTAAATATATAGTTTCTCCAGCGTTGTCAAATCGCAGTGCACTACGAAAAGGATGTGGATGTCACAAGCGCGATAGAAAGCGTAAGTTACGTATATTGCAGGATGTCAAAAAAACCACATCATATATTGTGCGGTATAATAAATATACAACAACAGCTTCTGCGTGCTGCCCTCTGTGTAATGTATTGCGGAAGTACAAAAAACGTTAAAACTTACACATGATTTTTTGACATCCTCCCATAACTTCTGTAAAACAATGTAGGGGTCAGTATAAGCAAGTCTACGATGAAAGAGAATATCTTATGAAATGATGTCACAAAGTATGTTGGACAAATCTATATCCAATAATTATTTGAGTATACCGGGTGTTCCTTCTAAGACTTTCAGTGCGAATATCTCAGAAACCATCATAGCCAGTGCGACGAAATTTGGTATACAGACACTAGATGGCGCGTAGAATCTGATGATAACATCAATTTTTATACAGGGTGTTCCATTTTTCAAGAAATCGATTTAATTTTGATTTTTTTGTTGTCAGCCCTGCTAAAACTTGTTTAAATTGAAATATACTTAATTATGAACACATTCTGATAAACATTCAAAAATTTCAAAATTTAACATAAAAAAAACGTTTCCAAAAAGTACCCAAATTTCATTGTTTTGTCATGTAAAATGTGTATAGCCTTGAGCCAGATTTACACAGATGAAGCTAACATCGGTGAACGTCAAAACTATGAATTGTCAAATATTAATGGCATAAAGTATTTTATTTTACATAAATAACGCTAAATAATGCATTTAATGCAATTTACGTGTTATTAAGACCTGTCGATAAAAATTTGGACTTGAGTTGAGGCTTTTGGAGCATTGGGGTCGCCGTGCCGGCGCAGTCTACCGCTACAGCTAGCGTTACAGCGTGAATATTGTGTAAAATATCTGTGGATATTTTTAAAGTATTCCATTATAATGTAATAAAACTTCAGTAAATTGTTTTTTTATGTTACTACAGTGTACAATAATAATTAGGTACACGTATTTTTTACGACAAAATAATTTACAAAATTGTGTAAGTACCTAAAGAATATCCCTGTTTTCCAACTGCTGTTGGAATTATTGATTACCTATTTAGCAACAAATAAATTCAAACAAAACCATTTCTAAAACTTTTAATTATAATGTGAACGTGTTTGTCGTTGAAAGTCAGATCTGAACCTACCCTATCCCTACAAAAGGAAATATTACGAAAGCATAACCTAGAAATGATTGATTCTTGTATCCACATATTTCAGCCACAGCTTAATCAGCACTTTACTTATGTACTTATGTTTAAGAAGAACTACACTGTAAAATAGTAAACAATGAACTACAATTTCATGATACAGAACTAAAATAAAGCAACTGGTTTTTGCTAGGAAAAATCACCTGCAAATGTACTATACCTATCAAATAGTCATTTAAAGCAAGATAATAATTTGTAATTATTCTTTTTATCTTTCAGTTATGTGTGTGCAATGCCACAAATTACGTTAAAATAGACACCAGAAAGAATAAGCGAAAAATATTACACAGATATTTTCTTGGAAATAATTCTAAACATGGAATGATGGATAATATTATAAAGAAGTCTCTAACTCACTTTGGGTTTTAAAATTTCTAAACGATTAAATTTAAGAAAAATAAACATCTTGTTAGAATATCTTAAAAATGTTGAAAGCTAACTGTTGTTACAATATACACAACATAACGTAATAAGGTAGATATCGAACAATGAAATGGCAAGATTTGTTTCTAATCGTACATGCATGACCATCCCTCAGATTGAACATTGCTCTGTAAAAGAATTAGAATACAGAATAAGTGTTTAATATAAAATCAGATGTAATAATGTAAATTTATTTTATTCTTAATTAGCATATTCATTTAAAGCTAGACAGTAATTTGTAATTACTGTTTTTATCTTTCAGGTATGTGTGTAGTGCCACAAATTACATTGAAACAAAACGATTTGTAAAATAGGACACCAAACAGAATGAACGAAAAATATCGCACAGATATTTTGTTAGAATTAATTTTATACATGAAATGATGGATAATATAAAGAAGTCCCCTAACTCATATTGGAGAGTATTTTACAAAAGAACAAAATTTCCAAAAATGACTAAAGGAGTGATTTTTTATATCTTATTATAGCTAGTTATGATTCAGTTGTAACCAGCATAATTATAATTAAAAAGTAATACGTACCTACATTGTGGCTTATTTTTTAATTAGTAACTAAATTGAATAACTTGATTCTTCATCTTTAAGTATTAATTAATTTTATAACATTTCTGTTTAATAATTTGGGTAGAATAAAAAACAACAAATACAGACTTTAATTTATTAACAATAAAATAAAATTACATTAAGTATCTACATTATTACATCTGATTTTATATTAAACACTTATTCTGTGTTCTAATTTCTTTTACAGAGCAACGTTCAGTCTGAGGGATGTTCATGCATGTACGATTAGGAACAAATCTTGCCGTTTCATCGTTCAATACCTACCTTATTACGCTATGTTGTGTATATTGTAACAACAGTTAGCTTTCAACATTTTAAAGATATTCTAACGAGATGTTTTCATACTGTACATAGAATTATGAAATTAGTTTATTTTTCTTAATTTTATTCGTTTAGAAATTTTAAAACCCACGACAGACAACTGAATTTAATGTCTTATAGAATACTCTTCAAAGAATGTGAGTTACAGACTTCTTTATAATATTATCCATCATACCATGTTTAGAATTATTTACAAGAAAATGTGCGTAATATTTTTCGCTTATTCTTTCTGGTGTCTGTTTTAATGTAATTTGTGGCACTGCACACACATAACTGAAAGATAAAAACAATAATTACATACAATAATTATTATCTACCTTTAAATGACTATTTGATAGGTACCTACCTACTGGGTATAGTACATTTGCAGGTGATTCTTCCTAGCAAAAACCAGTTGGTTTATTTTAGTTCTATATCATGAAATACAGAAATTGTAGTTCATTGTTTACTATTTTACAGATGTAGAGTTTTTCTTAAACATAAGTACATAAGTAAAGTGCTGAAATATGTGGATACAAGAATCAATTATTTCTAGGTTATGCTTTCGTAATATTTTCTTTTGTGGGGCTAGGGTAGGTTCAGATCTGACTTTCAACGACAAACACGTTCACATTATAATTAAAAGTTTTAGAAATGGTTATGTTTGAATTTATTTGTTGCTAAATAAGTAATCAATAATTATTACAGCAGTTGGAAAACAGGGATATTCTTTAGGTACTTACACAATTTTGTAAATTATTTTGTTGTAAAAAATACGTGTACCTAATTATTATTGTACACTGTAGTAACATAAAAAAACAATTTACTGAAGTTTTATTACATTATAATAGAATAATTTAAAAATATCCACAGATATTTTACACAATATTCACGCTGTAACTCTAGCTGTAGCGGTAGACTGCGCCGGCACGGCGACCCCAATGCTCCGAAAGCCTCAACTCAAGTCTAAATTTTTATCGACAAGTCTCAATAACACCATTGTGCATACGTAAATTACATTAAATCCATTATTTAGCGTTATTTATGTAAAATAAAATACTTCATGCCATTAATATTTGACAATTCATAGTTTTGACGTTCACCGATGTTAGTTTCTTCTGTGTAAATCTGGCTCAAGGCTATACACATTTTACATGACAAAACAATGAAATTTGGATACTTTTTGGAAGCGTTTTTTATGTTAAATTTTGAAATTTTTGAATGTTTATTTATCAGAATGTGTTCATAATTAAGTATATTTCAATTTAAACATAAGTTTCAGCAGGGCTGACAACCAAAAAATCAAAATTAAATCGATTTCTTGGAAAATGGAACACCCTATATAAAAATTGATGTTATTATCAGATTCTACGCGCCATCTAGTGTCTGTATACCAAATTTCGTCGCACTGGCTATGATGGTTTCTGAGATATTCGCACTGAAAGTCTTAGAGGGAACACCCGGTATATAATAACAATTCTTGCATTGAAATTTTTTGCAATCAATTTCTATTTTTATTAAGATAAGTTCAGGTGGTTTGATGTCCAATCCACTAAGTATGATATAAATTTCATTCAATTCTATACTCATCAAATAATTACTGTATCCAAAATTTTGTAGTAATTAAGTTAGCTCTTTCTTAGCTTACCTACTGCTTACCTCTTCCGGAAACACTGCTCTAGGCATCTAGTTTCGATTTACTCGATAATAACTCTACGCATTGAGACCAAAATAGCTTTAAATTATTTGCCATTTCATAATAACTGACAATTATTCTTTCGGCCTATTGTGATAAAAAATTATTTCATCTAAATTGTACCTAGTTCATCTAATTTTGAGAAAAAATGGCATGGTGAAAGCGCTCTGTAGAATGATTAGGAACCTTGGTCAAGTATTCATTTAGAGTTCTCTCTATTATAAATAATTGTTTTTTATATTTATCTCAATATATTATATAATTTTTTTAGAAATAATACAGTTTCAATTAAAATATAATTTAATTTTATACTTTTATACGGCCAGTGATTGAGCGGTTTTAGCCGTCAGTACTTGAATCGATGTGGCCCGTCCGCTGTGGGATTGAATTCCGCAGCCGGTAGACCGTAGATCACTTATATTCGTGGTAAAGATTGGTACCGTCTCTGCGGGTATGGTAGGGTGGAAGAATGTTGGCTTAGGTCAATGTGAGAGATTGATACCGGTACACATTTGACCATCTCCCTAATTAATGAGGTTTTCTAGGTTTCCCTTATTCCTGCACTGAATGGTGGTTAAGACCTGTCAACGTAAGTCGTTCCTGGGCGAAAATGTGGCCTGCTTAATCATATCATGCCTCCCCCTCTCCTGCACAAGTCTCCGACTCGTCATTAGAATGATGGTCGGTACACCGGTAATAAGGTATACCACAAAAAATTAAGTCGAATAAAATAGACGTCATAATGATATGAAGTGGAAATGCTTTCGTAAAGTTCGAAAAGTGAAACATCTCATAAGTTTTATTTTTAAAGATAAAACATCTAAATTATATGTATTTGACGTAAAAAATCAATAAACATGATAGAAAGTGACATATACATACAGCAGTTCTTAAAGCCCAATAAGGTGTGCAAAATAAAATGCTATAACAATGGATAGCAGGATATATATATATATATATATATATATATATATATATATATATATATATATATATAAGATTTATAAAAATAGCAGTTAACACAATTTTTGTAGCACTATTTATACTATAATATTTAGTTTCTTACATGAAACTAACTACAAATTATAATAGCTAACAACCATATGAATGAATGAATAAGATATATATGAAATTCAAATATACTAAGAAGCAGCGATTACCATGACTGGAACTATAGTATCCTTGTAGATTGAGATGATCTGTATACAAAAAAATATTATTATATTCTAAAATGAGAAAAATGTATTTATTACCTCTGTCTGCAGAAATTTTCCTATGTGAAATATTTATATTGTTTTTTAAGATAATTTCGTCACTAACTCGTGGAGAACCAACAATAGAAGTATTATAGTTACCTAGAAAAAAATTTTTATTTAATTACATATTTTTTTGTATCATTTTAAGAGATTCGTTAAGTGAATAATTTTTCATTTTTATTTTGCTACACTTAAAGAACTTATTTAGGATGCATCTAATTAAAATTTTTAGACTGTTGTCCCACAGTTTTGGAACACGTATATTGGTGAAAAATTTTTCCGAAACTCATTAAAAAATAATTAATATTTAATTTAAATGTTTACCTTTCTGTATGCATAACTGTCAGCGAGGAATTAGAATCATACAGAGATCGTTGCGGTTTTAGAATACAACAAGGTGCAATATTTAGAAAGCTTTTTTTCGAGATACAGGGTGTTAAAGTTTAGAAAAAAACAAGCATTTCTCTTATATTTCACGACATAAAATTGCTGCGTAGACATTAATGAAGATCTGCGTATACACCAAAGAATGTCTTGCAATAGACCACATTAGTGTGACGTCACAGTAGTACACCCGTGGTACTTTGTGTCATAAGAAATTACATTTCAATCAAGTGTTATTATAATAACTCTTATGGAACATATATTTAAGAGTCAAATTATCTGTTTAAAAATGAGACATTGGAATTTGATTTATTTATCTGTTAATAGAAATATTTAAGAAGACTTGAATTCGATAGGAACAACTATTCTATACTCGCGGCAAGAATTAAAACTTCTTACGTCATGGCTGACGTTACGCAATTGTTTTTATTATCAACGTTTTCGATATTTCGTCGCGTTAAAAACAATCGTTATTTGTAATTTAGTGCAATATATAATGCGAACTTTTAGTGTAGTATATAGCTTTATTATTCTCGGTTGCATGTTCTTAAACATTTTGATGAAAATATAAAGAATTATTCATTTGTTCTTATGACGTAAGTCGTCTGAATTCTTGCCGCGAATATATTATATTTTTCCCTTTAACGGCGTTCTCTACCAGCTGATCAAGTACGCGCTGAAATTCCTTGTCCCTTACGTCTCCACCGGAATGTTCCTTTCGCCTTTGAGTTTAGTACTGGTTGACCGCAACCAAACATACACTATAGCTATTTATATTTTCCTTTCAAATAATGTACGCTGTTGAGGGCGTTCAAAGGAATTTTTTAAAGTACTTGGCTTTTCTCACTGACGGAGTGTATCCTGAGAGAGGAACGAATCAGCAATTACTACTTGACCGATTTGGATGTATTTCGTTAACCGACAGGAGGAAAATTTTATCAGTTTCCTTTTTGTATAAGTTGTTGTATGACGGTATTGATTGTGACACTATGTTATATATAGTTCCAAGACTTCATTCGAGACGCAAGCCTACATTTTATTGTGGAAGGCCTAGGACGAATAGTCTTATTAGATCTCCAGTTCATTCAATGTGCAGTATATTTAACTGTGTTGCTGATATCTGCGATATTAATAATGACACTTTAAATTGTATAATCTCTAATCTATTTGTTGCTACATAGACAGTATATTTTTGTTTTCTCTCCTTTTTATGTATATGTTTATGTGTTTATTTTTATAAGTGTGTGTATGAAAATTTATGTATATTTAATCTAAGTATTTCTTGTAATTGGGTGTAAACCTGTTAGAAATTAAATCTATCTATCTATCTATTTATGTATGTAATCTATTGAAATACGTATTTTTTTCAGAAATATATGCAAAATTAACTTATTTCTGCCAGTTTTATAATTAACTACATTAATTAGGCAGTTTACATGTTGGAAAACTAAAAAAAATTTTTGCAGAACAGAATGACTGTCTTGTTACAAAAATAAGTTTCTATTTTGAATTGTCGTTTTCCTCGAAACAGAAATATGTAAATAAAATATAATGCCATTTATATTAATTTTTTCATAGTAAATTATGGTTTTGAAAAACTATAAGTTATTGTAAATTGATAATTTATAATTTTACTACGACTCAGGAAAAAATATAAATATAGTGCACCATACAATGTTAGTAATAATGGACGATTATGTAAGTACGAAAACATGAAAGAAATAGCTAGTAATTTATACTTATAATTTTAGGTTTGGCCCTCTTGACACTAAATAAGTAGGCGAGATACTACAAACAAACTTTATTATGCGTTATAAATGCTTCGTACAATAAGACTGAAGAACGTGGAGCACGCACTTAGTTTTATACTATTTGTGTGCTTCCGTTGCATTTTTCCTAGATAAGATTATAAAAATATATATAACATATATTACATAATAAATATTTAAAATAAGTGTAACGAACGAAGAACAATGGTAATAATAATACTAATGTACGATTTGAGAAACGCATAAACGAAGTAGTTCATAAAGACGGATGTTTATTGATATACGCCCACTTCTGATTGTAATATTTTAAACAATTAACTACTCTCATATAGCCTTACAAAACACAAAACAATGGCGCTACTTGTCTACTATATTTTATAAACTCAATGTTTATTTATACTACTGGTTTTCACTCACCACTACTACTGTGAACTGTGAACTGGAACGTGCTTACTCAAATGACCTATGAAAAAGAACCACAATAAGTGTCTAGCCCCCTTATCAAATTATAGTTACCCCATCATTCATAATTATACTTAAGTATCTCGTATCTAACACTATCACGTGGTACCCAAGCATCTGTCTTTTTACATCCTTCAATATTTCAGCACAAGCCTTACAAATATTGACTGAATCATCATCTCATCAATACAAAGGATCTGCTTTGCCTCTGACCGCTCAACCCCACGGAGAGCGCAGCCTAGGATGGCACAGCCAAGGCCAGTACTTTCACCTATACCCCGTACCCCTCCAGTACACATCCTAGGGGCTAAATAAAAACATGCCCGTCGGTCCGCACGTCCACATCAGCCATCTATACCTACGGCTGTGGCTCCTCGCTCCGACACATTATGCACAACCCACCAAAGGCCTTCACACACCTTTGTGGACCCGACAAAGCAGCCTTGACCACTACATGCTACATAAGACAGTCAGTTCAGTACCACCCTATCTAAAGCTCACGTGGCTGTTATAATTGACGCACCCTGTAGATCTTATTTATCAATTAGCTAATATAGCTACTCTTTACTACTCAAAACTGTCCTAACATAACTAATCTAATAAGGACTCACACATAATATAACTATTCTAATAAGAACTAGGACACTTAGTGAGAAACTCACCTGTAAATATAAAATAATGGTAAATAACTAGCACGCTCACAATTCATCTTTTCACTAGCTTTACTAATTAAGCAATGACTTGAATAGTCTTTAGAATCTCTGTTTCGAGGCAATACTCTTACGGCCAGCCCTTTTAGGCTCTTATCGGAAATATAAACAAACTCGCGCCAGTGTTTATGTTTCACCAAACATAGGCAAATTCTTTCGTAGACTAAATATCTAATAATCTACTGTGCGTTTTAAAACTTACTTTACATAAGCAAATATAAAATAAAGACACTATTATAGAGTTCATATAATTTTATACGTATATTGAACTTGTCTTGAACTGTACGGTTAGTGCTATTTTATTATAAATCATTACAACATTACAACTAAAGTTGTTCAATAATTATTGTGGATTTACATCGTAAAGAGAAATAAAAGCATGTTTTTATAAATTTTATTTAAAAATTGTACTTATTAAATTTACAGTTACTAGACTATCTAAGTAGAACGAGTAGTATATTCACTCCAGCAGTGGCAACCCTAGAAAGCACCATCATCCCATAGTTATCTGGAATGAAAAGTTTGATAAATAAAGTGTGGTTAAAGGTATTTTTGCAAGTATCTACAATTAAAACGTCATATTTTGTCGGTGAAAATATGCAGTTAATCGGATCACCTGCTTTTTTTACACCCTGTATATAGTGTCTCAGAATATGATTTCAACATTCAATTTTCTCAACAAGAACGTTCCCATATAGTTTGATCTCTACCAATATAGTGTAAACACTGCTGTCTCCATCTGCTCATCGTTTAAAAATCACACCATGCTTTTTTTAAAACCCGCTTAGTTGGTGCCATAGACCGATAGTTCTTATAACATTTATGAACCGGTATGCTCATGTCTCTTGATTCTGCACATGAACAAATGCAGTAGTACCAGGTAACACATTTGCATTTGATTAACGTTAATAATACAACTAAACGTAAAGTCTATAGATAGTATATAAAAGTCCCTGAGATAAATATACAGGGTGAATCTTAAATAAGTACAAATATTTTAACTGCTGGTGTAGTTCGTCATATAGATCAGTCTAGTGAAGGCCATTTTTAAAAAATTCTAATATTTACGGAGATATTAATTTTTTAAAAAAATACCCACATTTTGAGGACCGCTCGCAGATTTCTCATCCATCAGCCTAATGAAACAAATGATTTGTTGGGAGGTTTCCATATCTCCTCCAATATAAATATTACGTTTCCTTTAACGTAATAGTTATATTTTAAAAATAATTGTTTTAAGCATAAGTACAGTAAAATTGGGTATGTAGTATGATACGCAGCAATATTAACATAAATTTTAACATCTGAACTAACCTTAAAATACTTAAACGATTAAAAATGAATTTCCGCAAGTTCAATACTACCGTAAAATATTTAGGAAGATATTACGTGATATTACTATGTCCAATGTTCAAAAATTATACATAAACGTGCACACAAGCTTACTTGTTTGTTAAAAAATTAACTATTTAATCAGTAATCCACATTTCACAAGTTAAATGTCATTGTACACTGTTAGAAAGGGACACAAAACACAATTTCCTTAAGTTATTTTATGAAGAATAACGAAAAACTATGATTTTCACACATTAAATTTAATTTTCGCCACATAACCCGAAATGAGTCAATATTAACTATTTCGAATACAGAACCATAAGTGACTTCGCACTTTAATCAGTGAAAAAATTTTTAAAAATAAAGGTACACACAATCACAATATTAAATAACAAAATAAGCAGCTTGACGTATGCGTTTAATATCAAGAAAAAATGTATAAAATGCATACATTTAGACGGCAGATCCAGCAAAGTAAAATATTTTCTCTCTAATGAAATGTGTTGTGGGTTGCCGGTACAAATGGGAAAGGGAAATATGCTGGACGAATTATTAAGAGGTCGATTTATTATGGGCAGATTTCATGAAGATGTTTAAAAAAGGTATATCGCATATAAAAAAAGCTGGTCAGAAAAACCATCAAGGTAAGTTTTCAGTAATGTGCCTACGACAGGTAGGTATCACGGGCAGTAGGCGGAAACGTCGAGCAAGCAAAACTATGGCTAAGGATTGACAGTCAGTGAGATTGCGATGAGGTTATGATGATACCGATAAAAGAAACACAAGTGCAAAGACATCTAATATTTATGGTAAGTGATTTCATAATTCCACTACATGTAAATATAAGAATATTGGATGTTTATATAAATATATTTTACAGAGCACTGAGAAGACGTTCGATTTACTAGCTCAACTAGTTATCCACTAGGATACATTAAAATTCCAATAATCTAGTGACTTACCAGGATGATCAATGTTAATGTGCTGAAAAGTGATGGTGGACTACTCTTATTAGGAAGAAATTTTTATTATGGTTTTAAGTATTCATTCACTTCAACACAGTTACAGTACTGACGACGATATACCAGATGTTGGTAAAATCTGAGGTAAGATTAAGTAAAGTGATGTATTATTTAAAATGTAGTCAGTCAATATAAAAATGAATTTTCGACTAAATTAGGTGTTTTGTAGAGATACTGTACATCTGGCAGCTAAGGATACAATTGTACCCAAATTTTTTAAAGCATAGCCGTTTCCTTACGGAATTAAGGTTCAAGCAGATATGGAATTAGAGAGATTAGAGGGAGTTAATATTATTCAAATCCTAGACTATAACGAATGGAGTACGTCTGTAGTACCAATTATTAAATGTGATGAAACTATAAGAATTTCGGGTGACTATAAGGTAACAGTAAATATTATATTAAAAATTAATTCTTATTTGCTAACTAAAATAGAAGATCTATTTAGTCAGTTACAAGGTGGATTGGAATTCACCAAAATATCTTAGGTCTATCGACAAATTTTATTAGATAGCGATTCATGTAAACTAACTGTAATAAGACAAACACAAAGGTCTGTTTAAGTACACCAGACTTTCTTATGGTTTATCGTGTATTCTTTCTAAATTTGTCTAAGAAGAGTATTAGTATTTTTAGATATACTTATTACGGAGATATAATAAAACACAACAGCAATATTCACAAATAGGAGATACTTTAGCTATTATTTTTGGAATCATAAACCTTTGAGGACTATTTTTAACCCATTAAAATGATGATATTAAATATGTGACTTATTACCCATTAAAGACT
Source organism: Monochamus alternatus (assembly GCA_037114965.1). Lineage (NCBI taxonomy): Eukaryota > Metazoa > Arthropoda > Insecta > Coleoptera > Cerambycidae > Monochamus > Monochamus alternatus. Next base: position 42,447,625 of record CM073428.1, on the reverse strand, counting down.
ATTTTAATGAGATATTGATGTAAAACAAATTAAAAATTAACAAAAAAATAGATGTTTTATTAAGGCAAGTAATGAAATTTGTAAATGATGGATGGCCGAAAAAGTTTTTTAGCGTTGTTTTGTACAAAAATAATTTCGAATATTGTTAATACTTGTAAAGATTGTCTTTCTCACAAAAATAGCCCACCAAAAGCTCAATTAATACTATGAAAATTTCCTAAGATTGCTTGGGAACTTTTACATATCGTTTAACTTGGACTATTTCATAGTAAGTTTATGCTAATTATAGTTGATGCCTGTAGTAACTGGATAGCAGCATTTGTGACTAACCAACTAACACTAAAACTTGTACAACCATTAATATTTTACGTAATGTTAGAACCTAGAACATACTTGGTATTAGTGCCAGAAATGCAAAAAATCTGGAAACGTCACTCAAATCAATGATCAAATCATAGATCATATGTTTGGCACTAAAATCAATATGGAAAATGAAAATGTGATACTGACAGTGCAGTGACAGTGATGTGCATTCTTAGTGAAGTGCAGTGATAGTGACAGTGGAGTGTAGTGACAGTGGAGTGTAGTGACAGTGGAGTGCAGTGACAGTGGAGTGCAGTAACAGTGCAGTGCAGTGACAGTGGAGTGCAGTAATAGTGGAGTGCAGTGATGAGTTCAGTGATAATGATATTAGTCTTGTGAGAAATCAGTTGGAGTGTAGAAAAAAATGATTATAGATCACATTCTGGATCTGTGAGTAGAGAATCTGTTTTATGTTTTCAGTTTCATGTTTGTACATAGACGTACTTTATTGGTGAGGTATAGGTATGGCAATGAGGGGAGGAGGTGGCCATACACATTTTTTATAAACAGTCATTCTTTGACATGTCTAAAAATTCTAGTTAAGCCTTGTCTTCATGAACACGAAATTCGCGAAAATGCACGCGTTTTTTATTTAAAATGGAAAAGTGTCAACTTTTAACAAATTTTATTATTGCTATTTTCATGCATTATGTGGGGTTAGCAAGTTTGACTTGGGCTTCCGATAATCTGTCATGACAGTCAATGACAGTTTGATAATAAAAATAATATAAAAAGTTACAGTTGACGAAATTCGCTAAAAGTTGAGATTTTTTCCCACCATCAAATAATTCGAGCCAATATTCGCAAATTTTGCGTCCATAAGGACAAGATTTTAAAACTCCCTTGAAGCAAAGACATTTGTGTAACACTGGCAACACTGTGAACCACACGTTCAGTCTGCAGCACTATGACTTATAAAAGTATGAAAGGGTCTGTCTAGGCCAGCGGTCCTCAACAAGTTTTCTGCTGAAAAATTACGAAATTTATTTAAAATTTCACTTTTTTATTACTGATTTGTTTGTAAAAAAACTATTAATTATGTGTTCTACACACCAAACTATACTGTTGGTTAAAATATTTGTACTTATTTAAGATTCACCCTGTATATTTATATAAAATGAATTGTCCCTATTTAACATCTATTTGATAACTGTTGTGTACGTTTAATTTCAATCTAAGTATTAACACTAAATAGAAATTATCAGTCGACATAATTTTGATATCATAGACATAATTTATGCATATCCAAACATGAAACTAATGTCTACTGAAAACATCTATTCATACTTAGATTGAAATCTGACCATGTCCGAGCTTGATTGTCTGAAATGTATAAATGAGTTGTAGTTTTTGAAATAATTTTTATTAGACGAGATGAGGGAGGTTATATCATTATAATAAAGATCACAAAGATTAATAGTAGGAGCATAGTAGAAGTAACTCTTTTTATATTTTTGTGAGTGTACCGATTTATTTCTAATTTTGTACATGTAATCACTAGTGTTGCTTTATACCTATGTTCTTAATTTGACACATACTCTCCAACATCAAAGGGCCTAAACTGATCTTGGTCTTAAAATATTGACTTAATACTTTTTTGTTTGAACATTTTTATGAATGAATTCTAAGTTTCAATTCTTTAAAAAAGATCCGTTTGTTATACCACGTAAAAATTAGCCGTTTTTGAGAAAAACAACTTTAAACATTCACGTGAGTTAAATAAACAGTCACTTACTCAAACTCGATTTTCCTGAGGAGTTATGACCCCATAAATGAGGGTGATAAATTTAAAGTTTTGTTTCATTTCTTCTAAACACGTTAAAATTACGAAGTGAAATTTGGAAAGGCATATAGCTGATAAAACAGGTTTTTGTGGATGTGTATTTTGTTATTATCTTTGTCCTGTTATAAGATGTTGAAATAAAGTACCCTTTGTATATTTGTCATTTTAGGTAAATTTTTTCAATCAAAAACATTTTTTTTAATGCCTGTTGAATTTCGAATGTGTTTTATTTCTAACAATATTTTGATAAGTATTACAGGCTTTCAGTAAAAAATAAAGTTCACCTTTCTACACGCATAAAATTTCCTTTCCACTATCTAATTTACACATCGATAAATCTAGTACGTTTCCATCATTTTTTATTTGATAACAGGTCATGGTTGTTTTATATAAAATATTGCTGTGTATTAAACATTTGGAACCAAATAAAACATCACTCTATTCTTTATGGAGAAAAATTTTACATCTGAAAATATTAATAATTTTTTTATGCAAATACCTAACAAAAAATAATCAAAGCAACATAAAAAAAGTTTGAATCATTGTTTACACAACATTCGCCTTTTGTATGATGCTATACGAGACAAAAATATATTATGTACTTACATTTCTATGGAGACATTACATCTGAACTTTATGAAGTTTCGAACATCTGAAAATAATGAAAAGAGTAGTATAACATTACTGTGCTGAATACATCAAGACTTAAGGTACCTAGTAACTTTGTTACGTTAACAGTTTTGTTTTTAATGAATTTCTCTTACTATTTATGCAATTAGAGATAAAAATATATAGTAGAGCTTTCCATTTTAATAACATATATTTTTTGATAAATAATTATTATGACTTTTTACTCTCAAGTGAGTAACAGTAATAATACACAGAGATTGAATACAATAGATATTCATTTAATAAAATTATTTAGGCATTTTTCATCCACCATCCATTTAGGTACATTTTTAAAAAGAAACAGAAACCGAACGTATTTATTACAATAAATAATTTTGTAGTAAGCGTTTTGTTGTATTGAACTTGTAAGTACGTGTTGGTCTAGCTTTAGCAGTATAAATGTTAATGTATATAATTTAATTAAATTTATACTCCATTTCAAGGGAAGTTCATCAACAACGCTATTTCACTTTTGCAAAAATAGTATATAGGTACACTTCATATTATTTTTGTAATCAACTTTGATTTTTCTTAATACTAATAATTTTATAACATTATTCATTTTAAATATTTAATTTAAACTTACTCTTATTTCATTTACTGAATAAATCAGCTCTGTACTTACCTATTTCTGGATTTTTGCACTAACTTATTATTTTTTCTTTTGGGTGATAAATATTATTTTTCAGAGTCCAATTCTGAATTTTTCCCATCCTGAATAAATTTCACAATTCACAAGTTTTTCTCATAATATTAAGTATTTGAAAACACTAAAATAATCAATATTTACCTAACAGAGGTAAAAGAGCGTAAATCTCAATTTTCAAATACTCAAACTCAAATAATAGATAAGGACGACTCATATTGTCAAATGCGCAAAAACACCGCAAAAACGACAAATTAAACACAGGTGTTTGGATTTTTCTATGTATGCATGTATCGTGAATCGATAAAATAGTTTCTGAACATGTTTTAATTTTGACCCTTAAATATAAATTACATTAGTTCATTCATAGGGACTAACATTAATTTATACTTGGCCCCATATTTCACATTTTCTTCTTTTGTTGGATGTATATTTGGTTGCATATTTTAAAACCACAATATTTGATTGGTTGTATTTAAGTTTCTTACTAGATGGCAGCACTTCCTGGAGGAGTAAATATGTTTTATCATTTTTCGTTTTTAGAAAAAAATAAAGCGTTTCAGGTAAAATATTTAGGAAGTGCTTGTTTGTATTTCTATAGATGGCGGACGGTCCATCATTTCAACTTGGACGATATTTTTTTTTCTTTATAATTAATTTTTTCTTAATGTTAGGGACCGTCCGCCATTTCTATATTAATTTTATAATTCCATACAAAAAATGAGCCCATTTCATTGAATATTAAGATCAAAATTCGAAAAATAGGAATTTACAAGATGGCGTTCTATGAAGAGCATTCTTAAATGTTTTAAATAAATTTTTAAAATGTGTTCTTTCTCCACCAATAGCAAAACAGAATTATTATGCTCAATTGAGCAACTAATTTCATATGGCTAATCTGTCATCTGTCAGAAAACTTTAACCTGCAAATTTGTATATTGAGATTATGTTGATTTTGTATGTTTATCTATGCTTTTATGTGCTTTAAGGTATTAAATATATAACTGCAATCGTCAAAGTTATGTGTTTAGTGCAGATAAAGTTAACAGTATATTCACATTCAAATTAGTAGAACTGTTGTTCAAGTGTTATCTGATTTAATTAAACTTACACGAAAATCCTGGCTGATAAAAGCGTATCTTAATCTTCAATGTACATAATCTACCAGATGATATTTCTTAAATATGTGTGGTAATTGGCTAAGGAAAGGAAACAGTAGGTGTTCTCTTAAGGTCAATTTTTACAGGTAAGTTTTCGTGGTAATTTTTTTTATGATTCTTATTATTTTGGTTGCCTAATTTCTGACGTCACCACTGATGTAGTCTATTGCTGTTAATTATAATTATATTATATCGGACAGTGTCAAAAGAATTTTTTTTAGTGTTCCTTAGATAACTTTTTTATTTGTGATTTGATTTTTTCCAAATCTTTCCTATGTATAACTAGTGCCCTTGTATATTTATGTTCCAAATATGATGCAAAAAATACTCCAGTGCCAAAGGGACTAACCTGACCTTAATCTTCGAGCTATGACCCACAACTTTTTTGTTTTCATCGCTTTATAAATTTGAACAGAACCGTGTTAGAGTATCCAGAATTATTTAAAAAAGTACATAAGGTCCTTGCAAAAGAGAAAGACCATGATTTGGGTTTCCTAATTAGAGAGGATGGTGAAAGAACCATCCATCTGGAACTGCTGATGCGGACCCACTTCCCGGGATCCACACCAGTGGAACAGATGAAACTGAATATCTACCTTTGGTCATGAACTGGCAGGTTGCCAACCAGTCTCTTACAAAAGATAAAATAAGATGGCACTGCAGATCTTCTCATCCTTCAAATCGCCAGGCACTGACAGCATATATCCAGCCCTTTTACAATGTGGCTTGGATATTTTAATTCCCCACCTGGAACGGATGTTTAGGTTGTGTTCGCACACTTTTACATTCCGATGATTTGGAGGAAAGTAAAGGTTATGTTTATTCCCAAAACAGGTATGTTGGCTTACACCACTCCAAAGGCGTATCGACCCATTAGCATGACCTCGTTTTTGATGGAAAAGTTGTGTGAACGATACATAAGGGACAGAGTACTGAAGAATAGACAGTCACACCACAATCAACATGCATACACTCCAGGTCGATCCACCGACACTGCCCTCCACCAAGTGGTGGGCAGGATCGAAAAATCATTGGACAATAAAGAGGCCACCCTAAGGGTATTCATAGATATAGAAGGGGAATTCCTCCTACCATCTGTAGCTGGATATCAAATATGCTTACTAAAAGAACCATACAAATCAGCGTGGCAGGTGCCTCCGGTTCCATTTCTAATTTATTCATAACTACTCTTAGACAGCTCTTGCAAGAATAAAAAGAATATACCATTTTTTTTTAAATAATTTATTCATGAATATTTCATTCATAAATATATTTTAAGGACGTTTCCACCCATATCGTCATATTACTCCCCGGAATCAGCTTCGGAGTAACCTGAAAAGAGAAAATAGTTGTAGCAGAATTCCGCTATGTAATTATCATATATTAAGTACATGCACATCTCCCCATTGCCAAAATTCTAAACCCCTTCTATCATTTTCCACCCACATTTTCTGGAATTTAGTTATAAATATAACCTTGTCTGTCCCACTGTCATTATTTGTTAGGCTATGGTCAAAATGGACCATAAACCAACAAATATAGTGGAAATTATATAGCACCATATATATCTCTTTCCTGAATAGGCAAATTGAAAAGAGACCCAAGGTTAAACTTGAAGTATTTAGGAATTTTAGAAATTTTACCATGTCAAATTTAAATTTTCTCCGTCTCTATGGGATTAAGGAATTTTGTGAGTCCTTGTTTTTATGAACTTCCTTTTTCTGGTGTGAGGCACCATATTGAATTTTTAGAAAGACATTGTCTTTATGAAGCTTGTGCTGATATAACCCAACAAAAGTTGCATCCGGAACTGTAAATTGCAGTAGATAGCTAGTATCTACACTCAACAGTGTTAGCTGGATTTTTAAAGGTCCCTGTGCACATAAAATTTTGTCACCGTGTGCCCTCACTAGGAGATTACACTTTTTGGCCACCTAACATCCTTACGGTAAGTTCTAAATACTTCATTTAATCGAACAACCTAGTCCTCTGTTATGGTGCAATCTTCTATTAGAAAATTCATTTTAGGCCAACAAATAACAACTACGTACCGTTTTCATATGTCCGAACACTTCGACATATATCAAGCTCAAAGGTTCTTCTTTAATTTCTGGCTTCAACCACAAGCAGTCTTCATAGCCTCGCTAGTATTGCAGCTAGCCACTGGTACCGTCTACAACCGGTGTACCTAAATACTCGCTGAAGGTGATATACTCCTGGATTCCGCCTCGCGTATCTACAACACACACCGGGTCAGAACTCATCTATACTTGAACGATCATCCAATTGTATCGACACCTACTTTTGAGGGGAAAGACATCGGGGGATATTACAGTTGCTCCTTAGAGCAGATGCAACGACAGGCAACATATATTATATTATTCTTATATTATTATTAGCAGATTTAATACCTAGATTGTGGCTGCTATTTTGCATGGCTTGAATTCTTGTCAACACCACTAAATATTTAATTTTCTAGTAGTTTAGTTTGCTTTATCTAATACAACCAATTCTGCAGTCTAATAATTTCTTAAGCTTAAAATTTCGTTACCTAAACATATTCGTTTCCATTATTTAGACATACCATTTCTGATTAAACATTTATTGTTAGTTTGAAGTACTTCTCTCCTGAAATAAAAATTAACATTAGTAAAATATCTTATATCTAAGGTTTAAATTAATTATATATACTTACCTCTCATTGAGAGGATCTCTGTAAACCAAGGTATACCTGGGGGAACCGCTCGATTTATATTTATAATATTTATTTCATTGTTTCTTTTCTTTACCATTACAATTTATAAATACTAATTTCATCTCTGATTCAGAGGTGCAACATAACCCTAATTTCATAATTTATAGCCAACTCTTTGTGACCCAACTGAATTCAGATATGCACTTAGCGTGCGTTCACTATTAAATTAAATTGCATGATAGGCACGTTTGAAATATTTGAATTTGCCACACTGGTTTAAAGAGTCTCAGCCGGACAATTAAAATTTAGTTAAATGAAAGTTTATACTACTGTAGTTCTTTTATTTAGCTCTTTGTCACCCCCATACGTACCCATCATCTTTCAAAATTGAAAAACCCTGAGTAACAACGTGACTAAGAGGAATTATTGCAAGGGACTGCCCGTAGGGAGGAGTTCTATCACCACTGCTATGGAACTTGGTTCTAGACTTGGTTCTCCTGTGCCAACTCAACTCGGAAATTGGCATCTATACCATCGCTTATGCTGATGATCTCACTATGCTGATTAATAGAAAGTTCGAAGGGATCCTTTGTCAAAGAATACAAACAGCCTTAAGAACCATTGAAAAGTGGTGTGAGGACTATGCTCTGTCTGTCAACCCCCAGGAAGACGGAAATGATTTTCTTCACAAGGAATAGAAAAATGGGGCCAATAAAGGCACCAACTCCCCTAAACACTATGTTAAGCTTTGCATCAGATGTGAAATACCTTGGAGTCATACTTGATGCAAAGTTAACATGGAATCTTCATTTGGAAGCGAGCCGCAGAACCATTGATTAAACCTGGAGAATGAAACCAAAGGTGGTCATGTGGATATACACTGCCATTGTGAGATCAATGTTAGCCTATGAGACTGTCGTTTGGTGGCCAAAAGTTCAACAGTCAACAGCTAAACAAAAGCTCAGCCAGGTATAAAGAATTGCCTGCCTGAGCCTAACAAGAGCATACGAACAACACCCACTACCACCTTTGGATATTCATCTAAAAGAAGTAGCTGTGACGACTATGCATGGTACAAACGGAATTAGCAGGTATAAGCATAGCCGCCAAAGAAATTGTCCGTAGACATACCACAGGCAAAACCATTAGAATCTACACAGAGTAGACAATCACTACTGATGTTTCGTAATCATAAGATAACAACTAGATCAGCATGGGAATGCCATCAGGCACTGGTACTGACCGACCGACAACAGCATATCTGTATGCTGGGTGAAGGGACACGGGCTGTGCAATGGCAATAAAGCAGCTGACAAACTAACCAGGAGGGTATCGGGACTCAATATTTTTGGACCTGGTCTCTCCAGTATGCTCCCGTTGTCAACTTTTGTTGAAATTATCAAGAAGGACACCCAGAAAGAATTTGGGAAACGGTGGGATGAAATAAATACCTGTCAATTTGCTAAGGAGTTCCTAGAGTACCCCTGCAAGGATACAGCGAAAAAGTACCTAGCCATGTCTAGAACGAATGTTCGCCTGGTGACAGGTATTCAGACTGGACACTGTTGGCTAAGGAAGCTCCTTTATTATATAAAGAAGTGTGAAAGACCTCTTTGTAGGGAAGACGAAACTGTACTCCATGCACTCTGTGATTGCACTGCCATTTTGTCAATAAGAGAATCCGTCTTGGAAAAACGATTTCCTTCTATGGCTTATATAAGAGAGATCCCCCTGAGCAACGTCACCATCTTCTTTTCTTTATTAAGTTGGTTAGCGGCTCAAGTGGTTCGATCCTCTAATGGGAGGGAGTATAAGGGGCCCAATGGGGCCTAAGTGCTGTAGTCTATTAAGCTACATTTCCCACATTTCCAGATTGAAATAATTCCATGGCTCATAATTCATTCGTCTAGTGCCTTTCAAATTCACCAGTTTGTTTTGAGGAGGGTTGTGATTAACCCCATCTTATTAGATTGTAAATCAGAAATTCACTAAATATTAAATTTTGGGGGTGTAAGAAAATATAACAGGTCTTGGATCACCATAGTAGGATCAGAACAAGCGGTTTTCGATGCTATTTAAAACAAAAATGTTGGATTATCTTGAAGAATAATGTTTTACGAATTTGTACACACATAAAACTTTGAAAACGTGTAGAGCAAAACACTGTATAGATTTTATTCAAATTTCACACATAGGGGTATTGAGTGACCCTGAGTAACACCACCTTATCAGACTTTAAATAAAAAAATCGCTAAACATTTTTTTTTAAATTAATTTTTAATAATTTAATTTTAATTTAATTAATTTTAATTATAAAAATAATCATAGCAGGGCTTGGATTGCCATCTTAAACGCCGTAATAGGATTAGAAAGAGCGGTTTTTTTATACCATTTAAAACATAAAAATATTTGTTGCTTTATTTTGGAAAATAAAGTTTTTAAAAATTTTTATAAAATAAAACTTTGGAACATGCAGAAGAAAATATTCTGTATAGTTTTTGTTCAAATTTCACATGTAGGGGTTTTGAGATGACCTGAGTAATACCACCTTATCAAATTTTAAATAAAGTATCGCTAAACGTTTTTATTGAATTTGAGGGGTATAAAAATAATCACAGCAAACCTTGGATCGCCATCTTAAACGTCGTGATAGGATTAGAATTTTACAAAAATGAAACATTAAGAACGTGTAGAAGAAAACATTATAGTTTATGTTCAAATTTTGCACATAGGGATTTTGACGGGTCTTGATTAACACCACCAATTAGATTTTAAATAAAAATATCGCTAAACGTTTTTATTGAATTTAGGGGGTATAAAAAATTAATAGGAGGTCTTGGATCCCCATCTTAAATGCCGTGGTAGAGTCACAGGTAGCGGTTTTCGATGTCATTTAAATAAAAAACAATTTTTTTTGATTATCTTGAAGAATAAAGTTTTTACGGATTTGTAGACAAACAAAAGTAGACAAATATATGAAATTTTTGATTCTTATAAATTAAATGCGAGGTTGATACAAAAATTGGCCAAATTGAACACAATTAATTAAAACGTATTATAAAATCTTCTTTATTTTTCTATATGTAAAAGTTAAGTGTAAATTACTACTAAGACTTATATCCTCATACGCAATTTCGTGATCATACGTGATCATGTTTAGCCAATGTGCGGGACATTTTTTATTCCTAATATCACTTCTGTGTGAAGTTATACTGTACTTCAGACATATTTGTAAATAAGTGCGAAATATTTTAGAGGGTGGTTGCCGAAGTTATGTTGTGCGTAGGTCGAAGTATGCTTCCCCTTCGATATACAGAGTGTTTAAAATTTAATTTTTTATTTATTTTTATTAATTATTTCAGTTTTGTTACGTTTCAAAATTACATTAGCAGTAACTGTAGTACTAATTGTAGTTAAATTTGTAGAATTATCTACTATTAAAATATAAAATAATAGCACAATGACATCTAGTATTCGAGTATATTATTCTATTTTCACTAATATGTTGGCAAACTAATTCGCTGTCACATATTTACTCATATTGTCTTTTGTCTTGGATACGCGTTGTTTGTTTTGATTTAAATTCTAGGGTTAAGACGGCTCGCTCGCCGGTCCGATGAGGTATAGCTGATTGCTAGCAGAGTTGCCAAACTTGGCTCGATTCTAGGAATCTGTGACCAGTCGTTTAACAAAAATTCTCATTTTATAGGGTTTTATAAGTTTCAAATAGTTATGAATAGGCAGTATATTGTGGTTTTTAGGCTTTCACGGCCAGTGCTGTGATTTGATACATAGTGCTTTTTCGGGTTGTTGAGCCGTGACCTCGGTAACTGGTAGCTGCCACAGAGCTGCAAACAGAGTTAAAATGCACATCTCTAGCTTAGCCACGATTATTTTACTTGCCCTGGTTATTCTCGGGCTAGACTCTGTGGGGACAGACCCGTTATCGGTGTCTCTGGGCCCGTCCATATTTTGATTTCGGTTCCTATTGTTGGTTTTACGACTGCTACGGTCGGAACCGTTCCTAGGATAATGGTGGTCCTCCGAGGCGTTCCGTAGCCGCCGCTGTAACTGGTCGCATCCCATGCTTCCAAACGTTTCGCCGCTCTTCACTGTCGGCATCTTCAGTGGTGACTCTGCAAAAGCTTCGCCGCGACTGAGGCCGATTGGGACCTCGTTAGGGGTCTCGTAATGTCGGTGCTTCTGCGCGCGCCTCTCTTCACCTGCGAAAACAGGCAGTGGACGGGGCCTCAAGATCGATATCAGCAATGACGCACGCCCCGTCACGGTTGAGTATCCGCGAAGGCGTGGCCAAGCTGTTAGTCATCGATCGTGTGAAATAGGGAGTGGTACGAGCGCGTAGGAACTTGCGCCGTTGGGTAGATGGCGGGGCGTGAAGCTCGGCTCGAGAGCCGACGCCCTCCTCGTAAGTCGGCAACCCAGTAGGCGTGGCCACGCCACCTCAGACTCAACTCCGGCGACTAGGCCTGCTTCGTCACGGTTCGGCAGACATGTAGGGGCGGCCATGCCATTAGTTATCGAGAGTGCGCTACTCGCCGAAGCTGTTGCTAGAGCATTTCTCTAGTCACGTATCACAATGGAGATGTCTTTTTGCTCTGCAATTCCCACATTACCATAACCACTTAACCCATTCCGTTGTTGTTTGTTCTTCAATAAGGGTAGCCAGCTTCTACTCATACGAAATCCTTCATCGTGGTTCATGTTATTCGGATGCTGTTCAATTTCCAGTGCCTCCCGCCTAACCCAGTTATAAAACCCCGTTGTTCTCACAAGAACGCTAGTGTTCTCGAACAGTATTAAATGTCCCTCGTCCAACGCATGTTGGGCGATGGCGGACTTCTCGGGTTGGTTAAGTCGTAAAGCCCTTTCATATTCCTTTTTCCTGGTGATAACCGATCTCTGGGTCATACCTATATAGTCTTTGCCACATTCACAAGGAATGCGATATGTGGCATGGCATATAAAGTATATTTCGTTGACCTACGTTTGTTTGAACTTTTTTTCACAAAATAACTTCGGGAACCACCCCGAAAATATTTCGCATTTATTTACAAACACTGTATATTTTTTGGCAATCCTTGCAAGGAATATAATTAATATAATTCTATCATCTTTATCTTGTACCTTTGAAAATAAATTACCTACCGTTAATTGATTCTTCAATTATAGTTTTATGTTATTATATTTGCAATAAATGTCTTTTAATTTATTTGAAAAATGATTTCTTTTTTCAATACTATTCCAAAACCTTGTTTAATTGCTGGCAATTTCAATGCATATTATGTCGCATGGAGCTGTGACTTTGTGAACACGTACGGAAATATTTTGCTGGAATCCATTGACGACTGCAACTTAGTTTATTTAAATAACGAATCTGCAACTTTAATAAACTACAGAGGCAAAACAAACAGCGCTATCGATATCACACTTTGTAGTCCCGTCATTATCTTGGACAGTGTTAGATGACTCATTTGGACCCAATCACCTGCCAATTAAAATAAAGTATCAAATCTCAAACAAAAAAATTAAATATATAAAAGAACGCACAAAATTTGGCAAACTAAAATAGCTGACTGGAATCTATACCGTATCCATCTCGAAACAAAGCATGCTGGAAACTATGAAGAAATGATCAAAAACATAAACTCTGCAGCACAATTCCCGAAAACAAACAACTGGGTTTAATTAAATAGTTTATTGTTTTATTTTATCAATTAAGTCTATTAAATTGAGATATGACCTGTTTTGAATATCTTGTTTTTTATTAACTGAATCACAAATTCACTAATGTTAATCATTTCTTGAAAAATTCGTTTCTTTAATTCTTTTGTTTTCCAATAATTGTAGTTTCCTCAAAATTCAAATTGTGTGTGTTTGTGTTTATTCTGCAAGGGCCATTTTAATATTATTATTTAATAGTGGTTTGACACCGCATATGTTCTAAAATTCGTGTTTTGAGGTACCTTCCTGTTTTACCTATGTACACTTTATCAAAATCGGTACAAGGTATATTATATATGGCATTCATTACTTAACAGTTGTTTAGGTGTATCATCTTTTTGTTTTGTTGTAAATATTTTTAAATTTTTAATTTCATTTACAGGGAGTTCTATAAATAAGACAAATATAATATAGGCTAGTTATAAATGAAATTTATTAAATTTCTCTCACCTAAATATTCACTTGTTGCGTGCTAAATACAATTTTATTTCTGATTTTATTGCAGGAACCTGACATCTTAGGCTTATTGGAAACTTGGCTTGATGTGGGTATTTCTGACGCAGGTTTAGCGATTGATGGATATAGTCGTGTTAGATATGACTCGTGGTGGAGGGGTTGCATTTTACATTAAATCTTGAATAAAATTTGAATTAATTAATGTGGAAGGTAGACCTGATTCTCCTTTGGAACAATTATGGGTTTGTTTTAAAATTAATGGTAAAAGAATCTGCTTGGGCTGTATTTATAGGCCACCAAAGACTAATTTAATGGCTGTATTAATAACCTAGAATATGTTTTAACCTCTCTCAATCCAGATTTTGATTATATTATTTTCATAGGCGAGTTTAATGTAGATTTTTAAAACAGGAATAGCCACTCTTTCTTACTACTAAATAATTTTTTTTGTAAGATATGGTTTTCAACAGCTTGTACCTGAACCTATGCGTGTTGCTTCTACTTCTAGCATTTTAATAGTTCTAATTATTACCTCGAGTGTGGATTTTTGTTCAAATACTGCAGTGATTAGAATGGATGGTATTCTGATCACATGTTGGTTTCGACTAATTTAAATATTAAGAAAACACATCAGACCACGATGTTTAAAACTTACAGAGATTATTCTGAATTTCATTATGTATCATTTTTGAGGGATTGTATTATATACCTTGGGACTCTATCTATGATTTGAATAATATTGATGCGATTGTATATTTTCTTAGCAGTAGTATTAGTAACATTTTTGATATTCATGCTTCTATTAAAACTGCTAGAATTACTAAGTTACCTGCCCCTTGGACAACTGATAACTTAAGATTTATGATAAATTTAAAGAAAAAAGCTTATTTAAAGTATAAACATTCTAAATCGGAGTCAGCTTGGGAGGAATATAAGGCCCTTAGAAATTTTGTTAACAGATCTGTGACATCTGAAATAAGGCGTTCTTAAATTATAAATTCAAAACTGATCCTAAAAACTTTTGGAAACTTCTCTAAGATATATTTCTCTTTTAATCCTTCTGACATTTCTTCAGCTGTAGTTCAAATCAACTCTGACCTTAATTCTATTTCCGAAGTATCTTTGGCTCATAACCCTATTTTAAATGAAACTAAAACTGAATTATAAATTTTTGGAAATAAGAAGAATACCATTATAAGTGACCCAGATTTTACCATCAACTTAAATGGCCATCCTCTTGTTCCTTCTGCAAAAATCTTGGTTTATGGGTAGACAATTCTCTTCGATTTACTAAACCTTAAACTACCTTACTCAGAAATCTTTTGGTAAACTGAAAATTCTTTCATCTTAGTACTGATATTAAATGAAAAATATGTGACTCGTTAATACTTTACATTTATTTGGCATACTGCATGGCCGTGTACTGACCTGCATTAGTGCACAGAGATAAAGAGTGTCTCCAAAAGATTCAAAATGCTTGTATTAGGTTCAGTTATAATCTTCGTAAATTTGATCATATTTCTTCTTATTTTAAAAATTCGAATTGGTTGACAGATTTCAGATTCAGTTATCTCGCTTGACATTTAAGATATTATTAAATTATAAACCTGAATATCTAACCTCAAAGTTTATTACAAATTTTAATGTTCATCATTTACCCACTCGTAATCTTTACAAGTTTTGTGTTCCAAGGCATAGAACAGTTCTGTTTCAGCGGTCATTTACTTATGACTAAAAAATTACAATTACTTGCATAATGATGTAAGGTTCCTCAAGTCTGTTCACAGTTTAAAAAAAAATCTTAAAAAAATGTTCAGTTAAATTACTGTAGGTGGTTTGTTGTACGTTATTTTCTAATTTTTCAGTAGCGTACGTTCTGTTATGCTCTCTTAATTTTCTGGATGGTCATATGGAAGAGCACCGTATGGTGAATATCGGCATCGCTTGAATTATTTTTTACGACTGTAATAAAGGCATTATTATTATTATTACTATTTTTTTTCAGTCACACCTTCCGAAGGTCCACTCCGTGGAGTCAGTAATCTTTGAGCCCGTAAATCGTGTGCTCTGAGCAGACGTAGTGACCAAGGATTACCTTCTGCATTCTGCCGGCTAATATATCTGCCGAATTTCGGCAAGCCGAAAGGCGAATGAATAGTTCCAATGAATTCAACACTTCTCATTCCCCACAACGGATTCTTTATCCCCCGGACCATAAGGCAGTACTGGCGTCTCGTCTATCTCATACGAGTCTCGTAACACCCGTAAGGCTCAAGCATGTCTTCGGATATATGCTGTGTATCTCGATACCCAAGACACGACTACGATAGACGAGAGCGTTAATTACACCATCTTAGCAAGCCATTATGAAACCCTCGGTCTCAGAGTTCAGCCCCGTTGACCTCAAAAAAGCGAAGATGAGCTTTTCAGATAAGTAAGCCTCTCCAGATGACGGTAGAAGAGACCATGCATTGACTTAGCGTTATGTAGCTACAGATGACGCATTTCTGCAGCTTTAATTTGGATTTGTAACTGAGCAGGATCGAACTCGGCGATAGAGTCTGAATTTTCACCGTAGCCACTTCATGAGTGCCCCGCTGTGAGACACCCAAATAGGTGTACGACTCTCCGGCATCTAGATGGTGAAATATGCTTCCGTCTATGAGCTGGGCATCCTCTCCGTATGGACCGCATCTCTTGAGATGAACAAGTGTCCAGCCCGAACTCCATTCTAACTGCCTGTACCACTCTGAGGGACTGATTTAGATCTTTCTTTCCGGAGGCATAGAGGTCATCCATATAGAACAAATGCCTCCAGTCTCCTATGGTACCGCAGGTATGAGGAAGTGCAACGGATATTGGCAGCAGTGAGAAGCAAAACAAGAGGGGACTTAAGGAGTCTCCCTGGAACACTCCCCTCCTGAACAAAACCGGATCTGTCTGGACCCTTGCAATAACCGATGTTATGGTAAAGCGGGGCCTCCAGAGCGGCATGAGTTGTTCAATATATCTCACTATGGGGTCGGCCACCGCAAGTCATTGGAGCAAGTGGATTATTAGCTCATGCGATGTCATATCAAATGACTTGCGGTAATTTATCCAGGCCATTAAGAGGTTTTGACTTGTATTACACGGAGTCTTGCATAATACATCTGGCGATGAGCAGGGTCTCCTTACAGCCAGCTACACTCCTATTGGACCCTCGCTGCTCGTACATCCGTTGATAAACTGGGTTCACTACTTGGAGCACACGCGCATTTAAGATGCGAGTAAGCACCTTGTAACACGCATTCAGGCAGATTATTGGACGGTAGTTCTTTGGCTGGAACAAATCTCCGCTCTTAGGGATAAGCACGGTTCTCCCCTCGACAAACCACGCCGGAATTTGCAGTTCTCCATTTGGCCAGGACGTGAATAGTCTGGCCAAATGGCAGTGGACACTGGTGAATTTTTTCCACCAGAAGTTGCTGATCCCATCGGAACCAGGAGCAACGAAGGTCTTCGATCTAATAAATGAATAAATCTTCGAACTTCATCCGGGGTTATCGGTGGGCACACTTCTTGTGGCTCTCGAAGTCTTTGACTATAGGCCTCGAAGTGTGCCAGGGCTGGAGTGTCTCTATCAAATGGAATCATGCGGCCATGAAGATCTCTCCAGAAGGCTTCTACCTGATCTACAGTCGACGGATTGTCCGCAATACGCTGAAGCTGTTAAAAAAATCGTAAAGGTCTTACACGGAACAAATTATTTTGCTCCAACCTTCTCGACGGCCTCACTAGTGACTTTTTCGCAGCCACTAGCATCCGTATCCTGTCGAGAGAATGATGCTTTATGGTGAGCAGCACCACCCGATTCAGGGTATGATGAACCTGCCTAAGGGAAGTAGCAATGCGTCTCACCTTAGGTGTGAAAGCCCTATTGGCTTCCAAGTAGTCCATCACACATTGGATATGGGACGTGTGTTGCCGACTAGATCTTAGCCTCCATCTTGTGCACTCGTTGCCGTGCTCTCTCTTGTGGAGAAACGGCATTGTCACAACCTGTCTCCACACGAGTCACCAGTTCAGCGGCCTCGTACACAGCGCAATTGATGCGCCAGATGTCAGCCTCTTCTGGGAGAGCGCAGTATCCACTCGGGCCAGATCTGCGGGCTCCGGGGGTTTTATAAAAGACAACCCCCGACAGGTGCTCAGACCGCCTTGTTCTCGGGGACTGAAACGAAGCGCCTCTGCGGGATCATTACGTGTCTCTTCAACCACTTCGTCCACTTTTTTTATTGTTATTATTGTTATTGTTATCGTTGTCGTTATCGGTATCGGTATTGTTATTGTTATTGATTTTTTTATATATTTATATTTCAGGTATTAACAAAATTCTGTGAAACTAACTACTCTGTGGGCTAAAGCCCCAACCAGCGTTGAATTACACCCACAATATCTACCCATATATTCTTTATTATTAGCTTTTGTAACATTTTTTACTGTATTTTAAGCTAATATATATCAAATCTTCTACAATTCCTATCTGTGGAATTGTTCATTAGCATACCAGTTTTGGACTTGATTTTAAAAAAGCACTTTTTAGGAGCACAAAACGTTTTAATGAGAAAGCCAAGTACAATATTGTTTTATTCTAGTATTCGTGGGTATATTTATTAGATTACGAATAAAGAAGCTTTGTTTTAATTAATACGTACTTAACTAAGCTGACTCTGATAGTCTTATTACTTAATGTTATTATTATGATATAAAACGGAAGCGATAAGAAAATATATATACAGTGTGTTCACATAACTTACCTAGATGTTTGGTATCAGAGAACATACATATGACTTCATTGATAGGAATTGTAACAAATTTTAAAATGCATCAAATGTATCTCATTGTGGAGAAATTTGAGAGCGCTTTGTGTCCTAGAGGATTTATATTGCCAAAATTGTACTTATTAGGGAGGCTACACACCAAACATCAAAATTAGATCTCATCGTGGAGAATCCAGAGCGATTCACTATCTAGAGGGGAAGAATTTGCTTATCTTAGACCTTTGCGAAGGGATTTGTATTGGTACTGCTGAAATTCTAAATTGTCAAGAAGGCTACACACCAAATTTCAAAATGATGTGGAGAGATTGGAGAGCAATTTTTTACCTAAAGGAGAAGGATTTAGTTACCTTGTAACCTCTCCTGAGGTTCAAACGAGACATTAGATTATGTTACTGTCCGCGCTGCTCTTTAAGTTGTGGCTGGGGGTGGATTCTATAATTTCTGCTTCGGCTTTCAGGTTCAGGTATATGCTTTCTTGATATTGTTTGGAACTACTGGGGCGCCAGCCGAAAAAGCGACAGAAGGGGAAAAATACTAGACAGACTCAGATGTGTTCAAAATACAAATAAGTATATTCAAAATTAGTAGAAGTAGTTTACAATAATTAAGCAAGTATTAAAATTTAAGACTAAGAAAATATATATATTAGCAATTGCGAGAGCAAAACACTAACGTTACAACATTATCAGCACTCCATGAGTGCAAGCAGCATAAACAAACGATATAAACAATCGGTACAAAAAAAATGTAATAGATTTCCCAGCAAACACATAAAGTGCGGCACTTAAATGGGCCATTATAGTATTTGATGGCTTTCTTGTGGCACAGGTAAACCATATGTGGTACATTATAAATTATTTGCCTGGTAACCATCATTCGATGATATTCTGATTTGCCACATAAGACCCAAAAATGACCAATCATTGCTCGGCCATAAATTAGGTTATTTCAGTTTTTACTGTGATGGTCAATCATTGGCATTACTCCGCTCCCCTTCCTATTATTTTAATATATTATTATAAAATTGCTCATGCGCATTGTTTGCCGTTTGGTGTTTTGCGTCAAATCTGCATTCCTTTTACTGATCTTGGTTTACATCCGCCATTCGCCGCCATATTGTTATTGTCATATATATCACTGTCCAAACGATTTATTGTGTTAAAGTTAAATCTGTTAAGTGATAATGATAACGTTTGTATAAACGTTCTGCGTTGATGTTACAGTGCAGTGTGCCGTGTGTATCAATCAATTACTTGTGCATTGATTTTGTTTGGCTTTGTTTTATACCAGATGGAAGAGAAAGAGCAGTAAGTATTTGGTAGTTAAAGAAATAATGTCTTGTGCTAAAACCTCATTTAAAATACTTTCCAAGTGGCAAAAAATAGAATTGTCAAGTAGAAAGTCAATAAATTTATTAATAATAAATAAATATATTTTTCATTTATATATTGTTTTATGGTTAATACTTTCCAATTTTCGATCTGTTCTGTCGATGATCCTATTAAAGAGGTAAATTTAATTAGCATCAAGTCGTGCCTCAAAAATTTGTACTATCAAAATGGTATTTCTAGAGATGAATGATGTTCATAGTAGACATGTCATTAGGCCTTATTAATATTAACAAATAAAATTTGAAAGAAGTAGAGCGATCTAATCGATTTTATTTTTAAATTATCGTAAACCAGAATAATAGTACCAGTATTGTTATAATAGAACGAGTCGATTACATCAATTTATTTTAAATTTGCTTCTCAAATATTAATAACAGGATGTCCAAACAATATGTAGGTATACAATGAAACATTACAAATTGCTTAGCACATAGTAAGTCGATTTAGTCCAATTTATTTATTTTTATATTTGCTTCGTTTAGCTCCTAGAAGACGCCAGTCTAAAAATTTTATATTTTTTTTTGAATATCTTGAAAATAAAATTGGCCCGTTTTAGACTGCAAAGTAATATTTTTAAACTCCTTTTCCTGCAAATGTAAAAAATATAGGGAGTGTGTAAATACTGTATTTTATTTACCCTCCTGAACAAAAAGGTTAAAAACCACTAGTTAAAGATATAACTTTGAGTCTAAGAATGATCAAAATCGATTGCTTTTCAAGATTTTTGAAAAAAAAAAACAAAGTGTGGTGAGCCATTAATGTACCTATGCCATTATATTAGTAATGGTCAGTCAATGGCATCAGCATTGGCTCTTTGATGGTCTATATAAGCAAATTGGCGGCTGTATGGCGGTCGCCTGCTGGCCGGTGGGACATTTCGCTTGTGGTACATTTCTGACATACCATTAAAGTACCTTTATGTTACGGCTGGTCACTGTATATATAACCATAAATGGACCAACATTTTGTGTTTGCTGGGTTAGGATTGTCTCAAAAAAATTTTTTTCAGCTCCACTCCACGATAGGTCGGTATGGTCTTAAAATTTAAGTGCATATAATTTGAAGTGAGATTGATGTAATCAAAAAAATATATTACTAATATGAGTTAAAAAAATATATAGGTCATTACATTGACGCTCGAAATGAGATATGCAGTATTCAGATAACCCTTTAATTAAATAAGCTCTCAGTTATGTCATGACAAATTATAATGGGATACTTTTAAAACAGCTGTTTAGTTTTTAGTTTACACAAAAAGTTAAAAATTGATATACCAAGAAATAAATTTATCGCTGCTCGATGTATATTCAAGCATTACGCTTGTTCAATATGTGAAATTAAATGAGTGAGCTGTAATACTGCTTAAAATGTAAAAATTCATAACACATAACAAATAAAAAACCTGTGTTAGCGTGACCCATCACGCTGAGGTGACGTCTTCATGGAGGGGCTAATTGATGCATGTCGGAGGTGCAATTATAGTGGTGACATGGCCTGACTGTGGAGAGCAGACTCTGGAGGCGACAAGGAAGGAGAAGGAATCCCGTACCTTGGCGGTTGTAAGTAGCTGCGTATCTGTACCACCTGTAGATCCAGGAACTGTGAGAGTAGCCTTACCAAACCTGGTCAACCATACGGGAAAATGAGAGTACGGGCAGCAGTGGGAGCTTAACTGGGTTCCCGTAGCTGGGGTTCAATTATTGAAATTACTTTGGCAGGCACGGCCAGCTTGAGAGTCTTGGGTAAGTATTTGTGGCTTGAGGGTACTTTGGCAAAACAGATTGCTTTAACGACCACGTGAGTCTCACAAAAATATAGGGAAGCACATTCTCTGGCACCAAGATCTTTGGTTAATATAATCTCTGGAAAACACCTGGAATATCGATTCCATTAAACAAGTGAATAAACGTAAACAGATTAACAAGCTTACCCCAGATTTAATAAGGTATTACCAATTAATATAAACCGGTCGTGCATCTTTTAACAGATCCATCTCTCAAGACAAAATGGCAACCCTCGCCCTTCACTGGAAATCCCCACTCCTTGTCTTTACAAGAAGTCACAAAAATGCACGAAATTTTGAAAAAGTTACTAGTTCTGGTGAGAATCTGATAAAACGAATGCCACTAAATCCACTCTAAACTCAGCTGTCAACACTTGCCAAAATAAAAATTAACAATGCCAATATCTCATCTTTTAAGCAAATTAAATAAGATGTCAGAAATCCTCACAGCTTGTAGACCACGCAGTGCAACCACGCTACGAAGATTCTGTTTTAACAGAACAATCATAGGCAACCAAACATACATCGAGCTGTATTTTGTATTCCTCAAATTTGTAAACCGTTATACACTCCCTTTTGCTAGCGAAAAAAAATGATTTTGCACCCTAAGCAAAACATTTTTTAGAACACATGTTATTTCAACATAATCAGTAAAAAGACAATCAGAAAAAAAATAAGGTCATGAATACAGAAACAAGGTCGTCACCTAAGTGACGTTCATCATAAGTAAGTTCATCATAGTGTAATTAAGAATTCCCAACATGCATCATCTTTCGTTCATATTCACGCAACATTCACTCGGATTCATTTCATCTCATCATAGTATGGCTTCAAATCTTTCATGTGCCATCTTCCCAAGATTTTTCCGTTTTCATATTGAAATTCATAAACCAAAGAACTCACTATGTTTTTAACGCGACACAAAATGTTTTTAAGCGTAAGTTTTACGGCAAAATCATTAGCTCCACAAGATAATACATAATTCTTCTTCCGTACGCGATCGCCTTTGGCATATCTTTCGCCGGGTCTCTTCCGCAGATTATAGGAGTGAGTGTTCCGTTCGTAGACCCTTTTTAGTCTATCCTGCACTTCTTGAAAAACTTGAGGTAATTTCTTTATTTCTTCAGCGTACGTTGGTGGTTCAAAAGGAGTCAAATCGTAATCGTCGATGGTATCCTATTCCATAAGATTTTCCATCTATTGGTACGTATCTTCCAAAGTTCAGGTATTCCGGAGTATACTCGGTTGTTTCATTCACAGCTTTTCTCCGCGCATAAGCAATTTTTGCAATCTGCAGATCCTAGTCTCTGTGATTACTATCGTCAATATATGAGAGGACTGCTGAATCAATGACACGATTTACTCGTTCCACCTGATTTACCTGAGCGTGATAGCGTTATATCAAATTTTTACACCATAATTTTCACACAGTCTTGAACTCTTCACTCGTGAATTGCTTACCATTATCACAAATGATAACTTGCGGCGCGCCAAACATTAAGAACACATCGTTGCGTTTGCCTTTCGTAAAGGATACAACAATATAAATTTAGAAAGTAGTCCGAAACGGCTAACAAATAGGAAAATCCACGTTTAGATCGAGGTAATAGTCCCCATATGTCAATTGAAATAGTTTGCCACGGGTAAGATACTTGTTTCTGTTTACCCATGAATCCAGGTATTGCTAGCTTTTTGCGCAGCACAGACTCTACAGCGTTTAACGTAATTTTTTACGTCTATCCGCATCTTCGGTCAGTAATACAATTCCTTCACTTTCTCGCAGGTTTTTAAAGTCCCAAGATGAGCTGATGATGGATCATCATGGCAAGCTTGTAACACGCCTTTCCGATGCATTTTTGGCACTACTATCTTCCATTCCGGTTCATTCATAGAGATCATGTCATATCTATAGAGATCGTACGAGTGTGAGTTGGGTGCTGTGTATAGTCGTTTATTTGATAAGTTATAGTCCAAAATTGATGACATTGTGAAGATTAGTAAAGTAGTGAGAGTTAAGTGCATTGAATCTCAAGTTTACTTGGAAAATTAACACTGATCGCTTTTTTTACCGCGAAAACAATTTTAACCTATACAGCAGAATTATTTCCCGTTAAATTAATTGGTGGTGCTATCATAGGCGTCTCAGTAAAATAATGCCTCCTAGTACTGCTCTCTGTGCCTGCTGCAATAAATCGTTTAAGTCCAATCTAATGCTTAAGTGTTGCGTATGCAATAAATTCTTCAAACATTCTTGCGTAAATATATGTCTGGAGGAGCTCCATATATTGTCAGATAGCAGCAAGGGAAATGATTGGACGTGTACTGGTTGCAGAGTCCTGGGAAATGAGTTAAAAGATTTAAAATCGCTTATTTTAAGTCTGCAAAGAGATATTATAGATTTCAAAACAAGAAATGTTGAGATTGCGGCTAATTCAAATCATTTTGATAATGAGGATATTATTGATAAGGTTAACCAGAGGAATATGCGTAAAGGCAATTTAATTATTTTTGGCGTACCTGAAGAAGATCAAGAGTTGCCGTTAACTTAACAGACTGATTGCGACAAAGTTGAACTTAATAAAATACTTAATACAATTATTCCAGGAAGTGATATCAGTGACGTCAAGATCCAAAGACTTGGCATTTTCAGCACCTCTAGAATTCGTCCAATAAAATTGTTTCTAGACGATGAGAAACTTGTCCTTAATTATATACGTAAATCTAATGTTCTCAGAAATTCGAGAGCTTACAAAAAAATCTACTGTTCATTTGACCGTACCCCTCGACAACAGGAACGTTATAAGGAAGTTAAAAAGGAATTGGTACGTAGACAAGAAGCTGGCGAAACAAATATCAGGATTAAATATATAAAATCTGTTCCAAAAATTATTTCTTTAAATTAGAGTCGCCCAGGAGATCTTCCTCCATCGATGATAATTTTATGTGCTACTATCAGAACGTTCGAGGTCTTAATACCAACATTTCTGAATTCTTCTCTGCTGCAAGTGTGGGTGAATTTGACATAATATTTATAACGGAAACATGGCTTCACAGTGACGTTCTTAATAGTGAAATATTTCCCGACTTCTATATGGTATACAGATCAGATCGCAAGTTTCATATAACTAATCACACTACTGGAGGAGAAGTTTTGATGGCCATAAAAAATGATTTTAGATCTGAGGTTATGAATATGCCATTTTTTGATTTAAATTTTCCTAATATTGACTTGTTAGCAGTTAAGTGTTATAGTAACAATAACTTGTTTATTCTTGTCGTTATGTACATCCCCCCATCTATTTCATTGGATGATTTTCAATTATTTTTTGATTCTCTGGAACAATTAGAATTTTTACAAGAAGGGAAAGTTGTTATTGTAGGTAATCTAAATGTTCCAAATTTTGTCAATCTAGATTTTATTGATAGAAAAGCTAATTGTGTTAAAAACTTTTTAAATGTATTCAATTACAGCCAGTTTAATGTTATTCACAACAATTTAGGGAAGTTATTAGATTTGGTTATAGGCAGTATTACTTGCGACGTTATTAGAGATCATACCCCTTTGGTACCCGAGGACGATACCATCCCGCGTTAATGATTTCTTTTTTTAAAGGTGTCGTTCATGAACCCAACTTTTTACCTAATTTGGATAGAAAAAAATATAATTTTAAAAAAGCAAATTTTATGTCACTATATAATTTCATCCTGATATCTGACTGGGATTTCATAAATGAATGTAATGATGTTGAAACTGCATTAGACAAATTTTACGATCAATTTTATAGAATATGCGACGACTATATTCCGCTTTATAAAACCTTTAAACATAAATACCCGCCTTGGTTTACTTCTGATATCATAAAAAACATAAAAAGGAAATCAAAGTTTTTCAGGAAATATAAAAATAATAAAGTAGATTTCTTTCTTCAAGAATTTAAACGACTTCGTGTATTAATTAAAATGCAAATAAATAGCGCTTATGATAATTATATTAAAAAGGTACAGTCGTCAATTTCTAAAGATCCTCAGCAGTTTTGGTCATTCATACAATCAAGGATGGGATCTTCACGAATACCGGGGAGGTCTCGTATAATAACAATAATTATTCCAAACCCTCTGACATTGTGAATGCCTTCTCTGAGTTTTTCAGTAGTGCTTTTTTACAATATAAAGCATCAAGCACGACGTTCAAGGTGCCTTTCCGATGTTCGATAACCATATCATACTGCTGCAACTTCACAGCCCAACGTGCATGTCGACCAGAAGGATCCTGAAGTCGATTCAATCATAGTAAACTGTAGTGATCTGTGATAACCTTAAAAGTGGTACCTTCTATGTAACATCGGAATTTCTCTATTCCAAAAAGAAGTACTATTAGTTCTTACTCGGTTACGGTATATTTCTCCACTGCTTGAGTAAGAGTTCGACTACCAAAGGCTATTACAAATTCTTGACCCTGGGCGTTTGTCTGAGTTAACAAACAATCTACACCCAAATCAAAGACGTCACATTGAAGAGTAAACGGTACAGAAAAATCGGGGGCAACCAAAATTGGTGCCGACACTAAAGCTTCCTTTATATTCTTAAGTGATACTTCAGCTTCGTTGTTCCAGATGATCTTCTGATATTTTCTTTTTCCTTTCATGAGAGCTGTCATGGAGGCGGTGCAATTAGTAAAATTAGGCACAAAACGACGATACCAGCCTATAAATCCGATAAATCTTTTCATCTAGGTGACTGTTTCCGGGCGAGGGTAATTCAACATGTCAGCTATCTTATCGGGATCCGTTCTTCACCATCTAGTAAAAATCCTAAGTACTTCAAGGAGGGCCTGAAAAATTGGCACTTTTCCAGGTTAATCGTTAACCTTGTTTTAACCGTGTCTTGTAAAACTTCCAAGTGTTTCTCGAACGTTGGTGTCGCTATTATTATGTCGTCCAGGTACACGAAGACATATGGCTCTGAGGAATAACCCAATATTGTATCAATGAGTCTTTGTTGAGTTTAAGAGACATTATGGAGTCCAAAAGGCATGACTACGAATTCGAAAAGTCTTCTGGAGGGGATGATGAAGGCTGTTTTTTCCCATAAAGATTCCTCTAACGGTTAGCTTACTCAAAATATTGTCGACACGTGGAAGTGGATATGCATCTCTCTTTGTTAAGCTGTTCAATTTCCTTCCGTCAAAACAAAATCGAAATTCCCCATTGGATTTCTTAACCAACAGCACCGAAGATTCCCAGGGGCTGGATGAAAATCTGACCACTCCTAATTTCAACATATTGTCCAATTTTTTGTGCAAATATTCTAGCATGTAAGATAACATGTTGAGATGACTGCTGCCTGATTGGTTGAGCATCACCTGTATCGATTTTATGCACTATAGCGCTTGTCCGTAATAACTTCATGCCTGATAACCAAGAAATTTGCCTGTAAGTGTCTAACACCAACTCCAGAGCTTGCGTTTAATCTTTACCTAGTTCTGCTCTTAAACATATAACCTTGTCCATGTTGATTTATCTCACAGGAATCTCTGCGAGTAAACAGATTAAACAAAATTGTGGTTCCCTGACTCCTCTTACGTCAAATGTGCGCGCATCATAGTCTAACTTCACTCTGAATATATCACAAAAGTCGCTTCCCAAAATTAAACTATGTAATAATGAAGGTACCATCAACACCTTGAAATGATCTCCAATTTCTAATTTTCATTAATGATAAACCATTACTGTAGTACTCCAGTATCTAGAAGGAGTATTACGTCCTGACCCAGGACATGAATATATAGGGCCTGTTGTCTTGATCCCGTTCAATACACAACATCTTAGTTTCTTCTTATTCTTCTAAAACCATATTACCACTCTGTGAATTGATCACACAAAAGGTTCTCACAAAATTTATCCCACGCTGACCATTCTTCTTGAGAGAATTTTCCAACCAGGTAACGCTTCCTTGAAGCTTGAGAAAGCACTGTCTTCTGAAGACTGCTGACTGGGCAACTATGATTTTTGGTTGATGCCTTTTGCTGCTGAGAATTATTTTTCTTCCGTCGCTGGGTCTAATTATTGCAGCCAGAGGAACGTCGACCCACACAACGTCCTCCACCTACAAGTTTTTTGAGCACCTTGGGCAGTTCGGTTTAATCACGCCTTCTTTACGACATCCGAAGCAGCGAAGTCCACATTATAACAATTATTTTCACATACTTATAAACAAAAGTGCACAATCTTATATGCAGAACTATGTAAGTTTATGTTATAAGTGTTTAGATCTATAGTTGAATTTAAAAAAATACGTATTTCGAAAGATTTCAGTACATAAAAATTTGCTGGATAGATCGCTTTCTGACGTTATTGATTTTACTTCGGTACCTTTGAATATTCGCCGGTGGCATGAGATAATATCACAGTATAGGAAAACCAGTAGAAACACTCGGGCCGAAATAATAAGTCGCGCATAGCAGCTCGCTCATCCATTTCAAGCTCAGTTTCATCCAACTCTGGGAGTGCGAACATCGGTTATACAGAGCCGTATTACAGCAATATTTTGAGTCTGATCGAGGAACGAGTCGCTGCGCAGCAGTTAGATGTTTAAATATATTATCTATAGATAGTAATGTAAGTTTTTTTAAATTTCCTAAACACATAAATAAGTAATAAGTATTCTATAATATACTGTACAAACCATAAATGATATGTTACTGCTATTGCCTTACCTATTAACTTATTTCTTAAGTATAACATTGGAATATAAATACTTCTCATGAAAGTAAAGTTTAATATATTTAATATATGCATATTTATATTTTTCACAAATATAAATTTTTATTTTAGAGTAAACTTCTGTGCAGAGGCTTCTAATAGAGAAGATTTATTAGAAAAGCTGCTCAGGATTAGTAATAGTTCATACAAACTATGTCAAATACATTTTTAAAATAATGTTTGCTAACGATTCGCGCAATAGATTATGCAAAGAGGTCGTTCCAACGTTTCCTGCACAAGACCGCTCATCTTCGAATTATGTAGATGATCATATTTCTTTAACTTTCACTATAATGAGAGTGAATCTCAAAACAAAATAATAAAAAATAATTTTTTTCTAAATTTACATTTTACTGCACTTTCATCTCCAATTTAACAATTTTCAAAGTTAAGTAAACATGACTTTTCTGTTCTGAAAAATACTTGTCATCTGGTTTACGTAGATCATTTAAGACAAAAAAAATCATAATAAATTATTTGCCCACTAAACTTCAAACGTCAAATTTTACATTTAAAAAAATCCCAAAAAAATGTAATTATCAGTAATAACAAAAAAGTAAGTAAAAAATAAAAATATTTTGTAGTGCAATAATATATATTTTAAACACTTTTTTTTAAGAGTGCAAAGAAGTAAATCGAATTTTCACACTGTATGTTAGTAGCAGTAAATGATAGTATATAATACATGTTGAGTTACCTATTCATAACTCAAACAACCCAACCCATGGGGGTTCTGACCCCCAAAACCCCCCCGTGGCTACGCCACTGGCTATCGCACTCACATTTCGAGAAGAGAAAACTGAAAGTAGTTCAAAGTGCCGACAACGGAGTGAAACTGCTAGTCTACCTATGCTGTGATAATATTCTTGTTATTTGCTAAACTCTATATTATTCAGTTCTTAAATATCTAAAATTACTTGTATTTGTAGAAAACACTATTTCAAAAATACGGCGCCCTTAAAAACAATTTTTTCAAATTTAGTGTAGTATATAGTTTTGTTATTTTCAGTTGCAGTTTCGTAAATGTTTTGATGGAAATATAATGAATTATTCTTTTGTTCGTATGACTTAAGACGTTTGAATTTTTGCCGCAACTATATTTAAGCAATTTTGAACAAATAAAAATGCTCGTCTTTCATTGTCATATAGTGAATTGACTATGGATTCTAAACACAAACGACACGGCGTAAATAATTAAAATTTGAATTTAAAAATTATTACTTTTTTAAATTATGTTATTGGAATTGGAACATTATTGAAAAACTATCATATTTTATTTCATATCTTCATATCGTTATCATACAATCGATTTGGACCGTCTCACTTACCGAGAATGATATGATTTAGGACAGTTAAACAAGAGTTCATATTTTGTTAACTGATCGCTGAATAGGAAAAGCGACCTTCAAATTGTCAGCCAAAAATTATTTTGAATTATTGAAGGACATCAAAGATATAACCAGTAACCGTTACTATTTGTAAAATTTATCACCTTATACCTCAGTAGGCATGTCCATAATGGAAAAATAATCATCTTATTATGATCCAGCAAATATTTATACGCTCACCTAGAAAAAGACAAATATTTTCTATGACGCTCACGGAACACCCTGTTTAGTGTTCCTTAGTTGACCGCATTAAAGCTTAAACACCTGCAAACGCAGAATAATAAAATCACGGTCTATACAGGACTAACATTTGGATCTTCTCACATGTTCATATGTAGACAAGGATAAAATATTGAACATTTTTCGGTCTTATTTTTGATTTCTATAAAGCCGATACTGTTTTGTGTTATAAATTACTGTGAACTAATATTGTGGATTGCGATTATTTAGAAGTCAGCAAGCCAAACTTTTTTGTGACTCTTATTTAAAATGCCTAGAAATGTCGCCAAACGTGCAAAGGGCAGTAATATAAATAGGTAAGTACGTATTATTAATTAAAGGTGTATTAAATATATACCTATGATCTTTTACAAAAGACATATATTTTCTAGATTTGACAAACAAAATGTCGGAATAATAATAATAATAATAATAATAATAATAATAATAATAATAATAATAATAATAATAATAATAATAATAATAATAATAATAATAATAATAATAATAATAATAATAATAATAATAATAATAATAATAATAATAATAATAATAATAATAATAATAATAATAATAATAATAATAATAATAATAATAATAATAATAATAATAATAATAATAATAATAATAATAATAATAATAATAATAATAATAATAATAATAATAATAATAATAATAATAATAATAATAATAATAATAATAATAATAATAATAATAATAATAATAATAATAATAATAATAATAATAATAATAATAATAATAATAATAATAATAATAATAATAATAATAATAATAATAATAATAATAATAATAATAATAATAATAATAATAATAATAATAATAATAATAATAATAATAATAATAATAATAATAATAATAATAATAATAATAATAATAATAATAATAATAATAATAATAATAATAATAATAATAATAATAATAATAATAATAATAATAATAATAATAATAATAATAATAATAATAATAATAATAATAATAATAATAATAATAATAATAATAATAATAATAATAATAATAATAATAATAATAATAATAATAATAATAATAAATAATAAATTGTTTATTGACCACGTTACGTACAATAAAGAGTACATTTGAAGTCATAGGCTGAAAATAAATGTTTGTTTATGTAAAATTTAAAAAGTCATTTACAGTATAAAAACAGTTATCTAAAAGAAAATTTTTTGACAGCTTATAAAAACGATTAAAATTTAGGACTACCACGTTAACATCTTTAAAATACTGTTTGAAATGGTTATATAAACGTATATCTAATTTGTTCACTTCCGAAGTACGAATCCTAGAGAATGATTGAAAGAAATTATCAGCATTTCTGGTATTATAAGTATGCACATCAGAAAATTGTTGAAATGTATGTAAGCTACGGTGTATTTCCAACAACGATTGAAATATATAAATACAAGGTAAAGGCATTATTCTAAATTTTTTAAATAACGGTAGACACGGAGTACCATACGGGACACCCGCAATGGAACGGACAGCTGCCTTTTGTAAAACAAAAACTCTATGTGAGGTGCGTGAATTACCCCATAGAATAACTCCATATGTCAAATGACTATGGAAAATTGCAAAATACACCATGCGCAATACATCACAAGGAAGTGAACACCTTAGTTGACGAATGCAAAATATTTGCGAGGACAACTTGGAACACAAGTAATTAACATGTGATGACCATTCCAGCCTGGTATCAAAGTATAAACCAAGTATTTTAGATTCTGCTTTTTGTGCCCATTTATCAGAACTAAATAAAAGGTTTTGAGTTTTGGAAACATTTAATTTTAATTTATTGGCACAGAACCAATCTTTCGCTAGCTGGAAAGAAGAATTGATTAGGTCATCACCTTTAGCAATCAAAGTGGTGTCATCGGCAAACATAATGCAAGAGACGTCACCAACAGAACAAGGCAAATCATTGACATATAAGAGAAACAGAATGGGACCCAACACAGAACCCTGTGGAACACCATTTTCTACCGGCAATAAGCCTGACTCATAGCCATTCAGGCACACACATTGCTGCCTGTTCGTTAAATATGAAGCAAGTAATTTAAGCATATTTCCTCTTATCCCGTAATATTCCAATTTGTACAATAATATGTTCACATCAACGCAATCAAATGCCTTGGTGAGGTCACACATAATGGAATTTGAATGTACACCCTCATCAAAGCCCCCTACAATAGCCTCAACCATAGACAGTAAAGCTTTTAGAGTAGACCTATTTTTCCTGAAACCAAACTGGGCTTCAGAGAAAATATGCCTACTCTCACAGTAACCAGTCAATCTGAATTTAATGATAATTTCAAATAATTTACTTAGAACTGGAACAATAGCAATGGGTCTGAAGTTGTCCAAACAACTGAGGTCACCTTTTTTATGTAATGGGAAAACTTTGGCAAATTTAAAGGAATCGGGCCAAACTCCTTCATTTACACATTTATTAAACAGCACTGTTAAAGGATCAATTAACAGCTCCATGGATGCATTAATCATAAGACTATTCAGGCAATAATAATCCAAGCCGGATGATTTTTTTAAATTAAGAAAAGCGTCCTTCACATCATGATTGGTAATAGGAAGCATAAAGAAGGAATAAGAAGGTTTAGGAACATTACAAAGAAAATCACATGGATCATTATCTGTACCATCAATAGTTTGGAGGATAGTGTTGTAAATATTTGAAAAATATGTGTTAAAATCATCAGCAGATAAATTTGAAGAAAGTGGTATGTTTTTAGAATTTATCTCATTATTTACTATACTCCAAACAGACTGAGTTTTGTTTGTAGAATTACATATTTCATTCAAATATGCATTCCGCTTATCAATCTTGATCGCTTTTCTATAATTTTTTTTAATGTCACAATATGACTTCCAATTATCCACAGACTTATCATTATTAAAAACAACGCTAGCCTGACGTAAATCATGCCGCATCTCTCGAAGTCTATCATTAAACCATTTAATGCCTCTAAGCTTATTTGCAACAGATTTAAGAGGAAAAGTAATTTCCGCAATGTTACACAGGCGATCTAACATAGCATGAGCAAAGTCAGAGCAATTCAGACAGTAAAAGCGATCCCATTCTATTTCACTCACACTATTTGCAAACGAACAAATCTTATCATTAGTGATAATTCTAGTCCTAATAGAGCCACTAGAAGTATTAACAGAACCTGTAAGGATATTAACGAAAACGCCGAGATGATCAGCTAGATAAGGGTTACAAGTCCCAAAAGATAAATTATCACAATTATAATTAGTCATAATGTTATCCAAACAGGAGCTGCCACTTGCAGTAACTCTAGTAGGTTCTTTAATTAAGTAGGAGATTCCAAACATAGACAAAATATCACGAAAATCATTACTGTGTAAGTTATTAGCATTAAGGTCCAAATTGATATCACCCAATATTATTATGTGTTTGTAGATATTTAGCAAATAATCAACTAGTTTCTCAAAATTTCTTTTAAATAAAAAAAAGTCACCAGAGGAAGACGATCTATATACAGAAATTATCACAGTATTATTGTTAACCACCTCTGCAGCACAAAACTCCGCATGAATAGATAGACAAAAACTTCCGATATCAATAGGTTTAAGAATAACATTAAATCTAGCATAAATAGCCACTCCACCATGCTGATTCATATTCGGACGGCAATAAGAGGCAACCAGTATATAGTTTTCAATATTAATCATAGCTAATTGATCATTATGTAGCCAGTGTTCTGATATACACAATATATCAAAATTATTATCACATAGGAATAAATTGAGTTCGTCTATTTTATTAGATAAACTTTGGACGTTAATACTAACAATAGAAATTAAATGTAAATTGGATTCATTTGTCCGAAGATGCGGTAGTTTGAGGTCTTCTCGGCAGAAAAAACCAATTCACTTTAACATCCTTCGGCCAGATATCTTGATTTAAAATAGACTGAACATCAGAAACAGGCACTGACACTTTAAAAGAAGAATAGTTGCTAGGATACCTTGAAGGTAACGCTATCACTTTCACACCTAACACAAATTGCTTTAAATAAGACATCAGGGTATCTGCAGTAACTGAAGGATCGAGGTTAGTAACATGAAAATGTCGCAAAACAACAGCAGGAGGAGCTGCTTTTATAGGACAATTGTCGTTGTTAGACATACTGCCCACTAAAATGCTTCTAGGTTTAGGTCTCGATATGCTCTTTTTAGAATGAATCGAAATATTTCCACCGACCTGAATATCACTGTTTAAATTTACAATGTCTTCACACACACGATTAGCAAGAGCATTTTGTATAGCTCCTGAAACAGATGGACCAGAAAAGAGTGGAACCTTTCCATTTACTGTATCAGCATCACATAAGGCAGCCGTCTGCTTCTTATTAGAGACCTTAGCAGATGCTTGTTTCTTTATAGCCCCTTTATTTGGCTGAGCAATGTCACCATTAGCACTTTGTTTAGAAGTAACAGATTCGTTGGGATGTAACTTTGGAGGATTTTCATAACTCTTCAAATGATTTATTAAAACTATTTGGTCTTTTAATGCGATGATGGCAGTACTTTGATTTGATATAATTAGATCTTTTTGTCGAATTATTTCTTCCAAATACTGAATTTTTAAAACATTGGGATCTACTGAATTGCTCGTTGAAATCAAAGAGATCGATGAATCGGTAGGTTCAGAAACGGTATCATCATTACAACACACCACATTGTTGTCATCCAAAAATTTTATATGCTGCTGTTTACTTTGAAGAATTTTTAAACAACTCTTATGAGAAGTTTTTCCACAATTAATACACTTCATTCCAGTAAGTGCGGGGTTTTTACACCTTTTACACTTCAAATCATTGTCACAAGAATTGTTTTCAGCCATGATCCAACAAATAACCAAGCAGGTACAACTAAGACCAGTTGACAATCGTCCTTCTTAATCTTAGTAAAAACAGTAAATACACCCGTATGGAATGTTATCACTGAACGAAAACCAAATTAATTCTGCATAAATACAATTTGCAAACAGTATAGCAATATTGTCGAACAGTATTAATGCAATAGACACTTTTAAATAAATTTTACGAAGCACAAAAACGCTAATCTAAACACAATTGTGAGAACACACTTAAAAGACGAGTTAACGAACACAGGTCAACTCGAATAATAATAATAATAATAATAATAATAATAATAATAATAATAATAATAATAATAATAATAATAATAATAATAATAATAATAATAATAATAATAATAATAATAATAATAATAATAATAATAATAATAATAATAATAATAATAATAATAATAATAATAATAATAATAATAATAATAATAATAATAATAATAATAATAATAATAATAATAATAATAATAATAATAATAATAATAATAATAATAATAATAATAATAATAATAATAATAATAATAATAATAATAATAATAATAATAATAATAATAATAATAATAATAATAATAATAATAATAATAATAATAATAATAATAATAATAATAATAATAATAATAATAATAATAATAATAATAATAATAATAATAATAATAATAATAATAATAATAATAATAATAATAATAATAATAATAATAATAATAATAATAATAATAATAATAATAATAATAATAATAATAATAATAATAATAATAATAATAATAATAATAATAATAATAATAATAATAATAATAATAATAATAATAATAATAATAATAATAATAATAATAATAATAATAATAATAATAATAATAATAATAATAATAATAATAATAATAATAATAATAATAATAATAATAATAATAATAATAATAATAATAATAATAATAATAATAATAATAATAATAATAATAATAATAATAATAATAATAATAATAATAATAATAATAATAATAATAATAATAATAATAATAATAATAATAATAATAATAATAATAATAATAATAATAATAATAATAATAATAATAATAATACTCATACTCATACTCATTTTATTGACAACTTGTATATACAAAGTATATGTTGCGTCACAAAGTACTTAGTCGTTATGGTCACAAAATTCTTGAATACTATAAAAACAGTGATCCAATAAATAGTTTTTGACACATTTCTTAAATCTATACACGGACATACTTTTTAAATTTGAACCAGCAAGGCGAACATTCAGAACGTTGTATAATTGCACCTGTAATTTGTTGTTTTTTGTAATCTTGATTCGTGAATGTGGTACAACAAGATCATTAGCATGCCTAGTACTGTAATTATGGTTATCAGAATAATAATAATAATAATAATAATAATAATAATAATAATAATAATAATAATAATAATAATAATAATAATAATAATAATAATAATAATAATAATAATAATAATAATAATAATAATAATAATAATAATAATAATAATAATAATAATAATAATAATAATAATAATAATAATAATAATAATAATAATAATAATAATAATAATAATAATAATAATAATAATAATAATAATAATAATAATAATAATAATAATAATAATAATAATAATAATAATAATAATAATAATAATAATAATAATAATAATAATAATAATAATAATAATAATAATAATAATAATAATAATAATAATAATAATAATAATAATAATAATAATAATAATAATAATAATAATAATAATAATAATAATAATAATAATAATAATAATAATAATAATAATAATAATAATAATAATAATAATAATAATAATAATAATAATAATAATAATAATAATAATAATAATAATAATAATAATAATAATAATAATAATAATAATAATAATAATAATAATAATAATAATAATAATAATAATAATAATAATAATAATAATAATAATAATAATAATAATAATAATAATAATAATAATAATAATAATAATAATAATAATAATAATAATAATAATAATAATAATAATAATAATAATAATAATAATAATAATAATAATAATAATAATAATAATAATAATAATAATAATAATAATAATAATAATAATAATAATAATAATAATAATAATAATAATAATAATAATAATAATAATAATAATAATAATA
Organism: Monochamus alternatus; assembly: GCA_037114965.1. Classification (NCBI taxonomy): domain Eukaryota; kingdom Metazoa; phylum Arthropoda; class Insecta; order Coleoptera; family Cerambycidae; genus Monochamus; species Monochamus alternatus. Next base: position 42,410,625 of record CM073428.1, on the reverse strand, counting down.
ATAATAATAATAATAATAATAATAATAATAATAATAATAATAATAATAATAATAATAATAATAATAATAATAATAATAATAATAATAATAATAATAATAATAATAATAATAATAATAATAATAATAATAATAATAATAATAATAATAATAATAATAATAATAATAATAATAATAATAATAATAATAATAATAATAATAATAATAATAATAATAATAATAATAATAATAATAATAATAATAATAATAATAATAATAATAATAATAATAATAATAATAATAATAATAATAATAATAATAATAATAATAATAATAATAATAATAATAATAATAATAATAATAATAATAATAATAATAATAATAATAATAATAATAATAATAATAATAATAATAATAATAATAATAATAATAATAATAATAATAATAATAATAATAATAATAATAATAATAATAATAATAATAATAATAATAATAATAATAATAATAATAGAATAGAATAGAATAAGTTTATTGACCACCATATACAATAAGTACATTTTTAGTCACAACAAATATATAAAAACATCAACTATCAGTTAAGGAAATAAAAGAAATAAAATCATTGATGGAATAAAAACAATTAGACAATAAAAACTTTTTAGTGAAATCCCGAAATTCTCTGCAGGACATCTGTTTAATGACACTCTGCCCAAAGTAACAACCCAGGCTATTATATAGACTCAAACATAATTTATTGTTTTTTGTAATATTAATCCGTGAAAAAGGAACTATCAGATTTCCCGCATGCCTCGTGTTGTACTGGTGAATGTCTGAATGAGATAACAAATTGGGTAAGTTCTTATGAACCAAAAGTAAAGACTCCAACAAGTACACACAAGGCAAAGGTAGGATACCATATTTTTTAAATAAATCTCTACAGGGAGTAACTCTAGACACAGCAGCAACGAGGCGAATCGCAGCCTTCTGTAAAATAAACGCCTTATAGGCTTTACTTGAGTTTCCCCATAATGACACTCCATAGGTCAAGTGACTGTGAATGAATGCAAAGTAAGCAGTTCTCATGACTTTATTATCCACTGAAGGGCGCAACTGCCTCATCGCAAATATTTGAGAAGAAAGCTTCGAGCAAAGATTATCAACGTGTCGGGTCCAGTTCAAGGACGGATCCAAAGTAATACCAAGTAATGATACTGTATTTGTCTTAGCGTGCCACTTATCCGAAGTAAATGTTAAATTCTGTGTTTTGGACAAATTTAGTTTCAATTTATTGGCTGTGAACCAAGTTTCAGCCAAATTCAGGCCATCAATGCTCGAAGCAACAGTACTCGGAGTTAACAAAGTCGCATCATCAGCAAAAAGAATACAAGAACTCATATTAACATTAACATTAATCGGCAAGTCATTTATATACAATAAAAAGAGAATTGGTCCCAAAACGGATCCTTGCGGCACTCCGCTTAGTATGGGAAGCACATCCGATTCAACCCCGTCGACAGAAACATACTGCCGCCTGCCAGTCAAATAAGAGCGGAAAAGTTTTAATTCATCATTGCGAATACCATAATATTCCAATTTGAGCAGCAGTATGCCAACGTCAACGCAGTCGAATGCCTTAGTAAGATCACAAAAGGCAGCATTAGTAGGAGTACCGCTGTCAAGTCCCTCAACCACTACATCCAATACTGCCAGCAGAGCTCTTATGGTCGAGAAACCCTTCCTAAATCCAAATTGGTGCGGAGATAGTATTGATTTGTTCTCTAGATAGGACAGTAGTCTATCCTTCAACAAATACTCAAACACTTTCGAAATGATAGGCACTATGGCTATTGGTCTAAAATTGTCTACTACATCACAATTTCCCTTCTTGTAAACCGGCAATACTTTAGCAATTTTTAGGGAATCAGGCCAAATCCCCTCTTCAAGGCATTTATTAAATAATACAGTCAAGGGACCAATAAGAAACTCTAAAGATATCTTCATAATATGACTGTTAAGGTCGTAATAATCCAGACAACTGGAGTTCTTTAAATGTAAAATGGACTGGCGTACATCAGTCTCCAAATAATAATAATAATAATAATAATAATAATAATAATAATAATAATAATAATAATAATAATAATAATAATAATAATAATAATAATAATAATAATAATAATAATAATAATAATAATAATAATAATAATAATAATAATAATAATAATAATAATAATAATAATAATAATAATAATAATAATAATAATAATAATAATAATAATAATAATAATAATAATAATAATAATAATAATAATAATAATAATAATAATAATAATAATAATAATAATAATAATAATAATAATAATAATAATAATAATAATAATAATAATAATAATAATAATAATAATAATAATAATAATAATAATAATAATAATAATAATAATAATAATAATAATAATAATAATAATAATAATAATAATAATAATAATAATAATAATAATAATAATAATAATAATAATAATAATAATAATAATAATAATAATAATAATAATAATAATAATAATAATAATAATAATAATAATAATAATAATAATAATAATAATAATAATAATAATAATAATAATAATAATAATAATAATAATAATAATAATAATAATAATAATAATAATAATAATAATAATAATAATAATAATAATAATAATAATAATAATAATAATAATAATAATAATAATAATAATAATAATAATAATAATAATAATAATAATAATAATAATAATAATAATAATAATAATAATAATAATAATAATAATAATAATAATAATAATAATAATAA